>JACDJE010000393.1:0-306385 GCA_016647715.1 Pavo muticus
TGGACTAATACCTAAGACATGCTGTGAGAGGTGACTCTGTAAAGGTGACTACAGGGACAGAATAAAGAAAGTTTATACCTAAACACTGAATATTGCTCAATGTTAGGGCAGAAAGTGATGAGTGCTTATTTGAGAAATGGAAGTGTACAGATATCCAAGTATAATATTGGACAAGGAGTAATTGTTCCAAACTGAAAGAGGTTCAGATTGGATATAAGGAAAAAGCTTTTTTCCTTTTTTCCACCGACTAAGGTTGGTGAAGCACTGGCACAGGTTGTCCAGAGAGGTGATGGATGCCTCGTCTCTGGAAACACTGAAGGTCAGGCTGGATGGGGCTCTGAGCACCTGATCTAGCTGTAGATGTCACTGCTTCTTGGAGAGGAGTTGGATCAGATGGGCTTTAAGGGTACTTTCCATCTCACACGGTTCCGTGATTCTGTGATTATTGAAATTGATGTCCAAAATCATGATCAGTGGAATGCTTCAGTGGTATTTAAATGCTGGCCTGGGATGTCCATGTGCCTGGAAATACTTCCCTGCAGGTCCTGCTTCATATTGCCTGAGCTTTGCTACCGGCTCAGCACAAAACTTGAGCAGCTGCCAGCTGGTCACATTATTAAGGTTTGAAATCCTCCAGGCTGGCTGCGTGCAGGATTGCTGCCGCTGAAACTGTGTCACCTACTTCCAGCCCACCCTTACCTCTTCAGCACACGCCCTGCATTAAGCAGGCAGCTATATGAAGAAGGGTTTTGAGCCCATCTGGATGCAGTTCACCTGTCAGACAATCTGGGACTTTTCTTTCAAGCATGGGAGTATGTTTTTCAGAGTGTGAGAACTGTTTATTAAGGTCCTTTTCTATGTGTGGTGGGAAGGATATGTACTCGTACTGCGTATTGCGTCAACTACCACTCCCAGGAAATGTTATCAGGGTTCATATTTGAGGAGGAAATGTCAGCAACAAACACCTTTCCTTTACAAAAGAAGAATTTCTTTTGGCTCTGGAAATCTCTGAAATAAAGATTACAGAGAGATGTTTTTGGAAATTGTCATGCATTTTTGCCATGAGCTTATCAGGAGAATAATGTAACATGAACGAGAAAGTTTGAATGAGAAAGTTTGCTTGCATTTTACAGCATCCAGTATTCCTTACTGTCAGACAAAAAGATACCCATGGACTTGTCTTTTTGCTGTTCTGCCTTTCACCAGAAAGAATAATTCCTCACTTTCATGTCCTCATCCAATTCTTCATGCTGTCACCTGTCAGGGAATATATCTGATGTCCTTTCTCCTGAGTTAAGCACGGATACTTTTGCACAGCAACATGTACTTAAAAACCTTGAAGAATAATTTAAAAATAATAAATTTTCAGGTATCATTACAGTTTAGAACATTGTTTACTCCTCTAAATACACATAACAGAGGAAGAATTTTAATGAAATTTCTCAGTTTTGACTGAAGGGAAATATGAATTTTAATACATTATCTTGGTTGTCAGTGTGAGGACATATATTGATCAAAATCAATAACAGGACAGCCTAAAAGTTTTGCAACTATTTGGAAATCCTGAGTAAAGTCCTCTGTCATTTAAGCCCTGAATGATAAAGTAGTTAGGTGGACGTGTAAAAAGAAGCTCTTAAAGAGTGGAAGTGGAAAACCAACCATGAACAACTTTTATCTTTCACTTGTAAAAGTTAATTTTATTTTATTAGTGCCTTTATTTATTTATTTATTTATTTATTTATTTATTTTTGCTACCAGGATTTCCTTCCAGTCTAGTATATACTCTCATCTCTTTCCAACAGCAAAATAAAGCTAGTACTTTTTCTTGTAGTTTTGGTCTAGCCTTCATATGTTGTTGAATATACTCTAGAAGAGGTCACAGTGAGTGGTTTGTTTGTGATCCTTTAATAAATGTGCAGAGTATGGGTGGAACAATCAGGCAGCACGCTGTGCTCTTAAAATTATGTACAACATAACTAATTCCTCTATCTCAGAAAAACAAGACATTGCAAATATGTGCTTTATTGTTCATTGAAAGCTGTACTTTTGTGTGAACAAGGCTGTCTGCTCCTTTGCTGAGGGCAGGTACTGACATGAGCAGTCCTTATCTCTCTAACATTCAGGAGACCTGTTTGTTCACTTTTTGACACAGGACCACTCTTTTCCGTTGTAAATGAACAATATGGTGTGAAAAAGCTGGAAATCTTCATGCTCCTAAATACTGCCAAAATAATGTAGCTGCGAGGATTTGCATAGATGTTTGCAGCAAGTTTGTGGGTGCTTCCCAGCCCAGTGGCATATAGTATTTGAGGGATTTCGGCAGCTGCCTTTCAAACTATAGTAAAGGTTTGGAAGCTCAATGAAATTCAAGTGCTGTTTGTTCACAGATTTATTTATTTTTTAATCCTAGCCTGTAATTAACAGCATTACTGGGAGGATTGAAGGTTTTATGGTGCCTGTGGGATAGCTGAAAGTTATATCGCACAATACAGAACAATGTCTTAGGTTAGCATGGGCTTAAGTGTATGGCAAATATAATGCCATACCTACTGCTGGTGGCACGTAAGAGATGAACAAAATGAGAAGGGTGCTTAGCTGCATGGTAAAAGTCTAGGACACATGGGAAGAACTATAGGGAGTGAAATAATGTGGGATCCCACATGTTTGTAGAACTTCAAAAACACCAAGGTTATAAAGCTAAGAGTTATTTCTCAACAATATATTCTGGTATGTAATTTTATTTTTTATTTGTATTTAGGCAGACATTAAGAGTTATTAAAAATAGGGATTATTAGACAAAAACACAGTGTGATAAATGTGAATTGAATAAGTCAAAGGAACTGACGAAGTACAGGTTGGTATAAATAAATCACTCATTCAGACTCCATTGGATCCTCTGTTTTATTATTTATTTCCTGCATATTGATGATCAGAGGGCTGGAGCACCTCTCCTATGAAGAAAGGTTGAGAGAACTGAGCATGTTTAGCTTGGAGAAGAGAAAGCTCTGGGGAGACCTCATTGTGGCCTTCCAGTACTTGAAGGGAGCTTATAAACAGGAGGGGGAACGGCTGTTTACAAGGGTGGATAGAGACAGGACAAGGAGGAATGGTTTTAAACTAAGACAGGGGAGGTTTAGGTTGGATATTAGGAGGAAGTTTTTCACTCAGGNGGAACCAGAACATTAACTCTTTAACTCCTACTGGTTCACATGATGTTCTGATGTGGAATACTGATCACAAAAGAAAAATCACCAAACCACAACAATGGGTCAGACCCATCTTCTCTTGTAACCAAAACCTTGAGAAATCCCATAGTGAATTCAGATGGTGTGTCAAGATAGGATTTGACTCCAAAAAACTTGCCCCCACATAAACCTGAGGCTGGAACTAATGAATCCCCCAACTGACACTTTGTCTTTGATTTTTACTTCATCTAATTATACATCAGATTGCTGATAAACACTCATAGTCATAAAATTTTCCATTACAGGGCATAAAATACAGAATCATGGAATAAAAGAGGTTTTAGGGAAACTCTGGAAGTTGCCTAATCCAACCACTGCTAAGAAAAAGAAGGGTTCCCTTAGATCATAGCAGAAGGACAAAAGGGAAGGAGAAAAGAAATTCTATCCACATCTGAGGCTTCTTTACAAAGACATGCTTCACAGTTGCTTGTTCCTCATTCAGTGGAGATGACCGTAGAAAAGACCATGGCCCCATAATGTACATATATAATGTGGATCACACTGGTAAAGTAATTGTACCCTTCACACAGACTACAATTTCTTTACCCAATAAATATTTAATAGACTTACTGATCAAAGAAATTCAATCTGTGTTAGTTCATTATTGTATTTTATTTTTTCCATGTATAATTTTCTGTGTCTCTTACTTCAGACAGGCTAAATAATTATAAGTCTATGAATAAGAAATCTAGGAAATTCTCATTGGAAAAAAAGCTGTGTTCATTTCTCTTAATGTTATTCAAATATAGGGCAAATGTATCCTGTAGTTTTGTTCAATAGAACACCTTGTGAAATTCGAAATGATCTAAATTTTCCTCTGAGCAGGTCTGTTCCTTGGCAACAATTCTGTAGTGAGCTGTGCTGTCATATGTCCCTTTCCAGAAAGACACTGTGATATTTATAAATCTATCTAAGAATACAGATAACCCCCACACTAAAGCATATGTCAGGGCATAGCTGTCGGTCCTGTCAACATGCAGTTCTTTGAAGGAGTAGAAAGAAACCTCGACTCACCAGTGTGTGCCCTGATTTTAGAGCTCCGAGCTTTGAATAGTCTATTTTGCAGTAACACATTTCACAAATAAATATCCCTGTGTAATGCATATGTTAAGATTCAGAGATAGCGGTGTTGTTAGAAGTTGCTACAAATATTAGGGAAGATAAGATCATACAGAATTGGGCATTTTCTGTTTGAAAGGATCTGGCAGTGGGTCATGGACTAATACCTAAGACATGCTGTGAGAGGTGACTCTGTAAAGGTGACTACAGGGACAGAATAAAGAAAGTTTATACCTAAACACTGAATATTGCTCAATGTTAGGGCAGAAAGTGATGAGTGCTTATTTGAGAAATGGAAGTGTACAGATATCCAAGTATAATATTGGACAAGGAGTAATTGTTCCAAACTGAAAGAGGTTCAGATTGGATATAAGGAAAAAGCTTTTTTCCTTTTTTCCACCGACTAAGGTTGGTGAAGCACTGGCACAGGTTGTCCAGAGAGGTGATGGATGCCTCGTCTCTGGAAACACTGAAGGTCAGGCTGGATGGGGCTCTGAGCACCTGATCTAGCTGTAGATGTCCCTGCTTCTTGGAGAGGAGTTGGATCAGATGGGCTTTAAGGGTACTTTCCATCTCACACGGTTCCGTGATTCTGTGATTATTGAAATTGATGTCCAAAATCATGATCAGTGGAATGCTTCAGTGGTATTTAAATGCTGGCCTGGGATGTCCATGTGCCTGGAAATACTTCCCTGCAGGTCCTGCTTCATATTGCCTGAGCTTTGCTACCGGCTCAGCACAAAACTTGAGCAGCTGCCAGCTGGTCACATTATTAAGGTTTGAAATCCTCCAGGCTGGCTGCGTGCAGGATTGCTGCCGCTGAAACTGTGTCACCTACTTCCAGCCCACCCTTACCTCTTCAGCACACGCCCTGCATTAAGCAGGCAGCTATATGAAGATGGGTTTTGAGCCCATCTGGATGCAGTTCACCTGTCAGACAATCTGGGACTTTTCTTTCAAGCATGGGAGTATGTTTTTCAGAGTGTGAGAACTGTTTATTAAGGTCCTTTTCTATGTGTGGTGGGAAGGATATGTACTCGTACTGCGTATTGCGTCAACTACCACTCCCAGGAAATGTTATCAGGGTTCATATTTGAGGAGGAAATGTCAGCAACAAACACCTTTCCTTTACAAAAGAAGAATTTCTTTTGGCTCTGGAAATCTCTGAAATAAAGATTACAGAGAGATGTTTTTGGAAATTGTCATGCATTTTTGCCATGAGCTTATCAGGAGAATAATGTAACATGAACGAGAAAGTTTGAATGAGAAAGTTTGCTTGCATTTTACAGCATCCAGTATTCCTTACTGTCAGACAAAAAGATACCCATGGACTTGTCTTTTTGCTGTTCTGCCTTTCACCAGAAAGAATAATTCCTCACTTTCATGTCCTCATCCAATTCTTCATGCTGTCACCTGTCAGGGAATATATCTGATGTCCTTTCTCCTGAGTTAAGCACGGATACTTTTGCACAGCAACATGTACTTAAAAACCTTGAAGAATAATTTAAAAATAATAAATTTTCAGGTATCATTACAGTTTAGAACATTGTTTACTCCTCTAAATACACATAACAGAGGAAGAATTTTAATGAAATTTCTCAGTTTTGACTGAAGGGAAATATGAATTTTAATACATTATCTTGGTTGTCAGTGTGAGGACATATATTGATCAAAATCAATAACAGGACAGCCTAAAAGTTTTGCAACTATTTGGAAATCCTGAGTAAAGTCCTCTGTCATTTAAGCCCTGAATGATAAAGTAGTTAGGTGGACGTGTAAAAAGAAGCTCTTAAAGAGTGGAAGTGGAAAACCAACCATGAACAACTTTTATCTTTCACTTGTAAAAGTTAATTTTATTTTATTAGTGCCTTTATTTATTTATTTATTTATTTATTTATTTATTTTTGCTACCAGGATTTCCTTCCAGTCTAGTATATACTCTCATCTCTTTCCAACAGCAAAATAAAGCTAGTACTTTTTCTTGTAGTTTTGGTCTAGCCTTCATATGTTGTTGAATATACTCTAGAAGAGGTCACAGTGAGTGGTTTGTTTGTGATCCTTTAATAAATGTGCAGAGTATGGGTGGAACAATCAGGCAGCACGCTGTGCTCTTAAAATTATGTACAACATAACTAATTCCTCTATCTCAGAAAAACAAGACATTGCAAATATGTGCTTTATTGTTCATTGAAAGCTGTACTTTTGTGTGAACAAGGCTGTCTGCTCCTTTGCTGAGGGCAGGTACTGACATGAGCAGTCCTTATCTCTCTAACATTCAGGAGACCTGTTTGTTCACTTTTTGACACAGGACCACTCTTTTCCGTTGTAAATGAACAATATGGTGTGAAAAAGCTGGAAATCTTCATGCTCCTAAATACTGCCAAAATAATGTAGCTGCGAGGATTTGCATAGATGTTTGCAGCAAGTTTGTGGGTGCTTCCCAGCCCAGTGGCATATAGTATTTGAGGGATTTCGGCAGCTGCCTTTCAAACTATAGTAAAGGTTTGGAAGCTCAATGAAATTCAAGTGCTGTTTGTTCACAGATTTATTTATTTTTTAATCCTAGCCTGTAATTAACAGCATTACTGGGAGGATTGAAGGTTTTATGGTGCCTGTGGGATAGCTGAAAGTTATATCGCACAATACAGAACAATGTCTTAGGTTAGCATGGGCTTAAGTGTATGGCAAATATAATGCCATACCTACTGCTGGTGGCACGTAAGAGATGAACAAAATGAGAAGGGTGCTTAGCTGCATGGTAAAAGTCTAGGACACATGGGAAGAACTATAGGGAGTGAAATAATGTGGGATCCCACATGTTTGTAGAACTTCAAAAACACCAAGGTTATAAAGCTAAGAGTTATTTCTCAACAATATATTCTGGTATGTAATTTTATTTTTTATTTGTATTTAGGCAGACATTAAGAGTTATTAAAAATAGGGATTATTAGACAAAAACACAGTGTGATAAATGTGAATTGAATAAGTCAAAGGAACTGACGAAGTACAGGTTGGTATAAATAAATCACTCATTCAGACTCCATTGGATCCTCTGTTTTATTATTTATTTCCTGCATATTGATGATCAGAGGGCTGGAGCACCTCTCCTATGAAGAAAGGTTGAGAGAACTGAGCATGTTTAGCTTGGAGAAGAGAAAGCTCTGGGGAGACCTCATTGTGGCCTTCCAGTACTTGAAGGGAGCTTATAAACAGGAGGGGGAACGGCTGTTTACAAGGGTGGATAGAGACAGGACAAGGAGGAATGGTTTTAAACTAAGACAGGGGAGGTTTAGGTTGGATATTAGGAGGAAGTTTTTCACTCAGAGGGTGGTGACGCACTGGAACAGGTTGCCCAGGGAGGTTGTGGATGCCCCATCCCTGGAGGCATTCAAGGCCAGGCTGGATGTGGCTCTGGGCAGCCTGGTCTGGTGGTTGACGACCCTGCACGTAGCAGGGGGGTTGAAACTAGATGATCATTGTGGTCCTTTTCAACCCAGGCCATTCTATGATTCTGTGATTCTGTGTTGCCTCAGTATGGTTGTTACAAGTAAAAGTATCCTCAGAAGCTATTAATATAAATCTCTTTTCTTTTTTCTTAATTTTATGAAGTTAACAAGAGAAAAAGACTTTCCTGCTTGTAAAAATTATTTTCTTGGCAAACAAAATAGGTTGCTAAAATTTATGAATAAATCAAACTGATTATTTGTTCTAAAGGAAACTTGGAGGGTGATTCCAAGCTTTTAAGGTCAGTGTGATATCCACATCTCAGATAATTTCAGGGGAGTGATTACAAGGATGGGCTTTTTTTCCTTTTTTTTTCTTCTTCATCTTCTTTTTTTTACTTTATTAGGGATTTATACCTTCTTATTGTGGGGAGGATGAAATGATTTTTGAAATCACTGGTGCCTTCATTTCCTCATCTTCACTGTTGCATTGTCTCTCTATCTGTCAAAGGGAGAAAATCAGCCTTAGTCCTTTGGGGGGAAAAAATGATGGAAAAAAAGTACCATATTCATTCACTCTACTTTACTGTTCTTCCTGCCAGCTTGAGAAAATTTGGGTCTTGTTTTAAAGCCTGTGTCAGAACTGGTGACAAACCTCTGTGGTGTATCTATTTGTGTAAATAAATTACTGATATTGCAGCAACACTTGGCTATTTGGTTCTGTTCTTTTGTGATTCCTGTTTTGTCTGTGGTAGTCTCCAGCACAATGGGCACAGAAGCAGCAGACAAAAATGTTTTTAGTGAAAAGATACCATGTTTGTCTTCTTCCCTTTTTTAACAGTGTCTGATCTGAGCTTGTGGAATGGGGAGCCTACTTTCTTTCACTCTTCATTCTCTGGTTTATTATTTCTTTTACAGGGTTGCTGTGACTGGCTTGTAAGGAAGTGCTAATGCCATTAACGCAGGCAGCACAAAATATACAAACTAACACAAATCTCATGTTTTTGCAGATGAGGATAGGCATTCACTCAGGATCAGTGCTGGCTGGCGTTGTTGGTGTAAGAATGCCACGCTACTGTCTCTTTGGAAACAATGTCACCCTTGCAAGCAAGTTTGAGTCAGGAAGTCATCCACGTCGCATCAATGTCAGTCCAACCACATACCAGTAAGTGCTCTTAGCTTTTCATACTGCTTTTTTATTACAGTCTGTTTTCAGTGAGCTCTTAAAGCATGCTCTGCCCTCACTTGGCTTATGAACTACAGCACAAAGTCAGTAGGTTGCATAATAATTGGAAAGAACAATCGCACAATGTTCTCAGGCTTTCATTTGCATGTTTGCATCAGAATATGCAGAAAACTGAGGTAGTGAAGGCAAAGGAGCACAACAGGAGGACCAGCAGTTGCTACCTAAAATACCATGTAACAGAAGTGGGCAAATGATACTAAACTAAGATGAGCTGTTAATTCCCTTGAGAGTAGGGAGGCCTTACAGACAGATCTTGACAAATTGGAGGACTGAGGGATCAGCAGCAGCAAGAAACTGAAATAAGACAAGCACTGGATTCCGCATCTAGGAGGGGCAACCCTGGATCAATGTACAGGCTGGGGAACCAGAGAGTGGAGAGCAGGAAAAGGGATCTGAGGGTTCTGAATTACAGCAAGCTGAGTGTGAGTCAGCAGAGTGCCCTGACAGCCCAAGGGGACAACCGTGCCCTGGGGTGCCGTGGGCCCAGCGCTGCCACAGGGCAGAGGGAGGGGCTGTTCCCTCTGCTCTGCGCTGTGCGGCCTCACCTCCAGCACTGGCTGCAGGTTTGGGTGCCACAGTATGAGAAGGGCATAAAACTATTAGGGAGTGTCCAAAGGAGGGCTACAGAGATGGTGAAGGGTCTGGAGGGCAAGGGGTGTGAGGAGTGGCTGAGGTCCCTGGTGTGCTCAGCCCAGAGCAGAGCAGGCTGAGGGGAGGCCTCATGGCAGCACCAAAGGGAGGTGGACATGGAACAGGCTGCCCAGGGCAGCAGGCACAGCCCTGAGCTGCTGAAGTTCAGGGAGCATTTGGACAGTGCTCTCAGACACCAGGTTTGGATTTTGGTAGTGCTGTGTGGAGTCAGAGGTTGGACTTGATGATTCTAATGGGTCCCTTCCAACTCAGGATATTCTGTAATTTTTATTTCATGGGCAGTGTCTCTCATAGTGCCAACTTTGTGTGTACTATCACAGCTTTCAGCCAAGGGTTTTCTTTTCATCAGCTGTACACAGCAGATGAAGAGAAGCATGTTTCCACTGGCTCAGGAGAAAGCCTTTAATTTTGTCAGTGACACCAAAGAGTTTTTGTGCTTTTTTGGAGACAAAGTTTCTTAGCACTGTAAAAAGACACTTGATAAAAGTATTTTCTTAATATAAGAAAAAAGATTGGAAATGGCAAAGCATAATCACCGCCTCTTTGAAGAAATTATGCAAATAATCAAGCAAAGGCTTGATTAAATCAGGTTATGAGGAACATCTCGTAAAAAAATGAAAGGTGTTCCTTATTGTTCAAATTTGACAGCTTGACTATAAGAATATCTTGTGCTTGGATTATGACTGATGTATTCTCTGTTTTTGGGCAGGAGATCTAAATCTTACTCTTTTTTTCTACACTCTGTATCTGAAGTAATTTTCTGAAGTACAGTTTTGCTCAGGTTTTCAGGCTGTTCCTCTGCAGTAAATCTGTAAGCAATTTCTCAAACAATACTTCTTTTCTTTCCTTTCTTTCTCTCTCTCTCTTTTTTTTCTTTTACAGACCTGTGAATCTCAGTATTTACTTTTCTCCATAACTATCTGTGTAAATTAAGGTTTTAAATGGAATTTCTTCATCCAAGAATTGAAGCTTCTGATATGCTAAAATAGAAAGTAGTCAGAAATAAAAATTAAAAAGTAATTAAAACTAGTGAGTAAAATGTCACTTATCTGAAGAGCCCATTTACTTGAGATCAGATTTATGGAAAGGGACACAAGTGTAGCTAATTGAACAAGAGGCAGAAAATCTGAACAGACTTTTGCATTGTGTGCAGGAGCAGGTTCATACAGTTTTCTGGTAACGTGCAAGAGAAACATAGACCTAAGTTACTGTCAGGTATAGAAAACCTACTCATTTAAATAAAAATGATTTCTATAAATGTATAGGAAATATATATTAATCATATTGAACTGACAGCATACTCCAGTGGTCGGGGAGGATCATCAAGGAGAAAAAACTGAGTTGTCCAGAATAGGGTGATGTGGGAGAGCGAGAGACAGTGGACATAAAGAGGAGTGGCTTATGAAGAGATACTCTTTCCCATGAGGACAGCCAGACAGTGGCCATAGGCTGTGCATAGAGGCTGAGCGTTCTCCATCTTTGACTGTTTTCAAGACCTGACTGGGTGGAGCTCTGAGCAGTCTATTCTGAATTCAGTGTTTATCTTTTTTTTTGAGCAGTAGTTTGGATGAGAAAGCTCTTGTGGTGCCTCCCAGCCTGAATTATTTTATGGGTGTCTGATGTCTATTGGTTTGCCTGAGCTGCATATAAAATATATAATATAGTTAATTTATATACGTAAAAAAAAAGTCTTTTAAATACGTAATTTTTTATTAAAACATAAAAAAGGCAACAAAAACAGAAAACTAGTGGGTTGGACATATATGAGTGTCCAGTTAGCACCCTGAGTGCCTGTTGATTGAAATTCTAGACCTAAATGAAGAAACTGATAATTTGTGACATTATCCTACGCATTCTACTGAAAAAGAAAAAATAACCTGTTTAATGTCACAGCATCAACTGGTATATCTAGAATAGTTTCATATGTTGTGTGTAATTCTGACAGCTTTTGAAACTTGGTGAACAATAGCAACTTTCACTGAAGGGAGCTAGTTTTTTTTTGCAGTAGACATTGTGAAAATAAAGTAAAAGACAAAAAGACAAGATTGTGCTTTAGTTCTTCACACAAAGTTTACTTCTGAATGGTTTTGGATATTGATTTTTCTGGTGAATCCATAGATTTAACAGTTCAGCCTTGTGTTATTTTTGGACCGCATGAGTGTCGAAAACACAGTATTTAGAATAGGAGTATTGAAAGATTCCCATGGCTACTTGCAAGCAAAAAACAATTTACAAAGCAGTCATGGAGGAGCCATGCAGTATCAGGTGACATTTTGGTATAATATGAGGATATGTCTTGAAACCACTGGGTTGTTGATGAAAGTCAAATTGTTTCAGCATGGCCAAACTTTCACCTAATGTGATCATCGTGTTTGATTTTGTCTTCCAGAATACTACAAATTTTGTCTTTAGCTTTCAAAAAACGGAAGGTAGTAGAAAAGTGACTGATGATGTGTTAATGTTATTGCAAAAGATTGCAAAATCAGGGCTCAATTCAGAGAGCTTTAAGTGCAAGTAACAGGCTGAGTGCATGGTTAGAGGTAAAGGAAGTAGAAGCAGCAAGAAAACATGTTCCAATGAGAGACAGTTATCATTCAAGAGTCTACAAGCTTTTTACAGACAGTATTTGAGAAAATAAAATGAATGTAGATAGAGCCACTCAGAAAGGCTATTCCAAACGATACCTTCTGGAATGTTTGAAAGGATGAGAAAAGACAGGGAGAAGTCAGGAAACAGCACCGCTGATGGAAGCCAGAAAGGATTGCGATTACAAAATATTCCAAAGAAGCAGAATTATTCAGAGCTCCTGAAGGTGATCAAGGGCATTTTAACATAATATAGTAGTACTGTCTAAATAAATGAGTAATAATCTGATGCGCCTGTATATAACTTTTCTTACGTAGAATTTGCATGAGTATAATTTGCTATGTACAAATGAGGTAATTCCTTACAAATTGAAATGTCTTTATAGCTGACCTTACATGCCTTTAAATGTTTAAATTTATCATTCTGTGCTGCCATTTACTCATTTAATATTTTTATTATCTAAGAAGCAATATTCTACAAAGTAAATAATTCCACAATCAGTATGAAAATAACAGAATTCCTGTTAATTACTCACATTTATCATAATGCGTTTGTGTCTACCATGCTTTGTGATGAAAATTCTGATAACATATTTTGTGCTTACAAAGCATGCAGATACTGCAAACGTGTCTAATACTTATCAGCTTTCATTTTACGGTATAAATTATGCATTACAAAGTGCCATCAGTGTTCAAATGATAATCGTACTTCAGAATGCCTATTACTGGTTTCAGACACTTCCCTGTGAGCCCATAATCTGCCTGTGTAAGAAGGAGAGTCTAAATAAATAAGATGTGGTGTTGCTTAGCAGCAGTAGTGAACCTGAGGCAGAATTGCTCCCAGTTACACTTGCTGGGGAGGAGCTCAGCAGTGTAAGACAGTGCCTTTTACAAAAGTGGGTTTTGAATCTGCTGGTGATAAAAGCTCAGTTCTTTTCAAAACACCTTGTTCTCTTGACACAAACAGGTCTTTTGACAGAAGGACTACAGAGCACCAGTTGCTTTGAATCACTGAGTGTTGTAGGATGAAAGCACTGAACAGCACTGGTAAAACTTCTGGTGCAACACATAGAAATTGTAGAGACTGGTCCCAGTCTGGTCCATGTTAACCATATGGCCAGGAAGGAATAGGAGTATAGAACATTCCCTGTTCCTTTACTAGACCGACAAATCCAGCTATAGGTTTATGTAATTCATTTATATTATCCTAAACTGAATAAAATTACCATGTTTTTCATACTCAAGGGGAATAATATTTTTCAGCCTCCCGTTCAGTATAGAAGAAAGATTAATTACTTTTTAATTATTTGTTTCAGATAATATTTATCTGATACTAGTATAATACATCTATATTCTGTTTTCTTAATAGTAATTAAACATAACACCTTAGGACTTCAACACAGTTATTAAAAGCAGGTAAACTTAATTGTTGCTTTATATCAAGTAACTATTTTTAAGAAAAACTTTTTTTTTCCTCTTCTTTCCTCATATGGCCTTTTCTAGTACATATTTCCCTTACAGAGAAGGTACTTCAAGCAAGTATGGGATACAGATACTTCCCATTGTCACATGCTAGGCAGTACATCCAGCAACTGAGCTTAGGCAAAGATGGTCAGCCTGTATCCCACCTCCTTATGTGATCAGGGCGGGGAGCCGCCGAGGGTCATTTTCCACCTCAGCCTTTAGAATCAATTAAAAGCTGCAAAATTTTGAATTTTTATGCTGTTGCATGGAACTCATTTTACTTTTTCGTAATGAAAATTAAGTATTTACATCTGTTGTTATCTGTTCTTCCTTTCTTTTCTTTTTTTTTTAATTAAGACACTATGAATTTCCATAAACGCCTCAGACTCTTTTATTTTCAATAAGTTCTTTTTCCTACTGGTTGTGTATTTATCTATATATGGGCAGATAAGTGGATTTACTCTCTGAGAACCTTTTCAGATTTCTAAAATTTTTGTTTCTGATAATCCTTTAAAAAAGCTTTTTCTTCTTACAGTTCACCATGTGTGCTTTCATAAGACATATTATTGGACAGAGAATTTAGCTGTGGACAGAAGGGGAACACAGCTTGTATATGGACACAAAAAATCAGTCTAATTAAAGTGTTAGAAGTCACATCCAAACACATCGGTTTATTCTTGTTTTTCTGTTCTCTTTTGTTCCTGAAACCTGTGTCATCTGCCTCCACGAGGCTGCGCTCCCATAGTTACTGTGTTTTGTGAATCCAGTTCTGGGCCTCCCTTCTCCATTGCTTGACATTTTCATTTGAGAATCATGGGATAATTTCTGGTTAGATCGCTGTCAGTTAGGTTACAGTAGATGTTACGCTGCACAGTTCCACACAGCTAAACTAAAGCTAAAAGTTGCTTACGCAATATGGCTGATAGACAATTTCTAAAACTGAAATAAACTCAATAAACTCAACTCTACACAAATCCTGAGGTCCATATTGTTAGGTCTACACAAGGCCTGTGACCTTTCCCTAGTGATGGCACAATCCTGATCACTGAACCTAATTCTATAATGTCCCGATCAGAGTGCAGACACAGTAACACTTCTGCTTAGGTATGTAAGAAATAGAAATATTAGAAGTCAGTGATAGACACCATGCAGAGCTGCATGTGATATACAACGTATTAAATACAAAATCAGGACTAATTATTTCATAATCCTTCTACAGCTGAAGGAAAAACACCAATACATGAACTTCCATAAAGTACAACATGAAATAAATCACGCATAGTCAAATTTTTCTCATTCTCCCAGTCTTTCTAGTATGTACAAAAACAGTGGGGCAAATTCAGAGCCACTAACATTTAGGACCAAGTAGACTGATTTGGGGCGTTACAGTAGCAAATTAATACACTTATACAGTGTATTTTATAAGCAGACTATTGATTTCTAATTAATGCCATAATAATTCATATGGAAACAAATGAGTGGATGTATTTTGTGAAACCAGATACCAGCTAGTGAAGTGACCAACACTTATTTGCACAGAGGAAGAGATCAGTAATCCCAGAGGATTCTGATAATCTATTTGGGAATCCATTAACTTTTTCTAATTTTACCAATTAATAAATGGAGCTAAACAAGGTAAAGACAGTTCAATACACTTCATCAGAAGCAGCTTCCCACTGTAAGAGTTAGAACAGAAATAATTTTTCTTTATTTATAGTCACGGAAGGTAACATGTATGGAATATTGACCTAGGAACTTAGCTCTTTTTGCTGCATGCTGTATTTAGGAAGGCAATATATGTTCTCCTTTAATTTCGTCCATTGTATTTCTTTAAGAAATGTAACTCAAACATTGATCTATGCAAAACTATATATCTTAAAGAAGTTTACATGAATGTTCAGTTCTGAGTGGGTGTTTTAACTCTGAGTAAACAAATTGCCAGATTGTATCATATCATCAATTTTATTTAGAGTTCATGTAAATACATTTATACTGAGGTTAAAATGCATGTGTGTATGGAAAAGCATACCAACTTCCCTCCTGAAAATGAAAAGAAAAAGGGGATGATTCTCAGATACCATCTTTTTGTCTGCAAGTAATAGTGTTTCCATCAGGGAAGGGAAAGAATAAGAATTTAAGTTGTTCTGGAAGATTTCACATTAGGAGGGGTCAAATTAATCAACTACAAATCAGCATTTAAGAAATTCTTCCTCCCCTGAAACATCAACAAAAAAGACAAGCTGAGGGTAGACCTGGTTCCAGGCAATTTATAGGAATGCTTGAGTAGCCTGACCCTCACAGTTTAAGCATTGAATTGTAAATTGTGTATCCAGTCACTTGAGTGGAATCCAGAATTCCGACCCTGTGAATAACCTACCATAAAAACGTCCTTTGCAATAGTGCTCTTAAGGGAAATACACAGAAGTGATGCAGGAAGGACTGCTGAGATATAAATGCTTTGGAATAGTTTCAGACTAGTTGTTATATGCATATTCCTGAACTGCTGAGATTGCAGTACCTCAGATCAAGCTCTGTTACTGTGGGACACTGGGGGGATTTGAAATGCTTTATGTAGAGTTTAAGCTGCCAGATAATTTCTGGAAGCTGAGTGATAGATTCTCAGACTTTCAGAGCAAGCACATTGACTTGGGTACAAAAAGGACTCTGAGAATGGTCAGTAAGTTGGGACTAACAACCAGAACTGGGTGCCACCACAAGCTTCCGGACACAAGGTTTTACACCAGTTAGTCCCCTGAGTCAGAGGGGAAATGCAAGAACTAGTTGTGTGACTCAGCTTTGCTCTTGCTGTCGATCTGCACTGTTCGTTCAGCTCTTGGCAGAACTATACTTTGAGGCTTTTCATACCCTTGAAGAGGAAGACAAGAAACTTAGCAAGGGCTGTAGCTCTGGGTTGTAGACATCAGCTGGTACTGTTTTGACATTATGAATAGCCTAAATATGGGAGAGAAGTTTCCTGGAGAAAAATGTCCCCACTGATAAACACTGAGGATAAGCAGATAACTCCTTCTTTGGTGTATACACAAAGCTATAAGAAATCAGATGCAATTTCTGAAACCTCACTGTCTGAGAAAATGAGTGCCAGGACCAGTAAGTTTACAGAATCCAAAGAACCTGTACTTTAGGACAGGACTGGAAGAGATCATTTTCATCTTGCTTAAAGCCTTTCTAATTAGAGTCATCAAGATTTTTTTTTCATAAGCGTATAAAGTAAGTAGCATAGAATATAATTATAAGTAGCTTCCATTAGTATTTGTTAAAGAGGACTATTTCCTGCTGTGATCACTTGGGAGCTGAAATAAAGGTCAGCTAGACAATTTCTGAGGATGAGAGGCTAATTCAAATATTGCCTAATATAGTGATGTGGAGTCTATCACAAGCCACAGTGGATAAATTTCCAAGTAGCTGTACTAATTGGTTAGTCACCCTTCACTGCTGGCACTTTTGATAATCTCAGAGAATTTCATTGCAACCAAGTTGCAATTCACAAAACAGCTGAAAATAAGGCCTTTGATTAATATCTTGCACTTTCATCCTATGAGGAAAATAGTGTGAAAATATTGATTAAACTCAATGCCAGCCCTGAATTAAATCTATCTATCTGTAACTGTCATTACAATCAGATAATGTTGGGCTCTGAGAAAGAAACCATTGATTTTTAGCAAGGCTAGGTGCTCTGTAGTGAATGGGCCATTCAGGGAAGAAAGTCTGCAGTGAAAGCTTGTGGTTTTAGCTCAGAAAGTTCTAAGAGTTCATCTGTTCCTTGCAAAATCTAGTTTGAGAAGTAGGGTTGTTTCATTGTATTAAAGTGGTAGACTTAAAATACAAGATACTTACTGCAAGCATTGTGGAGATGAGAGGAGAGAAGCTTCTCTGCAGAGGCCTCTGCAAACTCACGCAATATGAAAAGAAGACCATTGTGTTTTGCTCGTAAAGTTGACAACCTGGAAAATAGATTATGACACTCAAACCGTGTGGTAAACAAAGACCACCACAGAAGTTCAAAGGCAAAAACATGGTTAGACTTACAGCCATCTGATTATTTAAAAGCTGAGAAAAAATGCCTTTATACTTAGAGAAATTGCGAGGAGCTCACATGGATTCTCCCAGACAGAAAGAAAAGAAAAGAAAAAAAAATTAGTAAGGGAAGTTCCATTAAATGTGCTGAAAATCCCAGAATATTCACCCAGCAACCAGGTTCATTCAGTCATTTACTCTCCAGAAATCAGCTTTAGAGACACTAAATAAGCAGCCTATTACAAAATTGCTGAAGTTAACAAGGTTCTTCCCACTGATGTTTTTGAGTTTCTCTCTGATTGAGAGAAAGAATAAATATCTTCAAGAAAAAGATGAAGGCTACTTTCATATATCCAACTGCGCTTAGAATTTACTATTACCTCAAAATTGTTCAATTCTTCATTTACTGGAAACAAATAGAAAAGGTGTAGATTATTTGCTTTATTTTGCAACTAAGCTGTTTTCATGAAAAGGCCCAAAATTATCAAATTTAGCCAGAAAAATATGGAGAAAGACTACAAATAGCAACAGGCAGTATCATCGTGTCTGTGACATTGTGCCAATTGTATGGCACGGCTGGAGGAGAGTGGAGTTGGCTTCACACCTCACGTGAGCCTGTATCTGTGTTTGACCTCAGCTAGGTGTCCTAAATTAAACTCACAGGTGCATTTGATGGATAGTGTCAGATTTGATCTGTTTCTCATTGAGGCTCATTTTGCTGTTTTGGGACCTATTTTATGAAATACAATACTACTCAGTCCACAAAGGGCCAAACTAACCACCTGGCTTCTGCCTGCAAGAGCTCTGAAGCACTGTCACCTGCATGCCTGCATTCCAGCAGGAAACCTGGTGGTAGTCATCAGTCTGTTCATTTCTGCACAACTGGACAGACCAGAAAGGTTTAACTGATACATCACAGACAGTGGTCATTATGAATTTGGTTCTCTTTCTGGTTCATGATTTTCTGAATATTGACACTGATTTTCAGAGAATGTGTTTATTTGGGCCTTCTCCTCAGCTGATCTTAGCAGATCTAGAATCGTAGAATCATTTCAGTTGGAAGGGACCCTTAAAGGTCATCTAGTTCAACTCCCCTTAAAGTTGGTGATGCTGTTATATAGATTGGCTGAGGATCCTGGCCTAGGATTTTTTAGATGTTAAGTAATACTTAAAATTCATTTCTAAATTTGAGATCACATAGGACCAATCTCTTCCACAGAAATGTCTGTACTGTGTTTCGTAGTTTTTTATATCTCTCTGTTTCCTTTTTTTCTAGGCTTTTGAAAAAGGAGGAAAATTTTATTTTTATCCCTCGTTCCCGTGAAGAGCTTCCAGAAAACTTTCCAAAGGAAATTCCTGGGATCTGTTACTTCCTCGAGGTCAGAAGTGGTCAGAAGCAGCCAAAACCCTCCATCACATCTGCCAGAGTGAGAAAAGTTTCTTACAACATTGGCACCATGTTCCTCCGGGAGACCAGCCTATGAGGCCTGCTGCAGATCAAAGACTCGTCAAAAAGCACAAGCCCAGAACTGGGTCATGCCAGGGGAGTTGGAGGTTCTTTCTATTTCACTGCCTTGTTCTGAACAAGCAGTAAAAGCTTCATGTAATGTCAGGCAATAATCATTTTAAAGGTGGGTGACTGCTATTGGTAAACAGAGTGGAGATAGGGAAAAAAAGTGTTTAAACAAAATACTTCCACTTCCAGAGGAATTTCATTAGTAAACTTGAGTCTGGCCCCTTTATGACAAACAAACACAAACAAAACAAAAAAACAACTCTCACATTAGAGGTTGGTTTTGTTTTGTGCAGAAAGGGTGATGGTTCTCTGTAGATTTGCACCAGCTAAGCAGAATTGAGAGTCAGTTCTGATTATGCATTCCTACATTCAGTGTGTTCTTCAGTACGGTAATGATGTTTTTTAACTTTATGAACAAACATTTCATACATGTACTGTAGAGTTGTTGTAACCTTCCTGGCAGGAGGAATTATAATTCAGTACAAAAGTTGTAGGGATTTTACCTATTTTTATACATATTTCACTTTCTGGATAATTACATTCCACATACTGTAAGCTGAGTAAGCCTAGATAGCTTTTCAGAAGAAGCTACTGTATATTTCGTATATTCTACCTATCAAAGCTTATTGTTATACGAAGGGGAAGAGGTCATTTTTTTGACTTTTTTGGCATCAAAAAAATCAATATTTTAAAGAAAAAAAAACCACTTTGGTAAACCTCTTTACCTGATGTTTATGCTAAACTTTAGATGAGCATTGTCTTGCTAATACAAAATAATGTTCAGTATTTGTCCTACAGTGCTGTGTGTCCAGTCTTTCCGGGACAAAGCAAACAAAGTGTAAAAGAACAATTTGTTAACAAACAGACAAGTTCTGTTATTCACAGTGGGGCTTTTTTTCTGCAACAAATTGTCATCCAAATTAATATTTGGTAGAAGTCCTTACTCTGAGAGAGTCCAGCAAATTTTGGGTACTGGTTTTCCAGTTTTTTAGAAGGACTTCTGTTCCTGCTCTAAAAATCCTATCTGCTATTAAAGATGCTCATTTGGAAATTTCCTCTGTGGTGGATTGGATGAAAGCTTTATCTAATGTAGACTAAAAAATACTGAAAAAGGGAAAGAAATAATGTCTCAGATTTAATGAAAATGCCAGTTCAAGATTTAGAGCAGTCTATGTTAATTAAAAGAATAATTAAAAAAAAAAAGAAGGCTCAATTCCTGGTTAAATTTAAAATAGTTTTATTTCCTTCAGTGAAACCAACTGAAACAAGAAACGAGATGTAAATCTGCCCTCCCAGTAGACACATTTTCAGGCAGTGTTTATTTCTCAGGCTTTCCTTTGCAGAAGTAACGGCAGTCAGTTTTCTTTTGTAGGTGTACTTCCTTTAGGGTCCTACTGAAGTGAGCCAACATTTTTCTAGTCTTGTAAATTGTTCGAAAAAATTAATGCAGTGATTTCAAATTGGCTTAGCTTTGCAATGGCCTGATCAAAGCTCGAAGAAGTCAAAGATGAAACTCTCAACAGCTCAGCACTTCTGTAATCCAAACCAGAAATTTGGGCTTTACTTATGGACTTAGTTATCAAATCTTCAAGCGACTTTTGAAAATTAGTGAGTAACATTCTCCACGTGTCCAAATTATCCAGTAATACCTTTCTGCAGAGGGAATGACAGTGCTACATTATTTCTCTTTGACTCATATTAGGACAGGAACAATTCAGCATGGCGCAGCCATCCTGTTACAGAAAAAAATTCGTGCTTCCTTCCCATGAAGCCTGCCTTTATAAGAAAGGACTATTTTGAACCTGTGCAGACTTCATCAGGTAGAAGAAACATGAATTTATTATGCAAGATGTTTTCTTTGATTGATGATTGCTGAGGGGATATCTGCATGGGCATGGCAGGGGCATTGGAACTAGATGATCTATAAGGTCTCTTCCAATCCAAACCATTCTAATGTATGATTCTATGAATATTACTTAAATAGAAATTCCCTTGTTTTTCACAGGAGCACTGATGTTAAAAATTTCTTCCGTAGTAATATAGCATCCTTGGGATTGGAGGAGTTTATCTTCTACCTACCTTGATAAACAGCATCTGCAGCTCTGCTCTGTCTGAAAAATGACTTGATGAAAACTGCATGGGCTTGGGGTTGTAGAATTTCCATCCAAACCACTGATTCAAGAATTTTCTGCATCAAATGGCAAGATATTTTACTCTACATCCATTAGTTTGCATATTCACAGGATATAGCATTCATTTCTTTTTTTCCAATGAACATCAATGAGACCTGCAAGAATTATATATGGAGCAAAGTTCCAGTTCAATCATGGGAACTGGAACACTGCTTCTGATCTAATAAAGCTGTGGTTTTGATGTCATTACCCAGTTCCCTGGAGTGATTTTTTTTTTTCCTAGCAATACATTTTTTTCCTAATCAATACATCAAGATTTCTTTCTGACTTTACTGGCACATCCTCATTGTTCATTAGGTGTTAATGTCAGATTACTAATCTCTCTGGCCAAACTCTGTTTCTCTTCTCACCACCCACAGTCCTCTGTGATGAGAACAAACGAAGAGGTTCAGACCAAAAGCATATTGCTCAATATCCTGTCTCTCACAGTTGCTAATAGGAAATGCCTAGGTTTATCCTGTGGTTGATCTTGGTAGATCCATGGAAACATTTTAATGAGAAATAATGGTTAAAAGCTAATTCAGCCTTTACACTGAAGAGGCAATCAAAAAAAATTGTAGCACCATCCTCATTCTCTCCAGTCACAGTTTGTTTGATAAGGGAATTTGTAATCACAGAGATTACAGCAAAAACCAAAAATTGGAGTTAGCAGAACCATGGAGTCAAAGATAGCTCCCCAAATTGGAGCAGATTTACTGTATAAGAATATACAGTCTCTGTTTTTTATAAGTTTCTGTGAAGGTAACATGCCCAAAACTTCAGCACTGATGCTACGTATTGTGCTGTTTGCTTCTGTGTTATGACAGGTTAAGTTAATAGAGAAGTGTAGGCTTTCTAGGGGCACTTGATCAGTGTGAGAAAAGCGTGAAGCATTCTCAGCATTGTTTAACTTAGTAGCTGCATCTGCTGCCTGCAGTATTAGGTTATAACTTTATTTGTTGGACACCTGTATGAAGTGAAATATAGTTTATTAGCAAGGTTAATGCTGTGAAGTTGGTTAGATCATAGTCAAACTCAGCGTTTGTCCAGCAGCACTTCATTTTAGTGATAGAGAAGATGTTCTCATTTGCCTGACATTGTTTTAATGAATAAAAGGTTTTGCAGTGTTTTTACCCTGGGATGTTGAGGTGGAGAGGTGCTGAAATGTAGAAATCACATACTGTAGTTGGAATTTCCTCCTGATATTTTCTTTCCTATTAAATAAATGATCCTTTTTTCCTCTCTGAAGATAAAGAGAGGAGATCTACTGCATATTCCCTGTGTGGGGAGGAGGATGCATGGGCCCAAGCTGGGGTTATTGGTCTCTTTGCCACAGCCTGGTTCCGCACAGCTTCCCCCTGATCCAGGCTCAGACAGACTGGAGACCATGGGCTGACCACAGAGGCAGACCCACAGGCCAACTTCTCTTACAGAAGTCATGAAGCCTAAGTAAATAGAAGCAACAGTTATTCCCCCAGAGCACCTTTTAGAGGTTTTCTGTCAGATTTCTCCATCTGCTTGAGGCTCTCTGTCACACAGGCTTTTCTGTGATGCAGGGCATAGAGGTCAGGAACTCAGAGTGAAGGAAATTTTAGAGCAGTAGATTAAATTTTGTTCAATATCACTCTGGAAATACCTACCGTACAAAGACAAAAGCCACTGCATGGGAGAGTTACTGCAAAGACAGAATTCTAATAGTGTAGTTGTCTTGCAGAATCCCACAGGGTTTTGCTCTTTTAATTCCAAAGAGCTCATAGTTGTTAAATGTGGTTGTGGTTTTGACTTCACTGCTCATTCCCACATCCATTTTCAGATCTCAGTCTGCTCAGAAAGGCATTGTGGGGCCTGGAAGCATGCCTCTGCAAACAGAAAACTATCTTGTATGGGAATTGCTTATGCTGAAGAAGAAATTCTTGCTGTTTGTCACTAGCTGGTCCTATTGAGGTTTATCTGTATGCAGATGCAATTTCATAGTGATGTCCCCTCCTGTGTGTTCATGGTGCTCCTGTGCCTGCAGAGACATCCAATGTATAACCACCTTTTCTCTGTTTTCCATTATATTTCTCTTTCTTTTTTTTTTTTTTTTTTTTCTGTATAAAGCAAACAGTGCAGAACTGTGACATTGTGCAAACATTTAAACATACCATAGCTCTGCACTGAGACTTATGCTCTGCTTACTGATATTGCATGAAATATTTCGTCCTCTGAACAGATCCTTTTTATCCCAGCAGACTTTAAAATGAAGGGGGAAATAAAGTACCACAAACCAATTTGAATTGCAAATGGACGTGAAACTTGTATCAGTTGTTGGGGCAAGTGTAGCTGCAGGATGGCTTTCAGATTCTTCAGCATCCAGAGGAAGCCCTCACACATTCTATCTGCCAACAAGACTAATGCAACAGCAGCATTACAAACATCTAGCATCTTCTGTGTTCTTTCATCTTCTGATCTCAGGCTTCTGCCTCACCTCTGCTGAGTGCTGACAACATGCTGAGCAGAGCCACTTCCCTGCCCTAACTCAGTCACAGGGCTTCTCACTCTGTTTTTGGATACTGGTATTGCTTTGTAAAATTATGCTTTTGTAATATTACAGATAACAGCATGCTTAAATTAGCAACAAAACAAGAAGCATAAGCTTGACAGCTATCTTTATGAAAGACAAACCAGCAAGGTGAGGCGGTGAGGTTGCTTTTTACATGAGGACGCAAGTGGAATGTGTCAAGCTCTACCTGGGGATGGACAGTGAACAAGTAGAGATCTTGTGGGTGAGAATTAAGGGGCAGGCTAACGTGGGTGATACTGTTGTGGGTGTGTACTACAGGCCACCTGATCAGGTGGAGGGAGTTTGATGAGGCCTTCTACAAACAGCTGGAAGCAGCCCCACAGTCACAGGCACTGGTTCTCATGGGTACTTCAGTCAGTCTGATATTTGCTGGAAAAACAGTGCTGCCAGGTACACACAGACCAGGAGGTTCATGCAGTGCGTGGAGGTGAAGTTTCTGACACAGATAGTGGAGAAGTCAGTGAGGAGAGATTTACTGCTGGGGGATGTGAGAGTTTAGGGCAGCTTGGGATGCACCATTCATGAGATGGTGGAGTTCGGGATCTTGCGTGGAAGAAACAGGGCAATAAGTAGGATTACTACCCTGGAGTTCCAGAGAGCTGACTTACTTAGATGTCTTTGAAAACCTACTTGGAGGGATCCTATGGGTTAGAGTGCTTAGAACATAAGGGGGGTTCAAGAGAGCTTGCTGACATTCGAGTGCCACTTCAAGCTCAAGATCAATGCATCCCTTAGAGTAAGAAATCAGGCAAAGGTGGCAGGAGACCTGAGTGGAAGGTCAAGGCGCTCATGGTTAAACTCAAAGTGAAGAAGGAAGTTTATGGAATGTGGAAAAAAGGGTCTGGCCATGTGGAAAGAATATAGCAATAATGCCAAGGCATGCAGGGATGTTGTGAGAAATACTAAGGTGCAGTTGGAAGTAAACCCAGAAACAGTTGGTTCCCTTCCTTCAACGGAATATGTTATTCATTGAGCTTTTCTGGAGTTGAGGATGCCAGTGGCAGTAGAGGATGGCATGAACTGAAGATGCTAAGTTTGCAGGGGGCTCAAGAGGCAGAAGGTTGGCCTGCTGCTGCTGTTCATGCTTACATCGCCTTGCATGCTCTTCCTGTTCTAGTTCAGAATTCTGTTATTTAAAAGACCTCCACTCTTTTTTGTTTTGCAGCCTGTGTATGACATAGATGGTGAGTAATTCTTATTATTGTTCTTATTAACATCTGTTGTTGACACGACTGCTTACATCTAAAGGAAAAGTAGGATCAAAGGGTTGATTTTGTTCTTATTTGCGGCAAAGACAAAACTGCTATGGTGACACAGCAGGCAGTTGCGTCTCTACAGAGGGGGAGGACCACAGTGGAAGTTTTCACTGGGGGATTTGGGTGAAGTCAGTGCGGTAACTGTCCGCTACATGTCTGATTTTAACTTTCCTAAGCCCTAGATTGATCTAAGTAGCAAGAAGTTACTCTTCAACAATGTTATTAATTTTCAGTGCATGAGGAAATTTACAACAAAAATCTATAAACTGTTTAACTTCATATGCATGTTTGATCTTTTGTGGCTTGGCTTCTAATCATGCATGAAAGCAAGTAGAACAGTGACACTGGGGAATGCAGCAACTCAGTCATAGGTCACAAACCATTCACCTTGGCAGATGCTTACTTGTTCCTGTGGCTTAGAAAGGTTAACCTCCAGTTATCTCTGATCCCAGTGTCACTGCAGCTACAAAATGGCTTCTGAAAGAAACAGCATGGGGCATCTCAGGCTGGAGCTCACGTTAGAGAGACCAATACAAGAAATTATGCAAAGTGGCAACTCTGTTGGCAGCCTTAGCAAAAAGAGCATCTGGAGGCAGATGCTAAACTGGCCATCTGCTCCTGGGATTTTAGTTTCCAAAGGCAGAGCGAGGCTGAACATGTTTTATTTTGGACCAAAAAAAAAAAACCCCAAAAAAACCCCGACACTGTCTTTCAGGGAAAGGAGAGTCTTGGCTGCCTTGGTTAGGAGGGAAGGAGCAGGATGGAGCTGTGCTCAGTGGCAGCACGGCTTGCTCTTGCCTTCAGCCGCCGGACCCGCTTTTACTTTAGCACTCCAGAAATCATTTCCTCAGAAAACCAGTAGTTTCTTCAGGTACTTGTCCACCCAATTCTAGACACAGCATGAGGCTGCCTAAGACCCTGGGTGTGCTTGTTTCTTAGTGATCACATATAACTAACTGAGTCTAGAGATCTGTTTTTTAAGATGTCCAAGGAAAGTGAGATTGATCCCTCTGATTTAAGCTCTCTCCAGACCAGTGCTGTCTCTCAAATCTTTTAGTCTGTGCTGCTTTTCAGAGTTTTGAATTGGCCAAAGAAAATGGTAGATGGACAGATCAAACCACTGTTCATCCTGAAATGTGCTTATATGGTGACTACCCAGAACAGGAGCTACTGCAGTTCTAGAAATCTCTTCCTTCTGCTGTCTGAACCACTTACATAAGCTATGAGTGTTGGCAATCACAGCTCGTGGATCTTGCAGTGTGTTAAAAAGAGCGTGGCCAGCAGGTCGAGGGAGGTGATCCTCCTCTTCTACTCTGCCCTGGTGAGAACACATTTGGACTACTCTGACAAGTTCTGGGCTCCCCAGCTGAAATAAGACAGAGACCTCTCCTAGAAGGAGTCCCCTGGAGGGCCACAAAGATGGTAAACAGCCTGGAGCATCTCTCGCATGAGGAAAGGTTGAGTAACCTGGGTCTGTTCAGCCTGGGGAAAAGAAGACTGGGGGGGTTCTGATTAATGTTTATAAATGTCTAAAGGGAGGTAGAAGGCAAATGGATGAGGCCAGGCTCTTCTCAGTGGTGCACAGTGGAGAAATGGCCTAAAACTTGAACATAGAAACATAGAAAGTTCAATAATAACATGCAGAAGAACTTCTTTATGGTAAGGATGATGAAGCAAAACCACTGGAATAGGTTGCCCAGGGTGGTTGTGGAGTTTCCTTTGATGGAGATATTCAAGACTCATCTGGACACCTACTTATGCAACCTATTGTAAGATGCCTGCTTTAGCGTGGGGCTTGGACTCAATGATCTCTTGAGGTCCCTTCCAACCCCTGCAGTTCTGTGATTCTATGATCTCATTATGAATGTTCACCTGACCTTTATGACAGAATGCCTATATAAACCTTGCTAGTTATCCTGTTGTATAGATGATAATAAAGTATACAAATGCTAAAGGGCAGAAGAATAGCTGCTGGGTTATCATTAATATACGTTTTTCTTGGTTTTGTGATTTTGTAGGCCCAAAGTTAGTTACTATTAGCAGAAGGTCTTACATTGAGATGTTTTTTAGAGTACAGTCCCTTGCAATACTTTGAAATGATTACTCTTGAAGCAATAAATTCAGCCATGCAATTCTATTCCGCTGTAGACTCTTGTACGACAGCTGTCACCCTAACAAAGCATTTTTTAACAGAGCATGAAATGACACAATAACACCCTGTTGTGCATTGTTTGTCCTTCCATCCTCTTCTCCAAAGGAGAAGAATATGTAGTGGAATAGCTTGATTTTGTGAGGTATTGTCTTTTTGCTAGTTTTCTAAAAATACATGTTGTTATTTACTTAAATTAGGATGGGCAAAATTGGAACTATGGATCAGGATTAGAGAAGGCTTATAGCTGTAAACGGAGTATCTTAAAGACTAGCCTGCTGAGTGAGACTGTTCTCCCATCCCAGAAACAGCAGCACCATATGCAAGATAAGCCCAAGAATGATAAATTTGAGCAATAAAACAGTTATAAGTAATTGATAAGTTCTGCTTTTGTAAGCAGCAGTAAATTAATGTTAAGACTGATTAATAGTCAGAGAAGAGCACTTCTTCTGTTTTAGTATTTGTTTGTTATCAGCACATCTCTAAGGTATTTTTTCCTTCCCTAGTGAGGCTGAAATACAGTATTGCATCAATATCAGTTCTGGAGCTTATTGCAGAGGAGCGTGGTTGGAAATTAATAACTATTGAGTAGAGTTTTTTAAAAAGCAAGCGCTGCCTGTGATAACAAATCATATGGGAAAGAGAAAAGAGGAACAAACATATATTTGTTGCAAAAGTTTGTGGCATTTCTGTTTGATTAAAAAACATTCTGAAATTGTACAATTAAAGCACAGCTGCATCGTTCAGGTTGTTTGCATTTGCTAATAAGGAGGGAAGCTTTTCAAAGTCCAAAAAACTTTCTCCTCCATTCCATTTTCTTTGTTGATACACAAACTCTTCTTGAAAGTTGAACCTCATTTTGCTCAATATCTTGAGATTCTGAATGCCCAAATAAGTTTTTAAAACGTGGATTATAAATCCATTTCCGATCTTGAGAATGTATGGATAAAGAGCCCACAGGAAGGATGCATCTGAAGAAAGTGAAGAGAGATTCTGTGTGTTTGGAAGTTCGATGACCAAGAGTGTACTATGAGTGTGTTGCAGAATGCAAGAATCTGCTATATGCGATGTCGAGAACTCTCATGTCAGTAGGATGAGTTTTAGAGTTGGTTATCCTCAGAGTTTTAGTGGAGTTGCATGAGAAATCCATTATTTTTGGAGGAGGGAATGTTATTTCAAGTGAGTTCAATCTCTGGTTGAAAAGAAAAGCTGTGGAGAAAAAGGGAAATCTACAAATTCTAAAGGTAAAAAGGAGAGATGCCCCCCTTTTGTTCATCATTTGACTTTTCTGGAGGTAGGTCTCAGAATTTCCCTATGAGTTTAGATGGTGAGTGCAAAACCTGCCAGTAGCTATAAAACTTTACAAGTGAGGTACTTTTTCAAGTAGAGATGATTGCCTCCCAGGTGTGTGTAGGGATATGGTACTTCAGTGTTAGCACTTAAAAAAATTAATGATTCTATCATGCTTCATTAATAAATATTGTTTAGAAATGTCTAAACTGCATGTTTGGAAGTGTTGAGTCAAAGCAAAAAGATTCAAAGATTTGAAATCTGTGACATAATTTAGAGTTCACGCCATTTCTTCAGAAACAGTTCTATATATGGAGTTTTCAAAAGCAATTGCAGCCAACAGTCACCTGTAGTTAATTTCAAGGTGCAAAAATGCCAAGCAAATCATATTAGGTAAGGCCAAGATTGAATTCAGTTGGTTTAGCATGTATTAAGAGGAAGAACACATCCCAGTGCCAGTCTCTAAATGCGCTTCCTGGGATGTCTGTGAGCACTGTGCCGTTTACTGAAGGCCAAACAAAGCCCACTTCAGGCACAATTCCCGTCCCAATACGTGGCATCCATATTGCCTTATGTGGCAATTAGCAGTTAAGTTGCAGCCATTAATGCCTTTGATGCTAGAATATTGCTTATTAACTTTATACCTTGCTGCCCAATTTAATCTGGAATCCAATGGACTTTAGAGCACCAAGAGATTTTGGAACTGCTCAGTGAGACTCAGTGAGGTTCTGCTATCCTGAGTATTTACAACTTCTGATGGAAAAGCAAACATACACATGGAGAGAAACACATCAGGGACAAGGGCCAGAGTTTCAAAGGTCCTTGGGCTGAGCTCTGAACCAGAGGTGAGTGGGAAGAATCAGGGATGCTGCTGTACAACTCTCACCCTTCTCCCATTCTTCCGTCTCTATTTGCTATCACCATTCCTGCCCTTGGCCATCTGCAATGATTTCCATCACAGTCCTGGTTGGGGAGGCCGTGGGAAAGTTCTTGGGAAGAATAGTCCTCTGCACTGTGAACTGTCATTCTCTCCAGAGAAAAGGAATTAGGAGCAGTATTGTCTTCCCAAGCTGAGAAAACTTGCAGATTTTCCATGTAAACAGTTTCTATAATTACCAGGAAAACAAACCAGAGAGGCAGAGCTGTGCAGCAGGGGCATCCCGCCTTGTACGTGCTGCTGTGATAATGAAATCCAAACCCTGCAGAACTGCAGGCACATTATTCTCACTTGCTTTAAAGGTCAGCTAAGACGCTAATTTCTCAAATGGGCTCATAGCTCTGAGACATTGTAACACCAGTCGTTTCTTCCAGCAAATTGCAGTTGTCAGAGAAACTGGATTAGTAGCTCGGAGCTAAAAATAGGCACTGTGTGTCTGCCAGAGAAGCTTGGTTCAGGAGCAGAGGTGAAGGCAAATCAAAGTGTCATAACATGGAGAAAAAGCTTTGTGTTGAGCATTTTTTGTTGTTGCAAGTTAGCCACAAAATTGCACTCAAAATAACCAGAGTTACCAACTGGAAGAATGTCAGGATTTAGTGTTGATTCTGTTTTATTCACCTTCTGGATCCAGCCTGCAGTTGCTGCTTTATCAGCTGAATCAGGCTGGCAGCAGTCGCACGCAATTTGTACTATGACTTAAGCAATTATTTTTACTTTTATGGTTAGAAGCAGACCAACTTACAGTTCAGGAATAATCTTTTTTTTTCTCAGAAGGAGCAGTGAGGCAGTGGCACAGGCTGCCCAGGGAGGTGGTGGAGTCCCCGTCCCTGCAGGCGTTCAAGAAAAGGGCATGGGTTAGTGGGCATGGTGGGGATGGATTGATGGTTGGACTGGATGATCTTAGTAGTCTTTTCTAACTTTAATGATTTTGTAATCTTTACCACTTTCTTTAGGAATTCGTTCTGTAGGATGTTCCTTTTCTGCATACCTTCTATAAAATCTCTGCATCTCAGATTTGAGGCCCTGTCAAAAGTAGGGTATAAACAATAACTTATATCAGTGAATGAAATCACTGCAAAAAAAAAATTATTAAATATTGTAAATAATTTGTGAATTCTGTGTTTTCAGCAGCCTTTGGTCATCATTATAAGAGGGGACAGGAATATTTCTGATTTTAGGATTTAGGTAGTATCAGTTCCATTTGTCTGGCATTCCTTGTGTACCAGTGTTACTGCAGTGTTAAGGACTGGTGGTGAAACAGAAATGTCAGGACAAGCAGCACCAGCAGTTGCCTGTGTTGCACATCCTACATGTTGTGCACACATTTCATGGTATGCTTTATATTATAGAACATAATATGACAAAATATCCAGAAAAATGTTTGGGAATTAAAAACACAAAATATGTGGATGCTGCAGTGCCCGATAGCTATCCTGAGATAGTAGGTGGTTTTATCACATACTTCTGGGATCATTCTGAGCTGTCATGGATCTTTGGCATCCATCCTTGCTTTGGTGGAAGGCATGATCTTCTCCAGCCCTATAGCTGATACAAATCAGCTATATTTGGAGCCCTTACAGACAACTGTAGAAAAGTAACTCAATGCTACTTACTGATAAAGTTCTTGTGATTTATATTTCTTTAGTGAGATAAATCAATGATTACAAGACTTTTTCAAAAACAAGCCAGTGTTATTGGCATAGACTTCACAGCTTGGACTCATCAAGTCATTGTTCAGACTCATCCCAAAGTCTCTGAGTACAAACTGAACTTTGCATGCAGAATTCTCCTGGAAGAATTGATAACAATTTGAAAGTTGTTTGTCTCCATACTGTCTGTCCCCTTACTCCTCCCATCCAAAGGAAAACTCATGAAAGTTATGAAACTATGAATAGGAAACCTCATGTTTCTGCTACTTAATTCTATCACTTTCCTTCAGGAGTCTGATGCAATTCTCAGATTGGTGGTTTAACTGGCAATTTGTTCAGACTCATCTCAGTTTCCTCTACAGGTAACTCCAGAATGATTACTCTTTGCCTTAGAGATGTATCTTTTGCCTTTTCCCTTTGATTTCAGTGTTGCCAAAGTAAAACCTGAGGGCTAATTTCTGTATGAGCTGTTTACAAACACCTCCTGTAACAGGGCCAGATATGTGCAAAGTTAAGATGTAGCTATAAGTAAGAAATCTGGATTATTGTAGAAAGGAGAATGTCCACCTGAGTCTGTGGTACTCAGTTTTAGGAGTAGGAATTTAGGAGTTATCAGCCACATATTAGTGGTCAATTGCTTGCTCAGAGCAGAGCAAAGGGAAGGAGCAGTTCAGCAATGTTTTACTCTCAGCTTTCTGGTGGCTGAGAATTGCCACTTGTTTCTAACATCTGTTTTGCAAGCTGGATGAAAGTATCTGGTATCCTAAAGTGTGAATACTAACCAAGTCAAGGTCTGCTCTCCTGTGGAAATGGGCAAATCTGCCCTGAATGCCAATGCGTTCTGAAAATTTATTTTATTGTGTTCTGTAACACTGCAATTCTATAAGTATTCGGCACTACATAATGGGATTACAGCCTTGCACTGTTAACAAAGGATGCTGACCATAAAAGTAATATTGGATGTCATTAAATAATACTGAAGCTCTGACAGGGTTTAGAGCACTGTGGTGTTTGTGAATGGTAGTAGTCTGTATAGGATTTCTTGTAGAACTGATGGTAACCCAACTAACAGCAGTAATTTCTGTTTCAATAATGCATAGGAGAGGTGGAGTGGTGTCTCTGGGCACTTCTGTCACCTTAATGGTTATGATAATAATTTAGTAGTACATGAATCTGGTATTGTTTTCGAACTGTGACCTGTAATCTTCTGGGAAAGAATACGGCAGGTTAGACTCTCACTGGGAGCTCATGTGGACAAAAAAGCTCAGCAAATCATGTAAGCCAAGATCTTCCCACACTGAAACCAATGGAGTAACAACAAAACCAGACTGGTTTCTTACTTTTCCTAGCTGTTAAGCAAAGGAATCCACCTACCAAAAGAGACAGAACCCATGCAAAATATCTCATGCTGCATTTTAATTTTGTTTTTGTGATTCATTTGGCATTTAGTGGTCTGGAAGTTACAGCACCTCTGGTTGAAAATTACTGTTTCAGCTATGATTGTTCCCCAAACCAACTGAACTTATTATTAACCAAAGACTTATCTACTTGAAAACAAAACAGTGAAGTTTGGTTCTATCATTTGTGACTTTGACTGGAAGCAGCTGAAGTGCATAATACATGTACTGACCAAACCTGTGTCGTGTCATTGAGCAAGAATTATTCAAGGCTGCAGCGCCGGTATAACACAGTAGAATTCAGTATTAATCCCTCTATGGAAACACAAATCTATGTAATAAATTGATGTGCCATATGTGTAGGCCATGGGAAAATTGTGCGTGCAGTGAATTACATGCAGGCTTAAAAGCTTTAACATTTGTACTGCTCTTCCTATAATAGAATGTATATCTTGATAGCTGTGACCCTATGAGCTTCTGACAAATATGTAAGCTAAAGTTTATTCTTCTTGTTTTAAAACTGCCATTCTCTGAGTTGTTGTTTACATAGTCCTCCACAGAGCAAGGATTCTTTCTCCATGTGTTGCTGGGAAACAAAAAAGCAGACGCTATCTGTAAACCTTGCAGGTTGGGGAGATCAGGGAATGTTGGTCCTGAATCTCTTTCTGGCGAGTTGCTTTTTTATTTTTTTAATTTTTTTTCCCTTTAGTAAATGCAAACAGTGCCAAAAACCTGGGCCTTCTGTAGAAGAAACAAATCATATATTCAGTGGCCTTCTCCTGGTCAGCTTCTGTTGATACTTACTTCATTCTTTCTGCTTACTTTCACTTAGACTTTGATGGTACAAGTCTTGCTGACAGTAACAATGGAGGGCAGTTTGCCTTCTTTGCTCTTCCTTTATCCAAAGAAATTAAAGGTCTCAAACAAGAAGAAGAAACTTTACAGAACACACGCAGGCATGTTGTTAACAGAGAGTGGAAAGGTAAAACAGCCTTCTAAGAACATTCCAGTTTATCTTTTAATGACATGCCTGCACCGCATTGGGCCTTCACATCTTGCTTTCATAGTGTGACCTGCTGTAATGTTGTTTGTTACAATGAGGTCCTTTTAGATTGTCTGAAAAATTTTACTGTTTGTCACCATATTAGAAACATAAGGTACACTCTATAAGGAAAGCAATATACAATATACTATACATCTTCTATTTCAATGCCTCTAGTTTTAGGCTAGTATTCATATAAATGTTTATAAACAAAATACAGGTTTTATTGTTCATTACAGGGCCAAGCAAAGAAGTTTTGCCTTGTCTGAGTACTAAAGGTTGTCTAAACAGTAACATTTCTCTTCAACAACTACTCTTTTCTCATGCTTCTAGTTAACTTGTGGTGGGCTTTATCCTAGTCTAATTCTTCATAAATGCTTTTAAAAGGGAAAGTAATGAGCTATTTTAGTGCATGATCTTTTCACGGTACCTGATTCATAAATAGATCTATAATCTCATTTATGAGTTACTAGTTACAAGCAAAACAGCAGAAATCCCTCTGAAGTTCAGCTGAGTGCATTCTGAAGACCCTTGCATTACTTACTCAGTTTTGCAATATTTCTTGAGTCATTATAGAAGGCATATTTTCTGAAGCTTTTGACGTGGATACAGCCTTCATCAGAATTGTTCTAATTTCTGCTTCCTGTTTTATCTGGAAGTCTAATGCTATGGAGAATTTATTTAATAAAATCACATGGGTTTCCTTCAAGAGAGTTTTCACTTTATTTGACTTATTCCTCAGGTAGGTAGCTCGCATTAATTACTTTTTATCATATTAATAACATAATAACTAGTAAAAAAAAATTGGTTTATTTTTCCAGAGAAACTCTACAGAACATTTTGTTCCTTATTGTGACCAAGATAACTGAGTTATATATTTCAGAGAGAAGCCATTAAAGAGGTGATCAAATAAGATAGTGTTACAACAAATCCAGAAGTTCTATATACAAAGAGTTGAAAAGGGAAGTTACCTGGTTACTTTATCCAGTCATTCCGTAAATGCAATTCAGCTGCCAGGTCTGACTTCCATCATCACAAATGTAGTGTATTCTATGGAAAGCACTGACAGAGCTTAGCTTTCTAAGCACTGCAATAAAATGGTTTGAAAAGTACCCGTTCATTTACACTTCCAGGTGCTCAAGATACCATCCAGACAGTATTTACTATTATTCTCCCATCATTCAGAAAGTTAGTGTGAATCTATGTCTTTGCATTATTCCAGTACCTACAAGTGGGGAGCGCATCGGGTAGTTTGCTGCAAACTTGCTTTCCCATGCAATCAAATGGATGAGTAACTGCTTTATCACTTCTGTGATACCTTTTATTTATTTATTTTTTTTTTGGTCTGTTTGTCTGGATTCTTTTTACATCTCTTCAGCTGTTTCATTAGCTCTGTCTGGGCTGCTAGAAGTCTGCTGGATAAAGGCCAGACTACAGACATGCATAAATGTATTTCAGATGAGAGTAGTTTTGTATGGGTATGTTGAGCTTTCTGCTAGGAGCAGACCAAGTTTGCAAATGTCCTCGGCTCATCTCAGCCAGTGCAGCTGATGTGTATAGGCACAACAGACGCTGACACGCTGTGCTCACCTAGTGCAGACACGTGGTCATGCATTTCACTCTGGTGAATTCTGGGGTAAAAAATGGAAGTTGCAGCATTTGAGATTTCGGATATAAAGTAGTACGTGATTTCTACAATGTGCTCTCCATTGTTTTGTGAAATCTGCCTGGAACAAAAAAAATAAGGGGAGGGGGGGAGTGAAATGTGAGGACAGTTGTGATGTAGAGCTCATTTGTCAAAATTTGTGTTCTCTTAAACCTTGTTTCCTATTGCCACATGTGGAACTGACACCATTCAAATACAACGGTCAGTGCTGATCTTCGGTCTCATAGAAGATGTACCTGAGCTCGGCGGGTAAACGTTTACTGCGTAGCTACAGTACTGCTGTGGGGCAGGAGGTGACTGTCCTTTTTAATAAACATTATTTGATGATTCATTGCTGAAGTGATCAATACCCAAATTCCATGTTGGGATTCAGCAAGTAAGGTGCATATTCCAGCAAGGCTTTGTGAATTTTGAGTGCTACAGTGAATCAGGAGTGATCTGTAGTGGTCCTAAACCTCCGTTAATAAATCAGATTGTTACAGCACAGTCAAAGCCTTTGTCAGTGTTGCCCTGCCAGAAACCGAGTGTTCTAAACAACTGCAGACCAGACTTCTGCCTCATCCTTGCAATGAAAAATCAAAGGGCTGCTATTATAGCTAATAGGAGTCTTTGGGCTAAAAGTCTGCAAAAATCATTGAAACCATATTCTACGCTCCTTGCTGTATAAGAAGACATCAGTGGTCTGATTGTGCAACTGTTGTATTTGCTGGGTGATGCTTAGTCTGCTAACAGAACCATAGTCCAGCACATGGATGTGTAAAGCGCTCTGTGTAGGAGCAAGACAGCACTTTCCCTGACCTGCATCTGGATTTTATGTTTAGTTACACAGGCTTAGATTAGGCTGCGGTCCTGCATGTGCTGAAGCGAACAGGTAACAAAAGGGATGCGGGGGGCCTCAAAGCATACTTTTGCCTTCTGCAAACACTGTGAGCGAGGGTGGTGGGACTGTGGCCATACCTCATGCATGGGTGGTTGGAGAGAGGGGTCACACACCCAGTACCTAATGCAGCATTTTAGATATATAAGGACTTATTTTTTCCGTATGTTCCACCCACATTCCTGCATATTTTATGAATCAGGTCTGTGATCAATGTTTTGACCAATTTGTTTGCTGAGGTTTCATGGGGGTTACTATCTCTTTGGTTTGCAATGTAAATTATACTGTACATCTGCTATTTTATGATACAAATGCCCTGTGAATTGCTTATTTTTAAAATGTTACAGCTCTGTCATGTTTATTTACAATGCCATCTTACAGTATTGGTTTAATATACAATGTATCTGTATGGCATGAATTAAATTGCTTATATTTTACAATATAAAATATTTTATTTTTGTTTCTAAAATTATTACACTCCATCCTATGCAGTATCATAAATGTTTCTTAAGTGGCTCATTATATCTGGAAATATTGCTTCCATTTCAGTAGTGCAGGCATAAGAACCAATATTCCTGATCAAAATCATCAGATATATCCTCTAGCAATTTCAGATTAGAAAGATATGTACAAATATGTAAGCATTTATAGGTGATCTGAACATCTACTGTATCTTCCTTGCTTTTCATGTAATGATATATTTTAATCATTTTGTATAATTTTTATTTGTAATTAATTGTGAGTCATACACAGTGTAAATAATGTTTCATTATGCAAGATTTCTAGGTAATCAAGATGACAAAAAAAAGTGAATTTGTATATGGAAAGAATTTGAGAGTAGATTGGAATGACATAAAATAAAGTGGTGATGACTATGCTCTGTTTATACTGTTCAATTCCAAACTGTGTGTTAAAGAAAAAAAAAAAAACGTTTTGTTTGCCCTTTAATGTCCAACCAGCTATTTGCAGCATATTTACATCAATAAATCATGCAAAAGACTATTAAAATTCATGATGAATCATTGAAATTTTCCCTTTGTTGACATCTAACCCATGAGGAGCAGGATTATGTATTGTAATATAAAGTGTGGTAAAACCCAATTGAATGGAAACAGTCCAGGAAGTCAACAAAGATATTTGCATGAAAAGAACTCCTTTTCACTCCTAGATCTCAAAGCTCACCTTCAACCACATGTCTAGATGTACTGCCAAACAAAAAACTAGGGAAATATAAGAAAAGGTAGATGCTTAAGTATACACAATGTATATTTCTTTATGGGAAATCTCCAGTTTTCATAGACATGGCCATGTGAAAACCTTAATAAAGCCTTTGTTCTTGACTGAGTTTTTTGAGTTTTGGGAAATAGCTGCTTAAAAAAGCTAACAGATTGTTAGAAAGGAAATGCCTGATTTTGGTGATGCTGTAAATAGTTTCTTACTGTGGCTGTTTAGTTCTTGGTTCTGTAGAAAAACAGAATGAGAGTTAAGTCTTGAAGAACGAAATTTTAAATTGGGTGACATTACAATGAAATACCAACATTAGTATATTGATACCCACGCAAGAACAAAGGAAGCTGGTGCCCTGTAACGTCATCAGACTTACAAATCCTACTCATGTTGCCCACTTTTTCATTCCTTCGTCATCTTCTCTACATCCCCAACTGAGAATATGACTCATTCTGCTTTGCTGTTTTCTTACTGAAGACCATTAACTAGAATTGGTTGCACTACTTTTATGTGAAACGTGTTATTGGGAGAAAATGGAATTTCTGGTAATTCAAAATGTTGGCAGGGGAGTTTGATTCTGACATTTCAGTGCTGATTACACTTGGCTTTTATGTAGCTAAAACTAAAACTGAGAAAGGTCTAACATTCTTTCTCACATTTGAGCATTTATTGCTCTTTGCCACAGCTGGCTTTAAGGCTGGGGAATATTTTCCAAGAAAGCGATTGATTATTTTCTATTAGTGTTTTAACTAGTTATTACTTAAAATTATTCCAAAATGTTTTAGAATGTTTAGTTGGGAATTATATGTGGGAGTCAGTTCTAGTCCTCCATAGCCTGGGGAATTCTACGTCCCAACCAGGAAATTATGAGAAAGACAGTTCTCAGAGACTTCCTGGCTGAGGAAGTTACTCTTCTAGTGCTATTACACTGCCTTTTGGGATCTCACTTTATCGCATGAAGTACATGTATGACACCATGACTGTAAGGAGTGCCTTCAGTTTAAAGCCCAGATAATTATCTGCAGTCCAGATAATTTTGGCACAGAAGGATTTGATTAAAAAAAAATAAAAATCAGACAAACGTACAAAGATGCATGTCTTCCAGAAATTAAATAGATAAGAATTGCTTAGATATGAAAAGACATGGCTGTGATAAAGGCCTCAGGGTACTATGGTGAAAATGGATAGAAAATGATTATTATGTTTCTTACAATGCCAGAATTAGAGGGCATTTAGTGAGGTTACAGGCAGCAGATTAGCAGCGAATAATGCAAGAGAAAGTACTTTTTTTCTCACAGAGTGTGTAATCAAATTATGGCTCTCAGTGCCAACTGAATATTTTAGTTCTTTAAATAGAAGCAATTAGAAAATTTGATGGAGGGTAGATTCATCATCTTATTTTAAATATGTTGAATGGGGTGCTATGATCAGCTCAGGCAGCCACTAATTCTTTGGTGCAGGAGCCTCAGAGAGTGTCCCAGCCAGAGGTCTCATCATGCTTATCATGTTTTCCACAGTGTAGCATTCACCACTGGATGTTGTAGCAGACTGGGTATTGGGTAGAAAAACCTTTCAAGAAATCAGAAAAATCTGGTTTTAAATTCTGATATGGGAGGCACTGAGAGAAAAGAGGCCAGAATGATCTGCTGGGGAGAATAGTAGGAAGAGAATTTGAAAGTCATACCAGCACTAGGAGGAGATAGTGTAAGAGTTGTTCAAGAAACGTGTAAATATGGTACTAAGGAACATGGTTTTGTGAGCAGCGTTGATGGTAGGTGATCGGTTGAGCTAGATGATCTTAGAGGTCTTTTCCAGCCTTAATGATTCTATGATTCTATGATAGTGAAGCATACTGTTAAAAACAATACACAGACTGGACAACACAGTTGGTCTGAAGGAAAAGGCAGGCTCTCATCTGGGAGCATGGAAAGGATATTGACTGGAGAAGTTCATACAAAGTTAGTTCATACAGGGAGATTGCAGAGGTAGGTTTCTGCTGAAACTTCTCAGCTCAAACAAGTTTCAGGTCATCTTTCACAGACTTTTCCCTGTTCCTTGAAAGGAAAAAAAAAACAAACCATGGATTAAGAAGATAAAGACACATCAATAGGCCAAGGAAGGCTTGTGGGGGGTTCATCATCTTCAGCAGGTGGCACTTTTTACTGTGTTGAATCTACTGGAGCTCCTGGAGCACAAGCCTCCTGGGATTACAGTATTTAATAACAGATATAATAAAAAATGATCATTTGAGTTTTTTTATATATAATATCTCTCCATGATTTCAGTACACAGGCAGAGAAAATTAAAAAATAATGCTGAGTAAAGGACCTGTGCCTGTAAGTCTGCACAAACAAAAGTTTTCCCCACTCTGTATATGCAAGCATACCACATAATGTAATTTAGTTTTACTAGACTCCTAAAACACAGGCACGTGTAAGATGCACAGGCTCAGTAGAATGGAAACTGAAACTGAGGGCTGGTTTTATTCAATATTTTCATTAAAGGCCTTAGTGCAGAGGAGGAGCAATTATATCTGTTGATGGCACAAAAATGGGAGTTCTTATCAACACAGTAATAGCCAAGTGAAATAAGGGAGGAATGGAACAGACTGCAGACATAAAATAGAAGTAGGATGAAAGGATAAGTAATGCGTGCCAGGATTAATTGCAGGTATTCCTCTAATAGCTGGAAGCTCATAATTTAGAAATGACAGAAGAAAAAGAGATAGAAGGATACTGACTGAGAAATGTATGATTACAGCTACTAATGTCACATGAGAAAATCAAATGCAATCACAAGAAAGATGTTTCTGATAGATACAGGGCAATATCATGAGGTACTTGAGGGATTATACCTGGAATACCGTGTATAATTCTGACTATTTTCATGCAGGAAAGTAGTGTATTCCCGTGACTGACAGTAAGGTAAAGCCTAAGGGAAATATTCATTCACTGACCTGTTTCCTTATCAGTACACTGTGCATTTTTTCATGTGTGTGTGAAACAGTTTAAATATGTCTGATGAAATGGTATGTCTCTGAGTACAGAATGCAACACCGTCAAAATGTTTGAAGCGCTCACATTGTTTTGTTAGGGTAAGGAGGCCTTAAGAATACAGCCAAGAGATAGAAAAGACTCAGTTGCCATCTAGTGTATCTCCTGAAAGATCAGGGTTGTGATTCTCTGTGCCTTTCCTTGTATGGTGCTAGAACTAAAAAGTGAAGGACCTTCAGCCACTTGTATAATGACTTTTCTTAAAAACATGAGAAAGGTTAAGTAGCAATGTGTGTGCAAGGGATCTTGGATTGACTCCCTGAATATAGACCTCTTATGCTTTTGAGATGCCCTAGTTCAATTTGCTTGGCCTCTAGATTCTAGGTAAAAAAATTTCTCCTGTAGATCATGGGCCACAATTACCCATGACGCATCAATCTCGTGTATACCATAACATGACACTGTATTTAGGCAGCTGAATTAGTTACTTCATGCTGAGGTTAGCATTGATTTCTCAGACAAAGGCATCACACTGTTTGAAGGGTAAAGTAGCTAATCAGAATAAGATTGGAGATCTTGTATCAGTTGTCAGTGATACAACATGACTTGTATCAGAGTGCATTCATAAATGATAAAATAAAACTTTATGTATGGTCCATAAAACTTTAAAAAAAATTTAATAACAAATTCATAATATATCTAACTTGGTACTACAATAATTTGAGTAGTAATGCTAGCAAATGAGAAAAAGTGTCGTCTATTTAATTTGAACCTGAAAATGTGTCTTGAAGTCCACGGAAATGGAAAGTATATTATATAATATGTGTTGTTTTTCCTCCCATCTCAGTTACTTCTGCTGACAGCCCCTTGCTATTATTTCTTGTGTAACATACTGTATTGTAATTTTAGAAAATCAGTATAATCCTGCAGTGCACAGATTCAGATAGAATGCTTATCCTATGGTGACAGAGAAAGAACAAATACTGTTCTTATTTCAGTTGTCTGTCTGGAGCTGTCAGGGTTTATTATGCTGCACATTAAATGAACGGTGATCAGACCCTTGGAGCAGTCTAGTAAACTGCATACAATGCTCTTCAGCCAAAAAAGACTTACTGCTTTCTTCTTCTTTTGGTTATGTTATTGGCAATCTTCAATTCCGTGCCACAAAATCCTGGAACCAGCAACACGTGACTGCTTAGCTCTGCCTCTCACAGACCTTAGATGGTTCCTGCAAGAGCCAGCAGCCTTGGCCATGGCCATCTGTCAGGTAAGAAGGAATTCTATTGCACAATTGACTCATTTTAGGGCAAGTCATACAGACTGTTAATGATATTATTTACCTGTTGCAGTACATCTATAAATATTACTTCTCGTTAGGACTATAAAATACTTTTTTTTCTTTTTTTTTTCTTTTTTCAGGTGCGTACCATGGGAAATGCTAAGCTGGAGATCATAGAATCGTAGAATCACCAAGGTTGGAAAGGACCTCTAAGATCATCCAGTCCAGCTGTCCACCTATCACCAATATTTCCCACTAAACCATGTCCCAAAGTACAACATCTAAACATTTCTTGAACACCTCCAGGGATGGTGACTCCACAACCTCCCTGGGCAGCCCACTCCAGTGCCTTACCACTCTCTTGGAGAAGAAGTATTTCCTTATATCCATCCTGAATCTTCCCTGGTGCAACTTGAGGCCATTCCCTCTACTCCAAATACTAGTTACATAGGAGAAGAGGCTGACCACTACCTCACCACAACCTCCCTTTAGGCACTTGTAGAGAGCTTCGTTGCCCTTCTCTGGACACACTCCAGGGCCTCAGTGTCTTTCTTGTAGTGAGGGGCCCAAAACTGAACACAGCACTCGTGGTGCAGTCTCAGCAGTGCTGAGTACAGAGGGGTGATCACTTCCCTGCTCTTGCAATTTCCTATTATTTCTGATACAAGCCAGGATGACATTGGCCTTCTTGGCCACTTGGGCACACTGCTAGCTCATTTTAGCCAAGCATCGACCAATAGTCCCAGGTCCATTTCCTATACAGTCTTCCAGCCACTCTACACCAAGCCTGTAGCAATCCCTGAGGTTGTTGTGCCAAAAGTGCAGGACCCAGCACTTGGTCTTGTTGAACTTCATCCCATTGGCCCCAGTGCAGCGATCCAGCCCGCCCAGATGCCTCTGTAGGGCCTCCCTACCCCCAGGCAGATTGACACTTTCTGCCAGCTTGGTGTCATCTGCAAACTTACTGAGAGTGCCCTCAATGCCCTCATCCAGGTCATCAATAAAGATACTGAACAGGACAGGCCCCAATACCAACTCATGGGGAGCACCACTCATAACCGGTCACCAGCTGGATTTAACTCCATTCACCACCACCTTCTGGGCCCAGCCCTTCCTCCAGTTCTTAACTCAGCAAAGAGTGTACCTGTCCAAGCTATGGGCTACCAGCTTCTCCAGGAGAATGCTGTGGGACACAGTGTTGAAGGCTTTGCTGAAGTCTAGGTAGAGTGTATCAACAGCCTTTCCCTATCCACCAGGCTGGTCACAATATAGGTTGGTCAATCAGGACCTGCCTTTCATGAACCCATGATGTCTAGGCCTGATCCCCCCGTTGTCCCTCACATGCCGTGCTATTTCTCTCTCAAGATGATCTGCTCCATAACATTACCTGGCATTGAGGTCAGGCTGAAAGGCCCGTAGTTCCCTGAATCCTCCTTATGACCTTCTTGTAGACGAGAGCCACATTGGCAAGCCTCCAATCCTCTGGGACCTCTCCAGTTTACCAGGAATGCTGATAGATAATGGAAAGCATCTTGGCTATCACCTCCAACAGCTCCCTCAGCACCCTCGGGTGGTTCCCATCCAGCAAGTTATGACAAAATGTTCAGCTTCATTTCTCCTCTCCCTGTCTTCATGGATTTCCATCTTCTGACCCTTTGTGCTCTCAGGTCTAAAGACACACCACTTTGAGAGAAGCTGATCTGATTTCCCATTTATGTTACCAAGTGTTACATTATTGGAGTACCAAAAAGCACTCCTATTAGACTAAGACATCTTGTGCTAGCTATTCCAGAACTTGAGAAGCCTACATAGGAAATCCTGGCTATGAAATGTGAAACAAATATATATATTATATTTATAGTCTCTCACAAATATAATTTTACTTTGTGTGTGTGTATACTGTATTACTTCTAAAGCTTGCCTTACAGCACAGCATTTTGTAATGATGTCTTCCAAAAATGATGCATGAAATCAGGCTTAAAATAGAATCTAGAACAGAGCTTGAACTGAAATGAGCACAAATCCATCTGAAATAGTATTATAAAAAAAATGAAAGAAGGAAGGAGATGAAGGATAAGCCAGGCTAAGCAGAACTTCCTAAGGGGAAAAGAAGAATGCAGATACTGTTATTACCTGTAGAAAACTCTTCAGAAATATATTGTCAGGAGATGATGAGATTCTGTTTAAATCACGAAAGAGTAGTATTGTATTCCATTACAAAAGTCTTCTTCTGAGCAACCATCAATGGCAGTTGTAGTAATCTTGAATTCCAGGATAAGTGGAGTTTCAAAATTAGTTTGAGCACTGGAGATTGTAGTTTGTAAGGAGAAAAGAATTATCTCTTGATGTTTCTGCTGCCATTCAAGGGAGACATTTTCTGCAATCAAAAAGGAGATTATTAGTAGAAAAAGGAAGGATTCAGATTCACTCCAGACTGATTTATTTTATACTGGCATCAATGAACGCATTTCTCTGTCTCTCCCCATATTTTATTTTCTGAAGAGCACTTCACTGTTCCTCCTCTCCAGTGAAAAGTTAATGGTGTAGCATTTATCTGATTAAAAGGAGCTACTATTCAGAGATCTCCACAAAATATAATGGTGAATTTCACTACTGCGCATACATGAATAGTACAAGATATTCCTTACAACTCTTGCTGTTAATGACATGCGGGCAGATAAACTCATTGCCCACTTTCACTATCCAGTGGGAACTTCTCTGTGTTGACTTCAGTGATATTGCCACTCATTTTCTTCTCTTATGTAAATGAGTGATATCATGTATGTGCATTCCTTCTTTAAGCTCTAAGACACAATATTCATTGTCACTGTTTACAGTTAGATTCTTAATTCCTTAATTAGGCTCTGACACTGTCAACTTTGAAAAATGTGGGATCTCACTCAGAAATGAACAGACAAGTGACATGACTCACTGATAGCACTTTTGGAGTGCGTTCTAACTCCTTCTCTCCCTATGTGCTTCAGTAGCTGTTTTGGTGGAAGTGGAGAAATAAACCTTAAAAGCAATGCTCTTAAAAGGACGAATCATGGAATCATAGAATCATTAACGTTGGAAAAGACCTGTAAGGTCATCTCATCCAACAGTGGGCACCAATATTGCCCAATAACCACATCTCTCAGTGCCACACCTCCATGTTTCTTGAACACCTCCAGGGATGGTGACTCCATCACCTCCCTGGGCAGCCTGTGCCAATGCCTCACCACTCTTTTGGAGAATAAGCTTTTCCTAATAAAATGTGACGGAGAAATCCAGTAAGAAGTAAATATTTATGTAAATAGTAGGAAAACAAACAACTCTGACAAAAGAGTGGAATTCAATTAACCATAGCTAACATATACAGAATGAATCAGAATTATTTTAATCACATCTACTGTAGGAAGTAGAAAAGCAAAGAGCTGTTAAGGAGAAGCACAGGCAGCAAGCAAGGAGAAGCAAATTCTCTAGTGAGACCATTCCCCAAATATACCAGACCAAGAAGTGACAGGGGAGGATGACATGAAGGCAGGGAAGGCTGTCCTCCTGGGGAAATGGAGCCTGAGCTTTCAGCTTTTGTGCAGATTTGTTGTGTTCTAACAATTTAATTTGCCATTTCATGTGGAGTAATGGTGTTCATAATTCAGCCTTTTTCTTCTTTCTGCTGTTCATGGTCCTGATTGAGCTGAGATGATTGTTTTAAATTTCTCTGTAGCAACTTCCACCAAATATGTAAGTTATTTTCATTACTATTTAAGAGGCGAGTTGACTATTTACTGAACAATCAAAACAAAACAATCCCTTTTTCTTTTGAAAATCTTATGACTGCACAGAGTTCTCCAGCTGGTAGCATGGAAACCCAGTTTGACTCATTCAGTGACAATTTCTGGTACAAAATAAGTCTGCCAGAGATCATTCATTTTTCACAGTGGCTAAAACATAAATTTGTTTCTCTTGGCATACTCAGAGACTGAGAAAAGGGACATGGAGGAAATACTGGGGTGAGGAGAAAAAAGAAAAACTCAAGAATGAAGTCTAAAGGGATATGGCCTCAGACAATGAAAAATAAAGAATAATCTACCCCAGGAGAGCTTCAGAAAATAACAGAACAGTGAGGTACAGACCACATCAGTTTGTGAAAACAGCAAAAACAGAATTCTCATTACAACACTTTCACAATCCTACGATGAGTTAGGAGACATCAAAGAGGTGATTGGTTTAAACGTTTTGCATGTGATTCTAGAGTTTGATGCAGCATTTCATAAAACCTTGTCTGAAGAGATGACTTACATGAAAGCAAAATATCAAGTGGTCACAGTCCTGAGCTTGTCAGTGTTCAAGAAGTGTCCTGGCAACACTCTCAGTTACATGTTCTAATTTTTGTGTGGAGCCAAGCATTGGACTCAGTGATCCTTATGGGTCCCTTCCAACTTGGGATATTGTATGATTCTATGATTCTATGATCTTAAGCAAAGTAAGGCCTAGAGTACAGGTTCAGTTGCTAATGTACCGTAAGAGGTGTCAGAAGTTTTGGTGCCTTGGGAGCAGGTCCATTTTGTCCTTTGGCTTTGCTAGTAGACCAGCAGGCAAATTATTTGTTAGGGGAAATGTATCTGGCACCTCTGCAGCCCCTTGCCCTGCCTGGTACTTCCCACTCATTGCCAGAAAGGTGGATTTGTTCTGCAATAGACATAAACACAGCCTGCAGACGTTATGTGCTATGACATCCCCTCTTATTTTCCCGGTGTGAAAATCCATTATCACTCAGTCTGAACTTCACAGCTGTAGATGAAAATCCTCATCTAATGATTTACTTTTACTTTATTTATTAATGATATATTTCTCTTCTCAGCAGAAAATGCCCTACAGAAAGAAATCCAGATTGACTTAAACTCTGGTATGGCACTCCGCAGGTTCAAGTTCATTTTTTCTAGAAAGCAGCCCCATGAACACTCTAATCTTACCCTGTGATCAAGCAGGATAATTTCTGCACTTGCTCCTCCACAAGATGACTATGGCCCTTTGGAAAAAAACATGCAGCCAGTTGGTGATCTCAGCACTGGGAATCACACACACATCTGCCAAGGGTTAACCTGGAGCATTTAATGGTCCTCCCCTGCAGGACTGGAGTAAAACCAGGCACAGACTGGAGACTTGGTGGGAAAATGATGCTTCAGTTTTCTTATTGCGATAAACTGAAATAATAAATAATGGAATATTAAAATTTTGTAGCAGGCACTGTTGCATTAGCAGGTTTCATAACTTTCCTGAGATATTACTTTATTGTAATTAGTAAAACAACCATGACCACATCAGTGATACAAGTGACTGCTGTGTTGGTGAGATACAGCTATTGCAGCGCATATTTGCTGTCACCATAGGCTTGTAGATAATAAACATAATTACCTCCACAGTACCTGATGGTGCTGTGCCTTGCATAAATTATTTTGCAATAGTGTGACCTACCCTCATGAGGTGTGCTGTGCTGCTATTGCATGTCATGATCCTATTTCAGCACACTATTAGCGATGCTGTAGCAGAGCTGTGGAACTGTTGAATGCCTCTCCAGGAAGATTTCAGCCATTTACTGAGTTCCAAAAAATGAAGGACTCATTTCTTACCGGAGCTTCAAGAATCTCCTCAGAGCTTTTTCTTGGCAATGTTGCATAATGCTTTTCCCTGCATGCTTGTAGAATCTGATTTAAACTTCTAGATTTACACATATATCTGATTTGCACTTAAACCCCTCTCCTCGCACAGTCTAGACAGTTTTGCAGAACAGATAGACAGGAGAATATCTCAAAGGCTAAACTCTTCTGTCCAAAGCTGCTCATATGTTTAACACCCTTTGGAAAAAGTCCTGAATCTAGCTGCATTTGGGGGTGTAATCTTAGTTCTTAGAGATGGCACAAGTCCTTGGAGTAGCAGCATTGTGTTGGGTATATTCACCTGGAAACTTAAGATCACAGTCTTGCACACAGTGAACAATATCAGGAAACGGTTAAGAAAATGCCAGGTGAGCTGCACTCTGGGAGTACAGCTGTTTTTGAGGAGTCCTTTCATCCTTGCTGCCTGGTGTTACTTTCCTGTTTGGACCACTGCTCCCTCAGGTGCACCAGCAATATCATGATGCAGAGCTGAGATTGAGATGCGCCCATTTATTAAAACTGCACCTAAACCTATTGCTAGCAGCTTATTGCCTTATTTCTGATAAAGGGAAATAATAGCACATTTGGCTTCTTATATAATAAATATTTGGCAATAAGGCAGTACTCTTGCTTTGACTGATCCATCTCCTCCATCCCATCTCCAGCCTGACCACCATCTATTACCCACCATCACTTGTATGCACCAGGCCTTACATGACGGTAGTATAAAACATGGGGAAAATCGAATTGAACCAAATGACTGCCAGGGGTTCCTTCGAAATTAAACCACTCTTTGGCTCTGTGATTCTGTGAAATCTCGTCTTCCATACCAGGATGCTGATTGCCTTCCTGACTTGGTGCTTCCAGGCATCTTGATGGGATCAGACCAGGAACGTTGTCCATAATCCATGCTGTATTTCACCAGACACCAACTTGGTACAGTATACAGACTTGGCTAGGGAAATCAAACATCACGCTTATCCCCAAAGGACTTCAAGAAGGATTCTTTTCTTCAAATTGCTTGGTACTCATCACAGGAAAAACTCCTGGTATGTTCTTCTGTGGTGCATAAATTCATTGTACTCTCTCTTTTGTGGGGTTTTGTACGCTTGATTTTTGCTTTGTTGGCCTTTTAACATTATTATTGAGAGTACAACACTTCTCAGCTGGCTGCAAAAAGGAAATCGCTGTTGGCATTAACAGACTGGGCCCATTCATATCAGCCTGCAAAATGGCTGTCCATCTGTTTCTTTGAGTAGTCTGTTTTTATTGTTTAAAATGATAAACAAAATCTCCTAGCTCTTTGGAAATTGTGCAGGTGTGAAATTATGCATGAGGTACAGAACAAGAGAAACAAGTCGAATAAAAGCAGAGTGGGAAGATGCAGGGGTTTATTGTGCAGGGAAGTAAGTGGTATTTTAAACTGTCAGGAAAGCTGTGAGGTATTTCTTTGATTTTCCTTTGCTCCAGCATAAGCAAATATTTAGTGTCTTCAGATACATCCAGCAGCGATGGGCTTGTGGTGGAGTCATATCTTTTGTGCATTTCATAATGACATGAAAATTAAAAAATAAACCTGAGACAATCTTAGAAATCAAAGCATCCTGAGGGGACTGAACATCATTATAATGCTGAAATGCAAAATTTAGATTTAGTGCTGCAATAATTTAGATTATGTCTGACAAAAGACTCAGATTTGATCTCTATCCTTCCTTTGATATTCTGGTTACCAAATACACCTACTGTCAAAAGAATTACAAAATTTAACTTGTAAATCTGATAGAAAACTGAAATTTAAGTTTGACCAGTAGTTGTAATTGTGATAGCAAGTATCTGCCTGTGTACACTGCTAAGGCACTTAGTCATTCATCCCCTGGGGTGACCAGAAACTCCTCAGCCAGTCTTTGCACAGATGAGGCATGGGACTGGCTTGGTTCAATGGGCTGATGTGTGAAGTTCTTGGCCAAACTCCAACTGCCTTCACTGTGAAGTATTTGATCAATTTTGGCAGCTTCTCTTCAGGTAGAAGGTTTTGAGCAGCCCTGGAGACTATCCAGGGGCAGCTGCTGCACATAGACCAACTCACTGACACCATTGTCCTCCCTGAGAGTGCTGAGTAATGCTCAGAATGAGTGAGGCCTTCCCAGAGACTCCCTGAGGTCATTCATGTTGCAGAACTGACCAAACTGTACATACTACCCATGTGCTCAGTAGAAACCATTTCTGCAGATGAATAAATGGTCGCATAGGAGAGCCTTTTGTACGTATTTAAGATCTTGCTTGTGTAGGAGCAATCATGTAGAACCATGGCCTGTCCGGATATAAGAAATCCCCATCACTGCAGTTTGAGGTGTCTCACCTAATCCAGTTGAAGATGCTGCTGTCAAGTAACTTGTAGACCCTCAATATCAACCAGACTGCAGCTGACTATCCTGTTTGAGAGACTCTATTTCCCCTGAGAATTATCCTATATAAAGATCTCAATAAATCAACTTAATTTAACAAACATTCTCCCTGTGTGTGTCTGTGCACCACTATGGCATAAGATTTTCTTTACTAATGAAGCCTTTATGTTGTATCTCTAAAAATAATTGCTGTTTTTTTCAGAGATGGAATAATCATCTTAAAATAATTCATTTCAAAAGACTTAGTGAATATGTAAACACAGTGGATGCTTTTCTTCTTCACATCTTATTAACTGATCAGATAGAATTTTGCATCAGAGATTCAGTTCACTTGTAAGTCTAATTATTATTTCTGCAATTTCTTCTCGTATTAGATTTCATAGTAGTCAGTCAGTAATGACTAACACCCTGTTATAAGAAACATGCTAGCAGTTTAGTTTTTTATAAGCTTTGGGTCAACCCAGTGAGACAAGGAAATAGGGCCAGTGGTTTCAACAGGTAAGCAAGCATGAATAGAAAAGGAATAAAGGTAACAGAATGACTCACAGCTAGCTTTGATAACTATCTCCATCACAATATCTGGTTGCTATAGGACCGGAATGGAAACTTTTTTTGTTGTTGCTTTGAGAGTGTATTGTATGGCTAATGAAAAAAATTGTTGAGAGCTATGGGCCAATTAAGACAGCACTGGAGATGGTATTGACTTACTTATGGATTCATGAACCCAAACAGTAAGTTGTGTGGTGTCCACAGCCAATAGAGATATCAATAGAAAGAATGAGAAAGACTACTTCTCCTCATATTCTAAGTAATCAGAGTTTCTTGGTGCGGTCTGGGTTTATCTGCTGCAAGAAATCCTGTAAATGCAGACAAAAACCTGGTTTAGTATTTGGTAGACTCTGAGAAAGCATATAATCTTGTTCCTAAGGATTTTTATCGACACAGTGTATTTTTCAATTTAGAAAGAAAGAAAAATCCTTTAGAAAACATTGTTTTCCCTTTGAAAGAGCAGCAGTGATGTAAAGCCCGAGAAAATCCTTCCCAGTTAGGCTGTGGCTCTCTTAGAAATTTGTGTTTTATTGTTATCGTTGGTAGTCAATTCCTAGGTTATTTCTCTAGTGATAGCTAACAGTAGTCACTGAGTTGATTCTGAAAAGGACAAATTGGAAGATGCAGTGTTCATACGTACTAGATAAAATGAGTTTGTGTGAAAATACTACAGTCGATATTAGCAGTTGTGCTACAAATATCAATTGTTTTAGATTATTTCTGTTTTAGTGGTAATAAATATTGGCATTCCATGCAAATGCCATAGAATATCACCAGATGGAACAATGCTGAAGGAAGAGGTATATTGATTTTAAAAATACACCATATTAGAGGTTTTAATTTAGAAGCAGAAAGAAAAAGAGAGAGAGAGAGAACTAGCATACAATAAGCTGTGAAAATTTTTCTATATGAAATGTTTTCATGATGATAATGTATAACTAGTCATTATAGATGTGAAGATTTATTGACAAATCCCATACAACTGTGGTGCCATTTCCTCTCCTGAGAAGGCGAACTGGAGATTCACCTCTGTGTTGGACCAGGTTTTCTACAGCTTCTGTGGTAAGTCTTAGATGTCTTCAGAAGCATTCAGAGCTTTTAAATGCTTTTATTCTTAAGTAATGACTTTGCTCTCAGCTTTCTGTTATTTATCCCACAGCATCCTGTGGCTTGGTAAGAAGCAGAAGGTCAGTTCCCATCTGATCCTTATATTTACAGGGTCAGTGACCCTGTAATGCTGTAAAAATGACCACTGCATTTCAGCTGTGTCAAAGGCCTTCTCAATAGAAACCAAATAATTGGCTCCTAATATATATATATGTAATATCGTGCTAAAATGAAGTGTTATTATTTATCCAAATGGCGTACACCATTTTAGCCAGCACCCTAAATTCTCTTCCTTACTAAACCTGATGAGCTCAAACACAGTGGGTGGTCAGTGTGATCTGGCATCATAATAGTTTAAAAGCTTTTAGTAGTGGACTGTTTTCTTCTTCCATGTTCCAATGAGTTACAGTGATTTGTTATGTGATAACATCTGCATTGACAAGAACATTTTACTTTTCAAGGTGATTTGCCCTCCTGATGCATGCACACAGACTTTCTGCTAATTGCTTCCTGCCAGGCCTGTCCTGCTCAGAACTTTAGGTCCCATACTTCCGCTATGACAACTGAGTTCACTTCCTCCAGCGCTTGATGTGCTGACCAAATAGAGCTGTGTGCATACCAGTGAGGCACATGGACGGGTGCCAGGGCACTCTACAGTGCCCTTCATCCCCTCTCACTGTTTGGGTGATGTGCCAACTCTACCAGACTATATTCCTTCAAAGCTACATGATATAGTTTGCCTTGACCATGGCCTCACAACATTCCTTGAAACTGTATACAATATGTATATTAAAATCAACTCCACATAAAGGTAGCAGATTCAGCCCTTTCAGCTTGAGCATCCTGCTGATGGTAAAAGGTACAACTTGATGGTACAGTTTGAAGTGGGAATGACGTCTGTTTTTCTTCATTTGAGCAAAATATGCACAGGAAAAGCCACCCACAGAGGTCATACTTACAGACAGTCAGTGCCCAGGTTAACCAGCAGAGCCAGAGACGACAGGGTGAGGAGAGGACTCTCTCCATTGCTAGACTGCCATTATCCTCCAAAATTCTATAAATGTAGAGCCTGACTTCTCTGCTGTTAATTCAAGGTCTTTCATCTTTCTGTTGAGTGAATGTAAAATGAAGAGCCATCAATTTGCTAATAAGGAAAAACTGATTAGAGATGTGATAATCGGTGGCAGTGTTGGCAGTAGATACCATGAAATAGCAGACCTGTAAAGAGGCCTCTGATAGCTGGAGGAAGTTGAAAGGTCTCCTGTCTTCCGAAAAGACAGTTCAGGGAACTACCACTTCACTTCCATGGAAAATCACTGAGCAACTCCTAGTGGAGTACATATCTGGGAATATAGAAAAGAATAAGGTGACTGAGAGCAGTAGTCATGGCCATCAGGGGTAAATCAAGGCTAAACAACCAGTTTTCCATGGTAATACAACTGGATTTTTGAATAACAGGAAAGAAGTAGATGACATTTATTTATTTTGACTTCAAAAAGTCTTTTGACACATTTTTTTCACAATATTCTTCTATCCTTGTTAGGATGTTATGGTATGAATGGGTAGACAGGAAGATGAGTAAAAAAAGGCTGTGTGGTCAAGTTTAGATGAAGATGGGTTGTTAATGGTATGCCCTTGCCTGGAGATTGCTCTAACAAGGAGAGTGCCATAAGGTCTGTACTGAGACTTGTCCATTTTAGCATATCAATAGCCTGGAGGACTACAGGGATTGAACTAATCAAGTATACAGACTTCATCTAATTGGGAGGAACAGACAATATGCATAAGGGCAAGGCTTCTGTCTAGAGAGGCAAGGTCAGGCTGGAGGAATGGGCCAAACATTCAAAAAGAAACAGGCAGCATAAACTGAAGCAGGAGAGTCTCAACCTGCTGATAAAGAGACACTTTTTCCACATGAGGACACCCAGGCAGTGGCATAGGATGCACACAGAGGCTGAGCATTCTCCATCCCAGGTTTTCAAGACATGACTGGGTGAAGACCAGAACAGTCCGGGCTGAATTCAGTGTTCATCTCTTTTTGAGCAACGGTTTGGACTGAAGAACTCCTGAGGTGCCTTTCTTACTATGGTCCTGTGATTTTATGAGATCAGTAGTTAACCTCTGCACAGCTGCTATCTGTTTCCAAGAAACACTTTTCTCACTCTTTCACTTACCAGTCCTTCTTTTCTTTATGCCCTTTGCCATAAGATGGTGTTGTGCTGTCATGCCCATTTGGGTAGTCAGGATTACAACAGCTTGACAGAATGTTCGCAGAATTGGAGAGTGGTTAAAGATGAACTGGAACCCGAGTTTTATCAATACAAAGACTGCCGTTATTTTTTTCCACCGTGAGGATGTACACAGAATTTTATAGAGCTTGGTGTTCATGCAAATGCATTTACCTGTGGGAGGGAAATGACTCATCTGTGGATTTTGAAAATGGAAATGATGACTGGGTTGTTTTTTGGAGATAGACATTTACACCATCTGCAATGCTGTCATGTTACTGTGAACAGATCCAAATTGCACATAGAAAAACGCTGCAAAATAGACTTACGTGAGAAATTCCATTGACCATACTGTGGGAATCTTACCAATAGCAGTGAGAAATGCAGTTTATATGAAAAACAAAGGTGCCTGGTACTGGGAGCTTTATACCTGTTCTTAGCAGTTAAAGACTGGGTTTAGTCCTGAGAAAAGACTTTGTCTTCCCTGACATTCTTGCCAGCATTTATGCATGTAACTATTCATACTTCATTCAGCCTTGCAGAATCCTTGGCTGCAGTGGCACCTCCATCAATGTGTTTGTTCCACAGTCTAATTATTCACCGCAGGGGATGGATTTTATCATTTTTAATTCTGTTAACTTTTGGGTCTTCTTTATTCATCATATCCCTTGTTCTTGCGTTACAAGAGAGAAGAAATAGAAATTCCTCCACCTACATTTTCTATCAAATTCCTCTATTTGATATGGTTGTTTCTCATTTACTCTTGTGAATTCCCTTTCTAAAGGGAACAATTCTAATCTTTTCAATCTCCCTTTAAATGTTTTTCTGTGTTCCTAATAATTATTCCCTTTTCTTAAGCCCTCTGTAATTCTGTGAATTTTTTTTCTCAAAAACTGTTGTCTGCTATCGTAAAGCCAGAACATAATTGCATTATTTTTGCTGTATTATTCCCCAGCCCATTTTTTATGCAGTCTGACATCTCATTCGCATTTTTTTTCATCACTGTAATTCACTAAATAGAGGTTCCAGAGATCTATCTTTAACAATAGGCAACTTCTTTTTCCCAGATGATAAACCCAACAGACTTCTAATTCTGTTGTTGAAGCAAAAGTACTTCTGCGAGGTTTTTTTCTTACCAATTTTGCTTTTCATGTGTTTGCATATTACAAAATTATTTCCCCAGTTGTCATGTTATGAATAAACTAAATCACTTTATCAGGTTTTGAATTTTATGGACAGATTCTGTAGGCAGAATTCTGCCAGTTCCTTTTTGTCATTCTTGTTCTGTGATAATGCATTTTTTCCTCATGCATAGTGAGACTTTAATTTTGATTTTCTTGTGCTGGAAATGTTATCTTCCTCCTAAAGCAAGTAGACTTAGCCATTTCCTCCAGTTCCTATTTTCCACAGATTTACCCACAAAGAATAGAACTCATAGACAGCGGGAGGAACAAAGGAAGGGAATGAAGTGGATTTCTAGCTAAGAGTGCTGCATTTGCAGATTACCTTTTAGTAGATATTAATTCAAGAGTTGTCAAAGCACCTGTTCTACATTCTCCTTTCTCCCTACAAACCCCAAATTAAAGTTTGTAAAGCTTTTCTAAGTTTGGAATTTTTCTTCTAGAGCAATAAAAAAAACTGAAAAATACTCAGATATGGAGCAGCTCTGGTTCAAAGACATTGCTAGCACAACAGAACATGAATACATTAAACGAATGGCTTAAGTGAGAAAAAGAACTTTTTTTTTTTTTTTAATTGCTAGCTGTATTTCTCTAGAAAAAGAAACAAGAACTATGAAGGTTTCCTACCCCATAAATCTGATAATATAAGAGAGGATTTGCTAACAAACTTTCTTTTGTTCTTTCTCCCACATGCACAGAACAAAATATGTCTAAAACGTATGGTAACACGGGAAAATGCAGTGTGTTGTTTTGATAGTGGAACTAGCTTGCTGCAAAAATGGAGAGGGCAGGGGGTGCTCCAGGCATGGAGTAACAGTTCCCTGTGGCCCAGGAAAGGCCCACAGGAGAGGAGGCTGTCCCCCTGCAGCCCACGGGCACTGCATGGAGCAGATCTCCACATGCAGCCATGGAGGAGCCCACAGTACTACACGAGATTTTTTCACGTCATCTCCTCCTGTCTCATAGAGGAGGGCACTGAGAGAATGGATGGGTGGGACCTAGCCAATGCTAAAGCCCCTCCTTGTGACCTCCACAAACTTTGCATCTTTCAAACACAGACTTGCCAATAAGGGAATGCTTTCCACAGCACACACGGTCTCCAGTTCAGTCAGTACAATTAGCATCTTCAAATGAATACCATCATGCATAGCTTGTTCTGCAAAGTGGGTAACCCTCCATATGTTGCACTTTGCACATGAGCACCCAGTACCTGATGTTACCTGTCACAGGCCTTCTGTGCAGAGGCACTCTAAACATTTTCTAGCAATGAATATCCCGGGGGAGGTAGGAGGCCTATTTCTTTTGATACGACTGGTGTCATACACCACTGTACAACCATTTCTGTTTCATAGTCAGGACTTTCCCTGAAGTTGCCAACTCACAAAAATGGCATAAGGAGAGGGATTGGATGGCCCACAGGGCTCTTCAGAGGTTTAAATATAAGGTTCCTGGAAGTGACTCTTTTAATTCAAAATGGTGGATGGACTTTGGCTAAATTCATGCTGAAGGGGACTGACCTGCTGATTCTCAGTTTAGGATTTTTATACCTTCTAGGAGTTCTTTATTTTATAACCTTCTACCTGAATGTTTAGAAACTCCAGATGCTCAACAGGTAAGGGAGTGTGGAATGCTAATTAAAAAAAGTGAAAGTGAATTGAAGAAGTGCAAGTGTCCATTCTTCCCACTCATTTGTACAGAATAGCTGACAGAATTGAAAGTACGCTTTCAATACCAGATACTAAAACCTGACCTGCCTATGAGGAGCAGAAATTCCATTTCTTCCGCCATATAGTGATGTGAACTACCACTGTGGAATCCAAGTGTTCCTGACTTCCTCCATTGCCTTTTTACTCATACTCATTTGTCCAGACTCCTTGAGCGGTATAACGCAGCCTGGCAGAACGAATTTTCTGGCAAGACAACCTGACATTAGATTAGACTGACTACTCAGAAGACTGGTAAATCGAGAGGAAATCAAATCACGCAGATGCAGCTGATAAAGAGGCAGTGTGTGTTGTGAAGTGCAGAGAGCAGAATAGAAAGAGCACTCGGACTGAAAACAAAACCTGTAAAGCACATAGAACCTGTGACTACTGCTGAAGCAGCTATACTACACTGGTACTGAAAGGAGACAGAAAGGTAATAAAAAAAACCAAGGCTGATAGCAGTAGAGCAGTGAACAGGAAAATCACTTTCTGTGCTAGAACCTGCTGAGGAAATACTGAAAGCAAAGCCAGGGAAAGAAGGAAAGAGTTTAGATTAATTTCCTAGAATATATATTTTTTCTAAATGGAATGTTAACAGTAGGGAAGGTATATGAATTACCCTGCAATAGCTGTTCATACAGAGAAACTGGCACATAGATTTTGCTGTGTTTTCTTTTCTTTTGCATGCATTGCATGAATTAAATTCAGCTTCTGAGCTACGGAAAATAATAATCTTTTTAATACCATAGATGATCTGAGAGGAACAAGCCTCCTGCCATGCTGTATAGCAAGCAGTAGGCTAGTGGAATATATAATCACAACAGGGATAAAATATTGAAATAACTGAGTTTTCCACATATGACTGAATTTGCATTTTCTTCTGTACTATGTATGCTTATCCTGCGGAGAACCTTTAAAACGATAGCAAAGTTTAACTATTTTTCACTTAATGCCACAAATTTTATGGAGCTCTGTTTTACATAGAGACATCTCTCACTGCCTCTTTCCTTGCTCTCAGGAGTACCTTACCCTTCTATACTAGAGCTGTGCAGGAAGGTATCTGGGGATATTTAAAGTAGAGGTGGTTTTAGCTCACAAAGAATGTAGAAGCTCTCCTCAATTTTCCTATTTGAAGGAGAAATCTGGCATTAGATCTGTACATACTTGGTTTTCAACATGCCTACACTTACGGCCATCTGTTGGGTGGCACTGTGCCCATTCTCGGACACATAATAAAAGTTTCAAGGAGGAGCAGGCACCAGTCAAAGTGAAGCTTACAAGAATAGCCTTCACATCTGAAGACAGCCTATACAGCAAACTGCAACAATTAGCATTATACACCTCTGCAAGATGGTACTTCTGTGATCAGTTGAGAACTTTGTATGTGTCAGATATAGAGGCAGACAGAAGTAACTGGGAGCAGTTGTTGGCACCTCTCTCCAAAGCCTTCTGATTTTGAGGTAGTTTCCCTCTGGTGACCCTCTCTACCTGGTTTTCCCTTTTATACCTTCTAACCAGAAAGAAAATCAGCAAACATATGTTTTCTTGAAAATAACAAATTGGCAGCTTGCTTTGTTGTTAAGAGTTCCTCCTAAGACTCCCCACCAAACATGTAACCTTTGAAAATGCTTCCAGTATGGTTTAGAAGGTCCTGTTTCTTACATATGGAAAAACAAGCTGATTTCCTAAAACTTGGAGAGAAGATCTAATGATTCATGCTCTCTGAATCTTTTGAGTTGGCCACCAGCAACAGAGCTGCCTCCTACACACCTCACACACGGGAGACGTGATTTGCACACTCGGACGATTGCGAGGCTGAAGGCTCACTGGGAAAGAAATGCAAGTTGACCAGAGCCCAAGATTACTCCAGATTAAAGTATATGGATTGTTTTGGAAATAGCAAACTCTGTGTTGTGGAAAGGACGCTGTATGACAGAATTCTATCTGATGCATATCATGTTAACTGAGAATTAGTTTTTCTTTAATAATTAAGCATGATTTACTTGTTTACTATTTTTTTTTTTTGCTCTGAAGGGTTACTTTACCCTAACTTGGGTAATGACATGACCTTGCCTAGTTGGAAAAGCAGTGGGGAAGTAAATAATAAACTGTATGTAATAACAAGAGTTAAATTTTTGAAACTGCATGAAGATTTTATGATAGGAACACAAAGGACTCAGTTAAAAAAAAATGGAACTGATAGAACTAAAAGGTTTTTCTTTCTGAAGATGAGATAAAGAAAGAATACTAACAATTCACTAATATGGCATTTAGGCATCTTATCCTTTTGGATTTCGATGTTGATGTCTTCCGTGTTCTTATCCCTGTGCTTTGAAACCTGTGAATCTGCTGAGCTATAAGGACTTTTTCCTTTGAGTCCTCTGCTATTCTGGTTCTAGGCTGACTAGAAATGGTGTGGAAATAATTTCCTAAATTATGTGAGTTCTTCAATCATTCCTTCCTGGAAGGAAAGACTTACAAAGTAAGACAGAGTAAAATAGTGTTTGAGCTTAGTGAGTTTTCATGGTAAAAGTTAAGCTTTCTATGGCCCACTATTGGGCTTGATGGGCAATTTTTACAAAGAATGCAAATGTAGCTTTCTTTTACTGGCAATGAAATCTTGCTGTCCTATCTGTCTGTCTGTCTGTCTATCTATCTATCTACCTAACCTATCTCAAAAATGGTAGAAACAGTCTTCTGAACCTTCTTAAGCTATCTATTTGAAAAAGAAAGAAAATAGTGTTCTGGGAAGTGAAAGCGATTTGCTAAAACTCAACTATGCCAGGAGATCCTTTCCTTAACAACTCCCCTCTTAGTCCTTAACAATTGCCCTCTCAGTATTCAATACGACACAGCTTCAGTTATACCAGAGCTGTGATGTGCCATGTTCGTTACTGTGTGTCATCCCATCAGACACAGACATCTCAGTGTCAGAAGCCTGATGTTTTTTGATGAAGCTGGGCCTGACTCAAATAGCACCAGGTAGTGATGGGTCAAGGGAAAGACTAATAGCCTCAGGATTTCAAATCAAGTAGAAATACTTAGAGCCCAGCACACTCATATAGGTTACTTTTTGACAAATTAATATTCTGCATTGCTCATAACTGATTGACATGCAGTGCCCACTGGCTTCTGGGAGTAACAAACCTTTTAGTATGTAAGAAGGAAAAATAATCATGAGCTGCCAGAGCTAACAATGCGTTTGTGAATTTCTAATTGAAATGATGAACAGCATCAAAAGGGAATTTTTAATTATTTACTAATTGTTTCAGCCAGAAAAATAATTGCAGCAATTTAATGGAGAGATGCTTTAAAGAAGTTCTCCATTTGGCTCATAGTTTTTGCATTAGATAAAGGAATGAGATACTCTACTGTGTGGCAAAAGTATCCAGGATACTTTTTGCTTCAGTAGTTTTTTTGAAGTGGTCTGCAGCTGAGCTGGTGCTGTATGTATTTTTGCTATGTCTGTTTCACATGTATTCTGTCAGTTAGCCCTGGAAGACTGTGCCAGTGACTAGTGTCTTGTGGTATTTACGCCTGGTTAGAAGACACATCTGAAAATGGATCAAACTGAAGAATCTGAATATAGAAAACTCAATCAAACTCACAGAAAGATGATTTTGCCTTACAAAATCTGATGGTAGCCTTGATCTTGAAGAGCTTTTTGTTTTTAGTGTTTTTTCCTGTCCCCTTTTCATTTCACAAGTCCTTTCTGTCAGTCACAACTGTCATGAATGGAAAGAATGTTTTTTGGCTTGAAGTTTAAATTCTTAGGTAATAGAAATACTTTAATTATTTTCTTCTTCTCTTCTCTTCTCTTCTCTTCTCTTCTCTTCTCTTCTCTTCTCTTCTCTTCTCTTCTCTTCTCTTCTCTTCTCTTCTCTTCTCTTCTCCTCTCATTTTAATGAGGAGTTGGGTAAGAATCTCATTCACTTGTGGATTTAGTATGAGGATTCAGATCAAATTTCAGGCACCTACAGTTATAGGACACAATGATAGTCCAGCTGGATGTCATTTTAGAAAAGCCATTAAAGCAACTTGGGATATTGTAGTTCTGTGATGTGCTAGGACTGCTCACTCTCTAATTACAGTGCAAAGACTGCTATTAACACCTTTAACCTCTGAGCCAGACATCTAAGCTCTCATTACAATCAAGCGAGATCTAATCATGTCAGCCAGTGAAGTATACAGAGCTATTTACCTGACAAAATGTAAGCATTTGCTTTTAAAAAAGACAATTGGCTCTTCAGAATCCATGTCTGTACTGGCCAGATGTCCATTAGGTATCACCAAAGCTTCAGTTTCTGGCTTGCATGCACCTAAATTTAGGTGTCTAAATCCTCAGTTAATTTGCATTCCCAATCCTCAAATTTGGTAATCGGCAATGTGTTTTACATTTATTTACACAATCAACATTCTGCTGTATAATATTTGAAAAATCACTTTTTCCTGTAGACTCCTCAGTTGTTGTTTTTTTTTTTTTTCCAGAACATATGGAGGGAGTTTCCTTGGTAACATCAGAGAGTCCCAGGATAAGACTGGAAGCAACTGTGCTCAGCAGCATTTGTAGACATTACAGAAGAGCAACAGTTCCAGGCAGCTGTCACCTTCATAAAACAGCACTGTAAGTAGAACTACATGTAAGTAAATGCAAAATTGAATATTAATTAAAAAAAAGAAAAAAAGGGGGGGGGGGGGGGGCAGGATCCTTGAAATCCCCATTGAGAGTTTGTGCTCTTTTCCCATCTGGTTTCCCTCTGTCTTTCAGATGAGCCTTTTTTTCACGATAGCGGGCACTTTATCACGCCTGGTAGAGCTGAGGATACAGAGCGCTCTCCATTACAGCCCCGCTGGCCACATGCTCATCCTGTTCTGAAGCATTCATATTTGGGGATCAAAAAGGGTCCACGCACAGTGTTTACTCAGCCGAGAATTTTTATTTGACATCTGAGCAATTATGCCTTGTGCTGTCCGTGAGTTTGCCGAGGGTGATAAACGCATTTTTCCCATTTGAAAAACCTGTCTTTTAACATTGATGATGTGGCGACAGATTTTCAGCAGGGCTGGGAGCGGGATTTGCCAGGGCTCGGTGCCCGCTCTCAGCCAGATTGTCAGATGTTCGGCAACCAGCAGCTCCCTGTTGGGTGTGAGGCCTTTGGACATGTTTGTTCNTTTTTTTTTTTTTTTTTTAAGCAAGAAATTTCCATTAAATCTTTAAAAACAATGTATACACTATCTGCAGGAAAGCAAAACCATTTTCTTCTATGCTGTCACCTTGTGTTTTCAACTCTCTATTGTAGTAGTTCTTTTTTGTTTGGATCGCAATGTAATTCCTTCTCAGTGTTACAGTGAAATGTGAAAGTATAATTGCACTGCTGACATTTCTTTTTTGGTTATTTATTAAATAGTAATGTGAAATGTCAGTAATATGATGCAACATGTCTATAACAGTTAAGGACACTTAAATACAATCCAACAAAAAGAAAGAGAATAAGTGCAACCCTGTAAAAATCAGAACAACAGTGTAATGCATATTGTTGCTCAGATGCCTGAAAAAGTGCATTGTATTACGTCTGCAAAAACAACACTGTCAGATAAAGGACTGGAGTTAAGCTGATTCCTGAAATACTGCAACATTTTGCTAGGTATTATTTGAATACTTGGTCATATTTATGCCTTTATTTTACAAAGAGCTCAGTAAATTTGGTCAGACAAGACTGAATTGCTAAGTACCTAGGAAATTATGACTCCCTGAATTTGGGTTTTTGCTTAGGTGCATGTGAGTACTGCAAATAATGGCCGCAGTTCTCCATCTCTCTCTAGCAGGAGGAATAGAAGCTGCTTTTACACTGGCCATCAAGATAGGCAGGTCTAGCCAGCTTGCCTGTGGTGTCTCCAAGATGGAAATAAGTGGTAGACCCAAATGAAACGAGTATTAGAAATTAAAACAAACAAAGAGAAAAGCATAATTCGGGTAGAAAAAATTGTCAAACTTCATAATTGTACAGAATATATTTCTAGAATGAAGGCACACACCCAATTTTAAAGGGAGAACCTGTTTTTCTTATCTTTTGTTCCTGCGAGGGACCTTCTCCATTTGCATAGTCCCAATGAAATTTGTGCATTTATCAATAGCAAACAGGATTGTTTTTAGATTTGACAGCAGCATGTAGACCTGACAGTGAATAAAAGAGAAAGTGGAAAATTTATTGACTACTCCTAGCCTAGCAGTAGTATTCAGAGTGTGAGAGACTTAATTTTTATGCACACACTTGAGGGAAGTTTAATACCTCATAATGTCATTGTGGCCATCTAATGCCCATCAGAACTTTCATTAGAAACCCTGGCTATCTTGGCGATGTGTTCAGCTTTAACTCATCTAGGTTTTCTCTCACAAAATATTTCATATCCAACCTTTTCTGATTATGTCACAACCATCTCTTTCAGTAGATGAAAGGAAGAAAAAAAATGTTAACTCTTTTCACAAGGAAATGAGATAAATAAACAATAGGCCATGTTCTGTAAGATCTCTTTTGAAACTTTTATTGGCTGAAGTATTTACTACTCTGGAGAGCATTTAGAGTCTGCTTGCTCTAAGTGTAGGAGGCCAACAGAAACTTGTTTCATTCTGCAGGAAGGTGTTACCTGTGAGTTAATATTTTAGACATCAAGCTAGTGTGAGGCCAAATAGTTCATTTTATCCAGGCTTGATTTGAGTCCGTGTCAACGTGTACAAACACAAGCAAAAGCAGCAAGAGGTCAGCACAGATCTGTTGGTTTCTCTTGACAAAAACTAAATATAAAGCAAAAGTATACAAGAGGTTGAAGAAGGAAGAGGTGAGATAGAGGGATATAGAGACACTGTCCAACAGAACAGAGACAAGGACAGACTGGAAGGGACCTCTGGTGGTTATCTAGTCCAATCCCCAGCCCAAGCAAGGCCAACTAGCATAACTTGCCCAGGATAATGTCCTGATAACATGTACTGCTCCCTGGAGTTGCTCTTCCCCAGGTGCAGGACTTTGCACTTCTCAATGAACTTGTTGAGACTCCTGTCAGCTTGAGGTCCCTATGGAGACAGCCTGACCTTTGGTGTATCAGCCATATCTCTCAGCTTTGTGTTATCTGCCAACTTTCTGAGAGTACATCATCCAAATTATTAATGAAGATATTAAACAGGACTGGACCCAGCACTGATTTCTGGAGAACACTGCCTTCAGGAATCCCTGAAACCAATAGGAAAATATGGAGCAAAAGAGATTTATTTAGGCAGAAGATCAGATCTGAGTGCATTTCAACAAAACTAGATGTATGCAAATCCCTGGGACCCAATAGGACGCAGTTGTGATGAGTGCTGAAGGAATGAGCTGATGTCAATGCAGGACTGCTCTGAATTATCTTTGAAAGGTCACAGTGAACAGGGAAGATCCTTGGGGTCTGACAGAAAGGGAATGCCACTTACGTCTTCAAGAAAGGCGAGAAGAATGGCCCAGGGGACTACAGGCTGGACAACCTTGACCCAATCCTGGAATAATCCTGGAAAATATTTCTAAACATATGAAATACAAGAAGGTGATTGGGACTAGTTAGCATGGAGACACAGAAATTGGACCTTACCAGTATGATAACTTTGTACAATTAATTGACTAGTTTGGTGGATGAGGGAAAAGCCGCAGATGTTTTTTGTCAGGAGCAAGGCTTCTAATTGTTTCCTGTAACATCCTCAGTGACAACTGATTCTGTGATAGCTTTTGATCTTCAGTCAATAGAATTGGTTCTGTATGTTCCTTGCAGGATATGTTCCCACTTAGTTTTTCCCAGGCTAGGAAATGATAGAACACTTTTCTTTCTTGTCCAATGAAAAGCAATGGGATTACACCAGGTCTCCATGTGCCAGCACCTGCCAAATTAATTTAAGAAAGTGTCCTGATCCAAAGTCAAATTACTCTCTTTACCATAAATTCGCAGATGTGATGATGTGGAGTAGCCTGGATTCACAAGCTCTTTTGAAAAATTGTTCATTTGAGAAAATAATCGGTTTCAGATTTCAGAACCTAATTGTACCCACACATCTTTTGAAAGTCTTGGTCATGGATTAGGCTTTTACTTATGCTTAGATTTCCTTTCTCTTGTAGTATTTTAAAACATATGGCTGAAGTTATTCTGCACCTTGCTAAATGTGTCATCCAAGCAACTTTGACACTTAAAATGTTAATCAGATGGTCGTCTTCTATTTGACAAGTAGGAATATGACACTGTGAAACTGTTGGTTTCTTAGATGCTGCTAAGTATATGCAATGTATTGTGACTTGATGGGAATTTCAATTTACAATAACCATGTATTGTGTGAGAAAATATAAACAGATGGGTCAACTTGTGATAACAAGGAATAAAATAAATAGGGGAGGTTTTCTGCTTTTATAGCTCTATATCTAAGACCAAGAACTGAATATTAGGGCATTTGCTGTCAGGCTGAAGCCTGGACAATTGTATTTCAGTTCCTGACTGCACAATGTACTGTGTAGAACAGTGTGTTGCTCTGTGAGCATGGAGCTACTGAAACTCACTTCTCATGGGTTTGCCTTACATCCATCCCCACCTGCTCTCTTTGAAGTATCCAAGGTTCTCTGTGTATTCCCTGAATTCCCATAATGCCGTCTATTTTATCACATGCCCAGTATCTTTTCTACTGTTAACCACATGTCATTCCTTTACTACCATGTTCTACGGATGTGTTCTCTTCTCAAAACAAGGAACAACTGTGTCATGTAGTTAGGCTGGAATGATGAGTGCACTGACTGGCCATCTGGCGCTCATGGCAGGTTGGTCAGTTGTCTGTTATCTCTCAAAATGGGTAAACACTGAATTCTGCTCTTCTTTCCTTTATTATCAACCATCTGTTGGTTTTCACAAAACTTATTTGTTCTTGGTTGACATGTGCTGCAGCTCCAAATTTAACTGTAGTTAAAATTAACCAGCAGATTTAGAGATTAGGAGTGCGGCCTCAGTGTGATAAGATTTGTAAGATGCTATGTTTGCATAGTCAGAGAATCCTCTAAAGATGGTTTCCATGAGAGGAGAGGAAAAGCAAAGAAAATAAACTGGTAATAAACTTGAGGTTCTGATAATTTATTTGGAGAAATGTCAACTCATATAAGGATGAGGCTGCTAAACAGCTTGTGGTCTGTTAGGAGATACTTTTCGGAGCAGATCCATATTTCATTATGGGATCTATGTCTTCCTATAACTATGACCAGAGGCAGTCTGCTAAAGACATGTGTTACCTCTTTAAAACAAACAAACAAACAAACAAACAAACAAACAAAAAACCAAAAAACCAAAAACAACCAGAAATCAGCATGTTTTTTGTGCTTAATTTTAAGCATTCTGATATAGTTTGAATGCCAGCATTTTTTTTCTCCCAGGTAGTAGAAAACACTAAAACCTGAGGTGAATATCATGGAGGGCTAGAAACAGCAGATGGGTAGCGTATTGCTTTAATCTAAGACAAACAGAACTGCTTCTCCTCCTATCTCTCCCTAACATGCCCACAAGGAATGAGGTCTCATCCTTACAGGTTAAAGCTGAGGGAAAAAAAGCTCCTATCCTCAACTTCTCCTCTCTTCCTCCTCATATAAATAAGTACATCTAGCCACCTAAACACAAAGAAATTTCTTATCTACAAATTCCATTCTCTGCTGAGGTCTTGTGGATGAGATTACACATACACCAAACCTTCTCAATATCCATTCCTTCAGGGAAACAAACAGAATGGGATAACATTCTTTTTCTTTCAGAAGCAGAGTGGATTGGATTGGCTTACTTATAATGTAGCTTGAAGCCTTTCTCTGGCTCTCAAATTAGAGCACTGAATTAAGCCTCTGTTCTTTGCTCATCACATTAAGTCCAAGTGTTCATTAAAACTGGACCGAACAATTTATTCTTAATTCACTTTTATTTTCCCCCTAGATCTTTCTACAAGATCCATTACTTCATTGTCATTTTAATATTATTTCTAGTGAGACTCAACAGGAAAGAAATTCTTTTGAAATTAAAACCTCAACAGCAAAATTCCTTCCCAGTGTAACTCTTCTGTTGACAAAGGATCCATTTGATTCACATTTAAAAACTGTTCTGCTACCCAGGTATTCATTTTGTATCTATACATATGTCTATCTAAAATGCCATGAGAACAAAAACAAACAAACAGTGAACAGAGCAATGGAATGAAGTAGTTTAAATTTAAGTTAGATATTAGGAGGAAGTTTTTCACACAGAGGGTGGTGATACACTGCCCAGAGAGGTTGTGGATGTCCCATCCCTGGATGCATTCAAGGCCAGGCTGGATGTGGCTCTGGGCAACCTGGTCTAGTGGTTTGCAGCCCTACCCATGACAGGGGGTTTGAAACTAGATGATCTTTGAGGTTCAGTACAGGTATCTAAAATGGCAACTGAAGAGAAGCTCAGAGGCTGTTCATGAAAGTCACTTCATGGTTGTTTCAGTTGTAGTTCTGTAGTAGAGTAAACCACTACTGTCACTGCTAGTAAAAGAAGGCCACATGGTTTGTACTGAGTTGGCAAGGCTTTGTCTGAACCTTTCTTGATGTTCCTAGAGCTTTGCTTTCATTTGATAACAAGAGCATTTCTTCTGTTGAATGATTGGTAAGCCTAACTTGTTCTACTGTTGCTTACCCGTATATGGTACAAATATAATACTTATAGGTAGTAGTAAGTTGCCAAGCTGTGTAGAATAAAATATTTATGATTGTGGTAATAATGTTAATGTAGTGTGGAGAAATTTTGTTCTATCAGATAGCAGAGATCTTGAAAAGTGGGGTTGCAAGATGTACTAGCAAGGAATGCAAGCATGAGATGACAAGACACAAGGTACAGGCTGCAGATCCCGTGATTATATGGAATTCACCAGTGTCTACTGAAAAACATGCAGATCTAAATCTGGATAAAACTGGTCTTAGGATAACAAAAAACGAGCATCTAACCTATTTACAATGTACCATATATAGTAAAGTCACAAGGCATTGCAGACCACTGAAAAAAGAACAAACATACAGATGACTTAGCAATCACATCAAAATGATGCGAACTGGATCCTAGACACAGGAACCATCACCACTTTCTCAGCTGAATGACTTTCAATGCTGGTGGCTTCTTGAACCCCTTCCACTCTCACCACAAAGAAGCCATCAGCTTGGTAGTAAAAGTGGCAATGGCAAAACGAACACAGAGTCAGGAAAAGGAGTGTTGAATAAACACAAGGAAATGCGTATAACAATTTTAATTGTACTATTACTGACAGTTTTCTTGTATAATAATAATATTCCTCTCATTTGATTTCCATTTATGTAATAATTAAGTCTGGACTAGTAATAACTTTTCTATTAAACAGTTTTGATATCAGCTATATTGATAATAAATACCTGGCTTTACATATAAACACCATGTTTCCTTTTTGCCTATATCAACATTTTGAGCATAACATGTGCCACAACAAATACTGCAACAGAAATACTTGGTGTGAAACCTGAACCAGATTTGGTGTACAAGCATCCTGAATTAAGGATTTTGCAGCAAGTTTTTTGCAATAATTTCCAAATGGAAAGCAAGCATGTTCATCTCTCCACACTGAAAGATGGGGAAACCAGAGTTGAAGAAGGAAAGAAGAGTGGGAATTTCTGAGGGTTGACTTTTTTTAATGAGTATTTGGAAGTGATCTCTTCACTAGTTTGTATCAAGACCGAACAGCTCTTCTAAACTCTCACATATAAAATAGGAAATTAGATTCAGTGGCCCTGAAGTCTCATCCAGGTCTTTGTTCTCCTTTGTTTCATTAAATACGGTGTCATGAAAGGAGATTCTAGGTGATGATGATTCATATCACTCAAAGTCTTTTGTTTAGAAGGTGAGATATACTCAAACTCATTTTACAAAATCCCTTTATCATGATGCCATGGGCTTTGAGGAAAGATGTAGGAAAGAGAAAAGGAGGAGTTCCTCAGCCTTAATACCTGCATTTGGTTATGAATGCTTAATTATTGCTTTAACTTTTTTTTTTTTTTTTTGACTATCACAGTTCCAGAACTAGTATATAAATGAACATATCTGAATTAGGAACAAACTCATACCACTGCACTGCCTTTGGGAACATTGTTCAGACAAACCTTAGCCCAAATCTTAGTGTGCTCCCAAACACAGAGCCATGGAACCTTCTTGGTACTTGCACCGCTGACAATTGCCTTACCACACTGTGTAAGGGCAGCTCAGGGTCAAGCTGCCTGCAACTCCTAGGTACCCTTGTGGCATGCAGGTTTAGCACTGTGAGAGAAAGAACCTGGGATTGTCTTATTTCCATGACAGTCATGTGATAATGCAATGGAAGCAGGGAGAATATTCAATGGACAGAGTGAATACAGTTGTTCCAGACAAACTCCAGGAAAGTGCTTGCTTACTAGTGAAACATGAGCTTCAGCAATGTGAAGCTAATGTAGAATGTGACGTCTATACCCTGTGTTACACCCAATTTACATAACTGTACCCATCTCTCGTTGCTTCATCTTCCCACTTTCTACCCAACATATATCTACTTATTCAAGTGAGTGACACTGCCACCTGCCAGTGTCCATGCCACACATGGCAAGGCTGTCAGTGGGTCTGTTTCCTCTGATGCCTACTACAGTAGCTTTTGTTTGCCTAGTACAGTAGACCTTGTTCAGCATTATTCACTGCCACTAAAAATGGAAATGCTCACATATTGTCTCAAAGAGCAGTTAAAGAATCTTGAATAGTAGTAGGATAGTAGTTGAATAGTAGGACTTAGTTTTGGTCAACCACTGACCACTGGCCTTATACGCTGATGAGTTACCATGTGGTAACAGAGATTCAAATAGGAGGAAAAGTAATAGAGAGTCTGTAAATATCTCTTAGAGTCTGGAGCAAAAGTCTTATAAGGAGTGACTGAGAGAACTGTGATTGTTTAGTCTGGAGAAGAGGAGGCTCAAGGGAACAACAACCTGAAAGGAGGTTGTGGTGAAGTGGGGGTAGACCTCTTCTCCCATTAACTAGCAATAGAGCTAGAGGGAATGGTCTCAAGTTATGCCAGGGGAGATTCAGGTTGGACGTTAGGAAAAATTTCTTCTCTAAAAGAGTAGTTAGGTGCTGAAAAGGGCTGTCCAGGGAAGTGGTGGAGTCACTCCCTGGAGGTGTTACAGGAACGTTTAGATGATGTACTGAGAGACATGGTTTAGTGGGAAAATACTGGTGGTTGATGGACTTTTGTACTAGATGGTGGAGGTCTTTTCCAACCTTGGTTATTCTATGATTCTATATAAGCAAGAAAGGCTAGGGCTATTTTTTTTTTTCCACTGCTGTTGAAAACTGACTGAGTGATACATTTATGTTTTTCATAGGGTAAAGTAATCAGATGAATCATTCTTCCCCCCTGGGTCACACTGTAATGAGTGTACCAGACAGGTCAGTAATAAATGATTATTTCCTTACACTGATGAGTATGGTGAGGGCTGAAGGATCAGTGTGTGATAACTAAGAAGTGGGCACGTATGTTTTTGTGAGAGTGCAGCCCAAGCTGTGCTCAGAGCCAAGCCAGTTATTACCAAATATGTCTGCCTCATTTCAGGTGAAATTTCCTCCTGTTGCATTTTGGATCCTTGGTGTCAAGGCCAGAGGTCCAGAAGAGAATGTGTTTTAACAGACAATCCGCAGTATCTTTATTTTTTATGTATAGTTAGTCCTATCTGAAAACAAATCAGACTTTTTCAGCCTTTAGCTTTTCTGGTGAATTCCTAAAAGCCTGCTTTTATTTTTTTCTTTCTTTTCTGCCCCATGTAAGTGCTTTCCAAAGGATCCAGTTCATTTAAAGACTTGCTGTTCATTTCAAGACTCTCTCTTCCGTGCTCTTCTCCTGGAGCAAAGCTGATGGGGCTATAGAAGCTGATGCATAGGAAGCGAATCCGCAACACTTTGTGAGGCCCCTTGGGTAGAGTGCAAGACAGATATCTGACTCCATTATCATCTCCAGTTGCTAAAATTGAGGCAGAATTTCCAAGAGGTGGAACTCCAAGGCAGTGCATACTTACTGTGCTTTGAATTGACTATCTCTTATTAGGAGAGACGAAAAGAAAAATCTTTCAGACTTCCTCATCACAATTATTTTGTGGTGAATTGCAGCTTAAAGCATGTGTCAGACAACAGGTGCTTAATCCTAGGATATAGTCCTGCGATTTTTACAACCAATTAGACTTTGAACTCACCCAGATACAATTAAAAATAGTCTTCTGGTAGTAAGTAAGCCTTTTCTTCCTCCTCTTCAATTCTTCCTTTGACAGTGAAAAGCCCCTCATACAGACATCTGGCAGCTGAACCTGAATTGTAAAGCTACCCCGAAAGTATATGACAGGAGGCAGATGGTTTCCTTAGCAACTTCGAGACAAATTTTAGAGCAATTTCTCCCCACTCTGGTTTATTTTAGTATAACACTCAGCACCTGCTATCAGGAAAACAGTGGCCCTTTGAATTGACAATTGATCAGCATATAAAACAGAGGTGTCCCAGAATGACTTCTTTGGGCAATAAACTTGTGTCTGGAGAAACACCAAACATAACCCCAGAACTTCCCCAGTCTCTGCTATTCTCTGATGAAGTGATATCCGGACTGAAGGTCTGCTGAACCCCTCTGTTGTGTCCCCACTTGTGTCTGTAGTGGAAGTTGCTTCTAACCAGAATGTTGTGGGTTTCAACACCTACTTTGAAAAGTCAAAAAGATTTTAAAAATACCAAAAAGTATATCACTTTCTGTTGCATGGTTTGTGGTTAAAACATTAAAGTAATTCTATCCAATGGCTTTTCAGTAAAGACATGAAATCAAGTCAGATAACCAAAGCTTTCTTTGAAATTTTCAGAGGCAAATTGAAAGAATCATTTCAACTTCAAGGAGCTTTAAAGGAAGCCAAAATTGGCCATACAGCCTGGATATAGAACATGAAATGTGTTGTTTTTTGTTTTTTTTGTTTGTTTGTCTAAGTTTGGAAGTATAGCCAAGACATGAGTTTTATATTAGAATCACTGTAGGTATATTATGAAACCCACCTTCTCAGACATGAATTTGTATAATAGCAGAAAGTGATACTTGTCGTGATGCTTGATAAGGTCAGAGAACAGTTCAAGATAAATGCTGTACACATATAAGGCATGAGGCACACTTATGCTTGTCAATATAAATGAGATCAGCAAGGAAATCTTCCTATTGAAATTCCCTGCACACTGCTGCTGTCTGAAGACAGAAAATCTGTAGGAAAAACACTTATAAAACATTAAGAACTTTCTTCCTTGAAAGAAAAGCAGCTAAGCATGATCATGCACATCTATCTTAGTTAAACATTTCAATTAACAATAATTAAGTATGCATAATAGAATTTAAGTAACAAATATAATAACATTCAAGCAAGATTTATGTCTTCCATTTTTACTTGATTAAAGAGATTAAACCTGTGTACTGTCAACCTTTCCTATTTACATTCAAGAGAGAAAGAAAGCCCTGCATGATCAAGCACAGGAAATTAAGCCTGTAGACAAAGCTCTGCCATGCACATTAAATACTTTCACAAAGAACATACACTGTGCAAAATTATAAATTCTGTAAAATATTGCTTCAGAGTTTTGGTGGTTTTTGCTGGGATTTCACTGTGTCTGCTAACCAGAATTTGACAGAAGTGCATTGGAGAAAACAAATAGTCTAGGGTACCAGGCTAAGCTAAATGTGCTGTGGGGTGCTAAAGATAGGATTTTCCCCTCTCTTTGAAGGCACAAACAAAGATGACTAAAAACCCTCAGTACCACATGTTGATAGCTGAGGATCTAAATGAAATATCCAAACATATGCACATATGTGGCTCTGAAATGTTAATTAATCTGCTCAAGAGAAGCTCTCACTTGGAAGATTTAGAGAACAAAGGCAATGCTGTGATGCAGGTTTAGATATGGCTGTTTAGTCTAATGTGATGTTCAGAGCTCCCTCTGCTTTTCCTACCTGCACATTTTTAATTATCTACATGCCGAGAAAGATATGCACAGATAGCTTTCACATCTCAGTTATCCTGATACTACTGAGAAATGGGATGGGAAATCAGCTTTAGTAAAAATGTTTCAGAGGAAATATACCAATATTATCTACTCCTGTTTTGATATGCTTTGGAGAAAATGTCATTTAATTATTCTTTTTCATGTAGGAAAATACTATATCAGAATCAGGTAAAAGACAGTATGTATGTATTTTCTAAGAATAAAACAAGAAATTATTCTTGTGAATAAGAGGAGCCATCAGTAGAGGTATTAGAATGAAATTATTAACAAGGAGTTTAATAATAATAAGAAAATTACTAGTAAGAAAATTTCTAATAGGTAATTAGATATTTGTCCTTGAGGGATATTATGAAAAAGTCGAATGGGGAAAGGGTCCAGGTTAATAATGACCACCCATTTCTTTATTAGTGATCAAACAGTTGCACAGGAGACATATAATACTCTGGCTATGTATCTGAGTCTATATTTAAGGATTAGTACTGTCTCTTTCTTTTGGATATAAGTCCTTAGCTTATTTTTTTTGTTTGTTTCCCTTGCTTTAAGCCTTCCATTTTGCTTCTCTAACATGCAATTTCTTCCAACACTCATCTGACACTCACTTGAACTGATTTACAACAATATAATTTACACTACTTCTGAATGTTGACCTTACAGTTGACAGTATAACAACCATTGGTTTTGCTGCCATCAAAGACTGAAACTGGAATGTCCAGAGAGGAGCACAAACCTCTGCAGAGAAAAGGATAATTCCCCAGGCTAGGTCTGCAGCAGGTCAGTCCTGTCTGCAGAGGAACGACGTATCTTACAGTGGCAGCTAGATTGCATTGGGCAGTCACACTGTGAAAACTCTCACTAATTACTTAGAGATATTATACATTCAAGGATTGTTCTCTGTTCTCGCTGACATCTGAGCAGCACCAGTAACAGTAGTAGCAGTATTTAAATCCCTGCAGTAGGCTGACGTGGAGCTGCTGCTGGCATTTAGCAGCATGCCAAGTACCTACACGTGAAACATGGTTAATCACTGCCGACAGCACATTCACACTTGGGTACCCCATCAAGCTAGCTGTGGTGAAATGTTAATATGCTGGTGTCAATGGGAAATGTATGCATGTCCTCAAAGGCTGTGCCTGAACTGTGTGCACCCTGCAGTGCTGGTGCGCCTGCTCACAAGAAGGGAGTGAAGCATGAATGCCCCACCAATATCTCTCTGTCTGGTAGGGCACATCTATGTACCACAGAGACACAAAAGCAGGATGTCATCAAAGCTCGTGGTCATGGCTGGGAGCTGGGAAATGCTTCAGGTTATCTCCTAGGTTAGCCATTGAATAACCATGCCTGAAAGCACCTGAAAGGCAAAACTTGGGTGAGTTTTTTGGGAGCAAGTTAGTCCCCTTGGTTTAGTTTTCTCCCCCTCCTCACCAAAAAAAAAAAAAAAAAAAAAAAAAAAGAAAAAGTACTCCTTTGAGCTTATAATGGTTCTGGATGCTGCCAGGAGCTAAGTCTAGGAAATAGTGTGACATACTGGGAATCATTTGGAGAAGCAAACAGATTTGAGAACTCAGAGTCTTCACTATTTGCCAGGACTTTCACTTGGACTAGCTAGCTCTGGTCCAACCCTGTGTGTTCAGGGCCCACTGATGGATGAAACAATAATGTGAGCTCCTCTTCTGCTTAGCTTCAGCTGGAAGAACGCATCTGTGTGCTCTGAGACCATTTTGTGAGACAAACCAAAACACAGTAAATTGATATTTTCTTCCAGAGTACACTCCTGGTCCAAACTGCAATGCTGCTACAGATGCCTTCTTTACATCTGTCTTTAAAAGTCAGACCAGTTATCCTCAGGTTTCTCCACTCTCTGACCTGGCAGTCTTGGCTGGGGAGCAGACTAAACCACCCACGATCCAGGAGGAAACAGTCAGAGACCTGCTACTCCAACTGGACTGTCACAAGTCCATGGGGCCGGATGAGATTCACCCAAGAGTGCTGAGGGAACTGGCGGAGGTGATAGCCAAGCCGCTTTCCATCATCTATCAGCGCTCCTTGTTGACTGGTGAAGTACCAGAAGACTGGAGGCTTGCCAATGTGACTCCCATCTACAAGAAGGGCTGTAAGGAGGACCCGGGGAACTACAGGCCTGTTAGCCTGACCTCGGTGCCAGGGAAGGTTATGGAACAGATTGTCTTGAGGGAGATCACGCGGCAAGTGCGGGACAACCGGGGGATCAGGCCTAGCCAGCATGGGTTCACGAAGGGCAGGTCCTGCTTGACCAACCTGATCTCCTTCTATGATCTAGTGACCCGCCTGGTGGATGAGGGAAAGGCTGTTGATGTAGTCTACCTAGACTTCAGCAAAGCCTTTGACACTGTCTCCCACACTATTCTCCTGCAGAAGCTGGCAGTCCGTGGCTTGGACAGGTACACTCTTGGCTGGGTAAGGAACTGGCTGGAGGGCCGGGCCCAGAGAGTGGTGGTCAATGGAGCTAAATCCAGCTGGCGACCGGTCACGAGTGGTGTTCCCCAGGGGTCGGTGCTGGGGCCTGTCCTCTTCAATATCTTTATTGATGACCTGGATGAGGGCATTGAGTGCACCCTCAGTAAGTTTGCAGATGACACCAAGTTGGCTGGAAGTGTCGATCTGCCTGGGGGTAGCGAGGCCCTACAGAGGGATCTGGACAGGCTGGATAGCTGGGCTGAAGCCAATGGGATGAGGTTTAATAAGACCAAATGTCGGGTCCTACACTTTGGCCACAGCAACCCCAAGCAACGCTACAGGCTTGGGGCGGAGTGGCTAGAAGACTGTGTAGAGGAAATGGACCTGGGGGTGTTGGTTGACGCTCGGCTGAACATGAGCCAGCAGTGTGCCTGGGTGGCCAAGAAGGCCAATGGCATCCTGGCTTGTATCAGAAGTAGTGTGACCAGCAGGAGCAGGGAAGTAATTGTCCCCCTGTACTCAGCTCTGGTGAGGCCGCACCTTGAGTACTGTGTCCAGTTCTGGGCCCCTCACTGCAAGAAAGACATTGAGGCCCTGGAACGTGTTCAAAGAAGGGCAACAAAGCTGGTGAGGGGTCTGGAGCACAGGCCTTATGAGGAGCGGCTGAGGGAGCTGGGATTGTTCAGTCTGGAGAAGAGGAGGCTCAGGGGAGACCTTATTGCTCTCTATAACTACCTGAAGGGAGGTTGTAGTGAGCTGGGGGTCGGCCTCTTCTCTCGTGTAACTGGTGATAGGACTAGAGGGAATGGTTTCAAGCTGTGCCAGGGAAGATTCAGGCTGGATATTAGGAAATACTACTTCTCTGAAAGAGTGGTCAGGCACTGGAATGGGCTGCCCAGGGAGGTGGTGGAGTCACCGACCCTGGAGGTGTTCAAGGAACGTTTGGATGTTGTGTTGAGGGATATGGTTTAGTGAGAACCATTGGTGTTAGGTGGATGGTTGGACTGGATGATCTTATAGGTCTTTTCCAACCTTAGTGATTCTGTGATTCTGTGATTCTGTGATTTCCAAAGGTAGATGGTGATTCCGAGCAGCTATTTCTTGAAGTTTCCTACTTTGGGAAATTTACAGGTGGTTAATTTTCAGCAGGTGAATTAATGACCATTCTTGGACAATCAGATCTCTTTAAAGCATTTCTGTTGAGGCAGTTAAATGTGGATTGTGTCTAAAATGATCAGTCACATATGGCAACTATGTATGTGAGCTAAGAGAAATGAGAGAAAACAGTCATTCCTCATTTGTTCTTCTTTTCAAGGGTAATATTGCTCAGCAATTGCCAGTGCACTCTTCTAGCCAGAATAACATTCTTCAGGACAACAGAGAATATATTTTCAATTTTATAAGCCAATGCAAACTTGAGGTGTAAAGAAGTCTTGAGAAAAGCTCAAAAGCTATAATAAATCAGTTGCAAGAAAGCTGAATATGAATAAGCTGCCCAAGCAAAAAATAATAAGCAGAAAAAAGTCTGCAATTACTTATAGTGAAGAAAAATTACTGAGATGGTCAGTTCCTGCTGGGGAATATTTGCCAGGTAAAAGGAAGTAATGCACATTTCAGCTGCTCAGTGGGCTACTCCCGACCTGGAACCATCAGAAGTTCTTAAGAAGAATGTCCCTTATACTCCTGTGGTTGCCAGGGAGCCATAACTACTGACTCTGTGGATACATGTTATACTTCTGAATGTTTGCATCAGAAATAGCACTTGTTTGATGGAGAGGAAGAAGGGGAACCAGGGAAGAGCAGGGGAAACATAGGAAGAATTTGCCCTATTCTGCTGTATCAGTTGATCAGTGTCTAGCTTTTCTGAGTTAACATCAATCATATGCATGGTTTTTGCTTTCCAGTCCTTTTAACCACACTCATAACTGTTGTTCCTGTAAAATTACCATTTCAAATGGACGACTTTTATCCTGTGGTCTTATATATACCTAAGAGTTAAACAGATTCAGTTAATTTAATACAATCCCTGCTGCATAATTTATTTTCATACAAGGGCTTCTGATTCTACTTCAGTTGAAGCTGAGCTATCTGCTGTATGTATTTAACTCATTGTGATCATCTGACATAGGCAATTTTATTTGTTTCATATTCACGGTCACTAGTATGAAATACACCCTGATTCTTCTGCTGACTGGAGCTACTGCCAAAGTGGAAGTTATGAAAAAAAAATTTGATAATGTTTTCAGTAAACTAAATCTTATTAATGGAGAGTATAAGACATGTAAGAAAGCATAGTGCCACAGAAACTTTCCTCTTGAATAAATTATTTACTTTTATGTGTGTATGCAACTTCAGATTTAGTCATTGAAATCTTACTGATGTTTTACATAACTCAACACTTCTAGAAAAGCTACATGACTCAAGCATGTCAAGAATTGGATGCAAAGTGTTAAGAAATCTTAAGGTATGTAGATCTCCTGGAAGGGAAACACAGCAGGGAACATGAAATCCAGGAGGCTTCTGGTGGGCACTGATAGCAAATTCTTGATGATGATGACTGAGGACCCACCAATATGAGTCACTGTACTGGTTTTCATACTTATATAAAAAGAAGAATTGGTTCTGTATATGAGGATCAGGGGCAGGTCTGCCTCTAGGACCACACGTGATTGGGATTCAGATGCTGAGAGGAGGGAACAAAACAAATAGTGGGGTCACAATCTTGGACTTAGAGTGGACTTTGCCATTTTGGTGATCTGCTTGGAAGACTCCCATAGGATACAGCCCTGGGGAGGAGACAATTTACAAGAAAATCTAGGACAGTGAAACGAATGATTTTCAATAACCATTTGCTCCAAGCTCAAGACTAGTCCATCCCAACAAATGGAAAGTCAAGCTGTTGTGGTTTAAACTGGCAGGCAGCTGAGCACCAGTCACTCGCTCATTCCATCCGCAAGTGGAATGAGGGAGAGAACTGGAAACAAAGCACAACTCATGGGTTGAGATAAAATCTATTTACTAAAATAGAAAGGGAAAAATGGAAATAGAAACACAATCATTACAATATACAAGGCTGCTTTAAAGGTAATGTCCTCTATTTTATTATGTCGAACCATGAGGCCAGAGGCAAATGTTGGCAGTATGACAGTGGAGGCTGAACCTTTCTACCAATATTCAGTTACATTTTGTTGCCATGTGACGGATGGCAGCACAGGGGCAGTCTGACAAAATGACATCTGAAATGGAAGTGCCTATGAAGCAAAGGTGTGTCACCGAATTCCTCAATGTGAAAAAAATGACAGCCACTGACAATCCTCGAAGCTTGCTGAATGTTTATGAAGACCAAACAGTGGATGTGAGTGCAGTGAGGTGGTGGGTGGTACATTTCAGCTGTGGTGAGAGTGACATGAAATTCAGGCTAAGTTCTGGATGGCCATGCACAGCTGTCACTCTAGGAAAAGAATAGCTTCTGGATCAGCTCATCTGCACAAATGGCGGATTACAACTAGACAGGTATGTACAGAGCTGAATACCAGCTTGGTAATATTGAATATTGCAAAGTTTGTGCCAGGTGTTTCCTGTGAATGCTTACATGGGAACAGGAAGAACAGGACCTATTGAATAAGTATGAGGCTGAAGGTGATGATTTCCCAGATTATATTATTGTTGACAAGACTAAGTGGCCTAAACACTACAAGCCAGAGTAAAAATCGTAATCCATGGAGAGGCAACATTAATTTTCCACTGAATAAAAAGTTCAAGCCACAGACCTCAGCACTAAAGTGATGTGCACTGAAAGGGGTGATCCTTCTGGATTTCCTGGGACAAACCATCAACTCTGAGCACTACATCATGACACTGACTAAGCTGAAGGTTTGAACTTCCAGAGCCAGGGCAGAGATAAAGACAACCTCTCTCCTGCAACACAGTAATACCAGTTTGAAGACTGTGGAACACGTTACCAATCTTGTCTGGACTGTCCTACCACATCCACTGTATAGTCCAGATTTGGTGCCTTCTGACTTCCATCTGTTTGGGCCAATGAAAGATGGACTTTGTGGGCAATTTTCCTAGCAACAATGCCACCACAGCAAATCAACTGGTGGAGATTTTGACTAGTGCAGCATACAGGCTGTTCATTGCTGGTGAAAATACATAGCTAATGATGGTGACTGTGTTAAACAATAGTGTTTTGTAGCTGAGAATTTGCTCTATCAAGTAATGTTATTTTGTTCTTTATATCTGTTGTATTTTCCAGGGAAACAAATAGTGATGGGAATGGAATTAAATCCAGCTGGTGACTGGTCATGAGTGGTGCTCCCCAGGAGTCGATACTGGGGCCTGTTTGTTTAATATCTTTACTGATGACCTGGACAAGGTGAGTGAACATACTCTCAGTAAGTTTGCAGATGACTGCAAGCTGGCAGGAAGCATTGATCTGCCTGGGGGTAGGAAGGCCCTATGGAATGATCTGGACAGGTTGGATCCCTTGGCTGAGGCCAGTGGGATGAAGTTCAACAGGACAAAGTGTCGGGGCCTGCACTTTTGCCAAAACAACCCCAGGCAATGCCACAGACTTGGGGCACAGTGGTTGGAAGACTGTGTGGAAGAAATGGACTTGGGTATGTTGGTTGTCACTCGGCTGAATGTGAGCCAGCAGTGTGCTCAGGTATCCAAGAAGGCCAATGTCATCCTGGCTTGTACCAGCAATAGTGTTGCCAGCAGGAGCAGGGAAGTGATCATCCCTCTGTACTCAGCAGTGGTGAGGCTGCACCTTGAGTACTGTGTTCAGTTTTGGGTATCTCACTACAAGAAAGACATTCAAGCCCTGAAGCATATCCAGAGAAGAGCAACAGTTCTGTTTTTCTGTGTGACTGTATTTATATATGACATTGACTGCATTCAGCTGTGCCTGCATACAATGCATGTATCTACATGTCATGGTATGCTTAGCAGAGGAAATACTGTGTCCTGTTCTGGTGTTCATATTTTAGAAGACGTAGAAGTCTATCCAGAATGAGTGTCAGACACAAGAAGGGGCATGCTATTTTCTAATAATTTCTCCATGTGACAAGGTATATGTGAGTACAAGTCACATGCTATTCCATGCTCTGTCAAAGAACACTAGAGAGATATGCTAGATATCCTCAATACAAGAGTGGTATGTGGACACTAGTCATATATATATTTACAACACACAGATGGCTTCAATGTCTGGATGTCCTAGTGTTTGTCTGGCGAGCTGTCAGTGGAAAGGAACCCAGCCAAATTCTGTCATCCTTCTTCCTTCTCCTCAGTAACTCAAGGAGGCATTTCACAGTCAGGAAGAGGATGAAGGACAGTAATCTCTGGCCTTGTGTGCTGATGCATTGTTTTGCAAAAAGTGGTGCTACAATGATATCATATCATTTTGAAATATCTATCACCATAGTGTTCCTTAGAGTTCAAATTTGCCCACCTTGTGTTATCAGAGCAGTAAAATCTTTACATGTGGAAGTAATTCCTCCTGCCAGCAATTTCCAAGTGAAGTTTTGGATGATGCCAGAGATTAAAGTATCTTCCCCTTGAACTGAGGAACCAGGCTCCCCAGCTGACAGTTCTAACAGGCTCACTAAATTTCTGAGTCAGATACAGGGACTTCAGATAGATTATGCCTGAGCCTTTGAGGTAGGTGTTCTCAAAGTCATTCAAATGAAGCCTATCAATTAGTTTTTAGATTACCTTGAGAACAAATGTTAAAAGCAGTTTAATGATTATTTCCCACTACGTCTTTTAAGTCAAATAGATACCTGGATATTGAAACAGGCTAAAAATTATTCTCAGGATTTCCATGCCAAAAAATATGTTAAATGGTGAATGGACATAGCCATTCCTAGTCCTACCATTTTTTCAGTTATGACTTGTGCCGAGCAGAAAAGAAGGTGGTAAATTGGTGTAAGAACTGTCCTGTTAATTGCATGTTGCCTTTCAACATGGCATAACAAAGGAAGTCCTTGGAAAGTAACCTAGGCCAAGAAGATACAGATGTGTATCCTCAGTCCTATACTCCTGATGTGAGGAAGATGTGAAATGAAATGATGAAAATGAAATGATGTGAAATGAAATGATGAAAAATGAAATGATGTGAAAATAGAAGAGAGCTGAGTAAATCTCACTTGTCTGCCGGACCAAAATGGGATATCTGTGATTAGTATGTTACCAGCACAGTGCCTATCTTTCCTACTTGCACACACACAAAGATTGACTGTAGCTTTTGCCATTATCTTTGCAGTTCGTTAACGAGTGTTCCCACTAATCAATTTCTTGCCATCTGAGCTAGAGACTTGAGTCTTTCTCATTATATAGCATTTATACAAAATTAATATGGTACAGGTAGGTCAAAGATTTTTATATGCTGTAGTGATTCCTGAATACACTGCCAACATAGAGAATTGAAAGATTTTCCTAAACCGTTCTTCTAAATTTAGCAACTTACATTTTACCTGTACGTCACCTTGATTCTCAAAGAAATTATTACATGCCCATGCAAAATAAAAAACAACAAACTTGTTCTTATAAGGAGTAGCTGTCTCCAAGGAATTGAGAGACCACAGAACTATCCACAGCTCTGTTTGTGGAGAAGTGAATAAGTTTTGCAGACCTGGATGAACTGTAGAAGTGATAAGGATGCATTTTAAAATATCTGAAGTAAATATTGTCTTATTAAGAACTCTTTTGAAAATTTTCAATAATTATTTCAGTGATTAATCCAGTTCCAGAAATGACAAAATTATTTATTTTTATTTTTTATTTTTTTTTAGTTTCAGCATGGCACTTCTTAATTTTTATTTAAATTATCACTCAAAATTACTGACAATCTGAGTGTCATTACAAGGACGGGGATGTCTTCATATGTTTCTGAAGACCGAATGTCTTTGAGCTTGAAAAACACATTTTTCTGTATCTCACTGGACAGCAATAGGTCAGATTTTTTTTTTTTGTAGAAAATCAGTCTTTCACCACATTGCCAAATGAAATCAGAACTCAGTCTTTTATCAAACAGAAAACAAGTCTTAAGCTTGGCTTGTTTCAAGGTCTGGAAACATCTATTAGACAGCTTGGATCTGACAAGAAGTGAGGTCTTTGACTTCTTCTGACAAAATCAGTTGCTGGACAGGTAAAATTTACCTTTTCCTTCCTGATTCTATGATCATTATGTACAGTAAGTTGCATTTTAATATTGACATATCCTGAGTAGGCTGAGAGCAGACAGAGTTCCTACTCACTTTATGTACTGGGAGCTGTATCTAGTCCTCACGTGTTAAAAAATAAATTTATGTCAATATCATCATGATATTATCTGTAGGATCTTTCCACAGAGAAGTAAAACGTCTATGTTATTCTTCCTTAGAATACAGTAAAAATACAAAATCAGATGCCATACATAGGTCTTTTTCCCATATCTAAGTAAAGACCCTTTAGCCTTTTTGATATCCAGTCGTAAAATATGTTAAAGACAAGGCTGGAAAACTCATTGATCTTACTGAGATGGAGACTAGCCAGAATGACTTCTAGAAGAGAAGATATTCTAGGGAGAGCTCTGTGACTTTATTTTGCCAGAAGTCTGGAGTAGACACTCAAAGTTATGAAAATGCACACTTTATTGGAACACATTAAAGAAAAATCAAATTCCTTTAAAAAAAAATTGTTAAGGAAATTAAATAGTCATGGACAAGTAGAATACAGTCACAGATCAGAGTCTGTCTACAAAGACTGAAAAAATAGAAACGGGTGGCTAATTGCCAAGCCTTGTGACTGACTGCATGACAGAAAAACAATTCTTCCTTGGCACATCACTGGAGCATGTAAACTTCACACTGCAAGGTTTTAGATGAACTGATAGTTATAGCTATAAATATGCACACAGTGAGGCCCTACGTGGAGTACTATGTCCAGGCCTGGGATCCCCAGAACAAGAAAGATGTAGAGATGTTGGAGCAGGTGCAGAGGAGAGCCACAGAGATGATCAGAGGGCTGGAGCACCCCTCATTAGAAAATAGGCTAAAGTGTTTGGTCTTGTTTGGCTTGGAGAAGAGAAAGATCTGGGGAGACTTCATTGTGGTGTTTCAGTATCTAAAAGGACCTCATAAACAAGGAGGGAGAAAATTTTTTACATGGACAAATAGTGGCAGAACAGGGAGTAATTGTTTTAAACTAAAAGAAGGGAGATGTAGGTTAGATATTAGGAGGAAATTCTTTACTCAGAGGGTGGTGAGGCACTGGCATAGGCTGCACAGAGTTGTGTTGGTGATCCATCCCTCGAGGTGCTCAAGGCCAGGCTGGATAGTGCTCTGGGCAGCCTCAGCTGGTGGGAGGCAACCAACACAGGGCAGGGCGTTGGAACAGGATAGTTTTTAAGGTCCCTTCCAACACATGCCGTTCTGTGATTCTATGATTCTGTGATATGTTACAGTGGTTTAACTCGGCAGCAGCTCAGCACCACACAGCCATTGTCTCACTCCCTCCCCACAGTGGGATGAGGGAGAGAACTGGAAACAGAATAGAATGAGCTGGTTGAGATAAAAATTATTTACTAAGACAGAAGAGGAAAATGGAAAAAACAATGTGATTATATCTACTTATCTATAACTATATATATAGCTATATATGGATGTACATATATGTATATATACATACATATATCCACAGTGCAAATATAATTACTCACCACCTGCCAACCAGCACACGTCATTCCCTGAGCAGTGGCTGTTCCCTGGCCAACTCCCCACTGCTTTATGGCCTTCTGCATGCTGTCATATGGCATGGAATAAGCTCTTGTCTAATTCAGACCCCCCCGTCCTGGCTCTACCCTGACCTCTGCCTCAGAGTCATCATGGTGGCAAATCTTCCCTGCCAAGCGGCCTGGCCCAGCCCTGGTCACATTCCCATCACTCAGCAATAAGAAAAACATCAGTGTGTTATTAACGCTGTCTGAGCTGAAATCAAGACATATGTACACACACACGTTTCCACATTTTAACTTCTTATGCATCACAGTACTCTCAAGTATTCATGCTGCATCTGCCCTATCCAAAGACTAGACTTAATGCTGAGTGGTGTTACTGTTTTGTTTTTGTTTCTCCCTACTCCAAATGTCTCGATCCTACTAGTAGTAAGTAGTAGTAACTAGTAATTATTTTTACCCATATATAATTACTTCTGCTCTGAATGCCAAGGCATGAAGGAGATGTGACAGCCATCCAAAGCTATGCTTACTTATTTGTCTACCATTTCTGCGTATTAGATAAATAGATATAATAGAAATAGGATGAAATTTTATGGCTTTGTCATTTGTAGGATTTTAGTGTCCATGACTATGAAAACAAAATGCACAAAATCTATCTTCTTTGATGTAACTCTTATAGATGCACAGGAGATACGTGAGGAATCATTCTGTCTTCCAGCATCACAAAAATTGAAGGTGTGCACAAGAAACACAGCTTTGGTTGGTGCTCCTTAGAAATATGTATAAACACTCATAAATATCAGTGTGAAACTAATGTTCTGCTGTATTCTCAAACATGGAAGTAACCATAGTTTGTATTGTGCAGGGAATTCTCAATGTGATTGTGAAATAGACCACATCAAGAAGCTGTTGAGAGAATTTTTTCTGACCAGAAAAACTTGCATAGGAGAAAAAGTGTTAAGTATGATATAAAACAAGCACTGCAGAATTCCCCTGGAGGACAGGTAGGGCCCTAATATTGAGACAATTCCAGTAATCTGTTCACTTTTTGTTCAGTTTGCTGAGATCGCTCGCTGTCTGCTTGAATTACTTGACAGTGGGGTTTCATAAATCAGCTCATTTCTCAATTCAGGATGAAAAGGTATCTTTTAAAGTTTCCAGAGCAACCAGCTCTGAAATGCACAATATTGTCTAGGCAAAACAGATTGTCTTTATTTAATTTCTTTCTATTTTTATAGTAGTTATTTTCTCTCATTAATTACACAAAATTCTGAGTTTATTTAACTAGCATAAAAGAAAAGAGCAGTGAGACCACTGCACAAACAACAGCAGGGTCCATAATATCCAAATATTCATTCTGTGGAAAGGATAGGACTGCAGTCTATGTTAATTAAACACATATCTGTGGCTGCCTTGCCAACTAGTTCTGTTCTCCCCTCTGATATCTCTAACACTGGATGTCTCCGATGTTTGAATGCTGCTCATTTTGGTTCCATGATTCTTTCAAGTTTGTCACTTTTGCTGTGCAGCCCCTCCATTAATGCATCCTTGCCCTTTTTCTCCTGCCAGATGTTTCCCAGTCCCTCAGCCTTTTCAGATCCCAGTTCCCTGTTCCATCACCTTGCTCAGCCATCTCTGAATGCTTCCTCCCTCCTTTCCACTTGTCCTTTTTCCTTCTCTTTTTCCCACATCCAAGCAGCTCATTTTTCCCTTCTTTCCACCTCACTCAGTCAGATGAGCTGCCATTGCCCCATGACATCCTTTGGGCTGTACTGAGAGTTGATATCCATCTTCCAACTGATTTTTGACCTTCATTGATTCCTCTCTCCTTTCTCTCACGATCTCAGGCCTCCTTGTCCTCTGCTTCTCTTTCTGTTTTGGTGTTCTCTTGTCTCCATGTACCAATCTGCTCTCTTCCCTGTTCCCTGCCTAGCTTTTATTTCTCCAGCAAATCTGTGGTCTAAATAAGGACACATCCATCCCATCCAAGCTTCCCCAATAGTTTCAGTGAGAAGGAGAACCCAAAGGTGTGTTCCCATTAAAACCTGGTGGAGAGAACAGATAAATAAAACAAAACAACAAACATGGAAAAGACAGTTGAATTACATTGTTTTTTAATTACCTATGAGTGATATTTCCACTGAAAATGAAAATGTGTCATAAAATGTAGGAAAGCTTATAACTTAACCTGTTTAAAAGTCAGGAACAAATTAATCATGTCTGAGATTGACCACGATGAATAGTCTTCACCTAAAACAAAAATTTGCAATCTTGTGATACAAAAGTCATAGGTTGATGAGGACAGCTTGTAAAATGAATGTTTGTTTTGTCTTAAATATATTTCAAGCTCTATAGCATTCTTCTCCATACATGCTCCTTGCCTTTTAGAGCAGAAGTTTGAAAAACAGAAGTGAATTGGTGGAGCAGTGAAGAGAGATGTTTTGATGACAGCAACAGAAAGCTCCAGCAGCAAGTGCTGCTTGTATGGGGCTGGAGTGAAGAAAGGTCAGAGGAAGAATGAGTGCAACAAGATTGCCTGCATGCCTTAGGAAAGGAGACTCCATGCCAAATGTGAGTGCAACACAATTTGATATATCAGTCAAGTTGTTCCTTCTCACAACCTTTGAAGAGTTGTCAGGGCAGAAGCATGTCTTCTGACTCTCCAGAGCACAAAGAATAAGAAAACAACCAACATTTCTAGATGTTTTCAATGACTACAATGAGTTTTGCATTTGGTCCTGGTAGGAAACGTGGGTCAATGTATTGATGAAGTAATAAACCAAAAAGGTGAGGAACAGTTTTCATCAAGTTCTCTTTTTGCATCACCTGGTACTCACACACGTCAGAGTCAAGGCATACAAGGTATTTTTCTCTATGAAACTCACAGAAGCTCTGTTATCAGAACTCAGTTATTCAGATTTTTCTGAACAGCAGATTTCAAATGCAGAAACGCTTATGGTTCTGCACAGAGTATTTATTAGCAAAAAATGGGTCTTGAGATCACAGATAATAAACCCAGAAAGGACCGCGGGATGTCTCTAGTCCAACCTCTATCTCACAGTAGTATCAGCTTCAGGTTAATCCTGTTTGCTCAGGGCTTCCCCCAGTGGGCTAGAAAACTTCCAACCATGGAGACTGCATAGCCTCCTCGGGCAGTCTGTTCCCTGCTTTGGTTTACTGTGCATGTAGATTTCTTTACTGGAGCACTTTGAAAAGAAACTCTTCATGTCTGTGCAGTGGAGAGATCAGCAACCAAGTGATTCTACCGTCACATGAGAACATTTACAATGTGAATGACAACTCTTGTTTCAGATGTGATCAGCACTTCTGCCATCTGGCACAATGATGAACACCAGCATTTTCATGCATCTAAATAATTCCCCACTCCAGGCAGCAAGCATCAAATTTCATTTCTAGCTGAACTAAAGAAGAATAGCATTAAATACTATAAACTTCCATAGAAAATATTCTCCACGTCAATCCCTTCCATGTTCTTCTTCCATATCTCTGGGTCTAGGGTTTTGCATGGTAGATGAGTTCTGAGCTTTCCCCTTGCATCCCATACAGGCTCAGTAAAAGCTAATTGAGGTCAATATATTGTATATGTTTTTGAGAGGCCTGTTGAAAAGACTTGGAGAAAAAAAGAGTCTAAAATAAGAGTGCAGTAATCATGGAAACTATGCTGAGGGCTGCTAAGAACATTGTTTTTAGTAAGGTCATTGAAAAATCTAGGTTGGATAGTACATCTAGCTGTTGCCTGGTCCAGTCTCCTGGCCAGAACGCAGCCATTTTCAGGGTTACATAAGGTTTTTTTCAGGACACCAATGTCTCTAGAGCTTTAGCAGAGATTTGACAGTGGTGACATCTGCACAGTGCTTCAAGTAGAGAGGGGCAGCCACTACTGCCTTTGGTTTCAGCAGAGCTGGGTGGCAAGAAAAGGAACATCCTAATAGAAATGTGAGGGGAGAAGGAATTGAGATATACAACCTCCTCAGTGTCTGCACAGGTGGAGAAGTTCAGAGTCAAAAGATGCCTTATTATCTGCATGAGGGTATGAGAGACATAGAGTCAGTATGGGCCAGAAAGAGTGATGGGGTCAAAAGGTTCATAGAATCATAGAATCATAGAATTATAGAATTATGGAATCATAGAATGGTTTGGTTTGGAAAGGACCTTTAAGATCATCTAGTTCCAAGCCCCCCTTCTGTAGGCAGGGACACCTCCCACTAGACCTGGTTGCTCAGCCTGGCCTTGAATGCCTCCAGGGAGGGGGCATCCACAACCTCACCAGGCAATCTGTTCTAGTGTCTCACCACCCTCACAGTAAATAATTTCTTCCTAATATCTAGCCTAACATACCCTCTTCCAGCTTAAAGCCGTTGCCCAACAAGTATCTAGCTCTGGAAGTCAGAACTGATCAGATTGTGGATCTCTGAATTCCTGTGAAAAAAGACCACATGTACTGAGCTTTCCATGATCTCAGGGTACCCTTCAGCCTGTCAGAATGGGCTCTGAGGTGAGAAGACAGCCTGATTTGTGAGATCCCAACACGTGAAATGAAAAGAATGTTTAGGCAGTACACGACACAGAAGAATTTGCCACAACAGCATCTACTACAAACCTTGGGTGTTATTTTCATGAAAACAACAACAACAACAAAAGTATCTGATCTAGTCATCATCAAATAGCACAACATGGGGCTGTGCTACCATGTGTGGGACAATTCCAGCATTAGTCCGTCCTGATCTCTCAGCAGAGCTCATTGTACTGCTCTGGCATGAACTAACTGACATCTCTGAGATAGTCCAGGATAACCCAGTGTGGATGGATGCTTCTGTGTGCTCCAGCCTGGATCAGAGCTGCCTGTAAGTGCTTTTACAAACTGCAACCCGATTCTACACCTTTTCCTCCCAGGAAAGTTTTTGCTGAGGGAGGATCTGGCTGTTCTTTTACATTTAATATCCTTATTCACACACCTTTTTCCTTTAGTTCATTGTTCTAATTCTCTAGTTCCCATCTTCAGAATTTTTTTCTCTAAATAAATGCAACTGCCCTCAGTAAAAGGAATATTTCTTCAAGTTGTTCCTTTTAGGTTCCAGTTCAGATCTTAAAGAGACCACAAATTCACCCACTCATCCTTCATTAAATGAAATGCACCATGCTTTCTAACAAGTTAGTTGTAGCAAACAAATAACCCACGTACATTAAATTAAAACACATTAACTGAAGTACACCTGTTGGAAAATATCGTGTTTTTTTGATGCTGGAAGTACCACATTGGTTATTCACCTTACATCTCACCACCTCAAAATGCATTAACAGCAAGAAGAAAAAAATCAAACTAGGAAGGATATTTACTAGACCTTTTCTTATTGAAGCTGAAGCTGCTTTTGGTATTGATAACAGGAAGTATATCTTGGAAGCAGTTCCGAAAGCTAACTGCACAAAGTAATATAATTGAATAATATAATAATATTAATAATACAGAATGATGGCAGGGTAATTAACTGATGTAGAACAGAAACAAGGCATGATATAAATATCATTGGAAGAACTGGATATATATAGCAGTGTAAATAATCAAATATAGTATAAGAGATGTCTGAAAACTTAACATGCATAAAACAGAGAAGGTAAAATAGAGTGTAAGAACTATTCAAATATTAATTCTTCTGACAAGCTCATGATCAGGTTGATGACTGCCAAATGGAATAATCTGTTTCTGAAGGTGAGTGAAGGCAGCAGAGAGAGACAATTTTGTGCTTGGGTAAAACTGACAGATTCACTCTTTCATGACAACAAAGGAAACCCATAACCAGATAGTGTTGCAGCAGTGGACCTGCAGTATTTTTACGAACAGTTTGGATTGGGTAGAGAAATAAGTAATCAAATAACTGCTCTCCAGTTACATCTGATTAACAAACAATGTTAACATTTTCCTTATCCACATCTGTAGTCATTCATTTTTATCTGACACTAGAAATTTTTTTCAGCTTAAGTAGAATTACCCTTTTGAAATCTGAGTGTCATAGAAATTAGATTGATTTTAATTACAGGGCCAGAGTACTTCTTATGCTTTAGATACTGCCAACTCAATAATTCACTAGAAAAATTAAAACTACTCAAGCTCTTTTGTGTGTGTGTGTGTGTGATGACATTCTTCACAAAATTAAGCCTATGGAAGTCTCCTTCCATCTTCCATCTTCTTCTTTCTTTTCTTTTTTTAAAAGATTCCTCATTGTGGTTACTTGCTACCTGCTGATTGTGATGTCCTCTTTGAATTGCCTAGAATTTCTGCTTATGATTACTGACAGGAATTTTTTAAAGACATGACTAACGCATGCAAAAAAGTAAATGACTTCCAGTCCTCTCTCAGTGTAAATAGTTACCTGTGCTAAGTTTCATGAAATGTTTAGTATGTTTAGCATTTATAAAGCATTTATAAATAAATTAATAGTAGAATCATAGAATCATAGAACTGCTCAGGTTGGAAAAGACCTCAAAGATCATCAAGTCCAACCACAACCTAACCATACTACCCTAACTCTAACAACCCTCCACTAAATCATGTCCCTGAGCACCACATCCAAACAGTTTTAAAACACATTCAAGGATGGAGACTCAATCGCCTCCCTGGGCAGCCTATTCCAGTGCTTAACAACCCTTTCTGTAAAGAAATTTGTCCTGATATCCAACCTTAACTTACCCTGGTGCAACTTGAGGCCATTTCCCCTCGTCCTGTCACCTGTCACCAGTGAGAAGAGACCAACCCTGCTCTTGCTGTAAGCACCTTTCAGACATTGGAAGAGAGCAATAAGGTCTCCCCTCAGCCTCCTTTTCCCCACACTAAACAGTCCCAGTTCCTTCAGTCTCTCCTCATAGGGCATATTCTCCAAGCCTTTCACCAGCCTTGTTGCCCTTCTTTGGACCTGCTCCAGCACCTCCATGTCCTTTCTGTATGGAGGTCATCTGCTCATCTGTAAATAATCATAGAATCATCTAATGGTTTGGGTTGAAAGGGACCTTAAAGATTGTCTAGTTGAGACTACCCAACTGTCTCGCTATGGGCAAGGACACCTTCTACTAGACCAAGTTGCCCAAAGCTGTGTCCAACCTGTCCTTGTACACTTCCAAGGTTGGGGCATTCACAGCTTCTCTGGGCCACCTGTTCCAGTGTCTCACCATACTCATAGTAAAGGATTTTTTCCTGATATCTTATTCCTTTTCATGTAGGCTCTCATTAGGTACTGGAAGGCTGTCATGAAGTCTCCCCAGAGCTTTCTCTTCTCTAGACTGAAGTACTCCAGCTCTCTCAGCCTTTCTTCATAGGGCTGGTGCTCCAGCCCTCTGATCATCCTCATGTCTCTCCTCTGGACTCATTCCAACAGGTCCTTGTCTTTCTTATGTTGGGGATCCCAGAATGCAGTACTGCAAGTGGAGTCTCATGAGAGGACCGGAGAGGGAGAATCACCTTCCTGAACCTGCATGTCGTAATTCATGTGACGCAGCTGAGGGTATGGTTGGCTTCCTGAGCTGCAAGAACGCCTACAGCTTATATTGAACTTCTCATCAACCGATACCTCCAAGTTCCTCTCCTCAAAGCTGTTTTCAATCCACTCATCTCTCAGACTGTGTTTGTGCTTGGGATTGCTCTGATCCAGGTATAGGACCTTGCACTTGGCCTTCTTGAATTTCATGGGCTCACCTCTCAAGCCTGTCAAAGATCCACTGGATGAAATGTTATACACAGAAATCAGTATTCTCAGTTAAGAGAATAATAGAAAAAATATGTTTATTTTGCGTGATTAGCTCCAAAATCAGAAAATGATAATCTACTTTTCCAAACCTAGGTTTTCGCTAATCAATTTTTTTCCAGGCAGTGAGTGACCACTAAATTTCAGTGTTACATTTTGACAAGAAAATGCAAAGGCAGCATGTTTTGTAACTTCTTTTTGCAAGTGAATGATACAAAACAATTTCTATAATATTACCCAGTGGTAGAAAAACTTTGTCAAGATCATGCTTCAGTGAAATATAAGATTTTATTTTAAGACAATACTGAAATATTTAAGCAAGTAAATGCTCTGCTATTCTAAGAAATGCAATTTCTGGCTTGCAGAGTTATGCATCAGAATGAGTATTTGTCATTGTATCTGATTTATTCATTGCAGTTAGTTATTAGCCAGATCTATTGAATTTTCTACTGGATGTCACTCTCTTTTAAAGGCATATGTGTATTATAGCAAACCTTAATATATTGATCTTTTACAATATAATACCCCTATTCATTGTTTCTTAATAGAAACGTAATCATACTGACCTGTCACCTTATTGCCTTTTTCTGAATTTTTTATGAGTGTTGTCTTCAGTGTAATGATATCATTAATGTTACTAATGGCTCACACCAACCTGTAGCTTGTAATAGTCTCCTCAAATTTAAGAAATTTCTTTCTTATTTCATTTATATGTACAAAGATGACTATAGCACCAATGTCATTTGTAGATTTGCATGTAAGAGTATTCTACTGAGTATTCTGTGAATAACCGGGCTATCAACGGTTTAAAACATTTCTATTATTGTTTTGAGGAATGAAACCTATACTTGAGTTTTATAAAAAAAAATCTATATTGCCTTTCACACTTCTTTCAATAAGTAAAAGCTCATAACTAGTTGTAGCAAATAACTTAGAAAAACATTGCTTTCACTTAATCTCATTAAAATATCTTTGGGATTTCCAAGAGCAGGAAAGCAGATTAAAATTTCTTTTACAGATCATATGAGATATTGCTTATTAAAGCACAGATTAATTACTTCTCTGTTGATAAATTACTTCTGACACATGTAATTAAAGCAGAAGATTCAATCATTAACTTCAATCAGTGTGAAAGTACATTTAAAAAGAGCAAGTTGCAATGCACAAAGGGTAATGTCCTACTGGTACACTGCATTTCCACTTTTAAGTGGAAATTTTATTTAAAAATGAATCATATGTATCTGATTGTTCTTACTTCTGAATTCATAAATCACACACACACACAAAAAAAAAGGAAGGAAGAAAAAGTGCTTTTGGCATTACAATCAAGTTTGATATTATAATCAAGGTATAAAATGTATATGTATAGCACACATTTTCCATGGTGTCCCACAGATGCAAACAAGCTGTCATATGATTTTGCTAGCTGCTGTATAGACATGAAGAAAAACGCAGTCTCTGACTCAGAGAAAGGTTCGTGAATTAATAACTGCAACTCTGAGTGACTGTATTACAAGGAAAGTGCTATACTCACTTCACAGAAAGGCTGAGGCCTGGTTAAATTCCCCTCTGATGCAGAAATGCTGCAATTTTCAGTGAAGTAAGTGCTTTAGAATACCTCACTGAAAAATTCTACTGAAGCGAACACAACAGGCTTCTATTACAAAGTGGTTGGTGGGAGACAACTATATTGTTCTCCCAGTCTAGATATCAACTACATTCAATGCTTTGACTCCAGTGAAGCTTGTACAAGATTGTACAAGAAGCTTGTTCTGGGTGCAGAACAATACATTTCACCTTTTGAACTGCATGATTTTTTCTTAACCCAGACTGCCTGGGTTTTCCATCCTATTGAACTGTGGAGGAGTCAATACCTTTCAATATATGAAAACACTCTCTAGTTTTATGTGTTCTGCATAGTTCTTAGCTTATTCTGTCTTACCTAAATAGGTTCCTCATGACGTTATTGAACATTGCTTGTCCCAAAATCAGTCTGTAGGCTACACTGTTTTTTGATAGATATTATCTGGATGTTGTTCCATTGGCTGCTACCAAACATATTTCAATTCAGTCCAGTAACCCAGCTTTTTTTCAACACATCTTAATGTCTGTTTGTCCAGTATGCAATCAGCTTTCAGACTATAATCAAAACATGTTATATACACCGCACTTGTCATCCACATAACTAATCCTTTGATCACAGATAGGTGATAATGAGGTTGCTCAAGTTTTATTTCCCCTTGATAACTCTGTGCTCAGGGCCATGCCCAGTCAACTTCTAAGTATCTCCAAGGACAGCAAATCCAGAGCATCCTGGGAAAACCTGTGACAGTGCTTGACCAACTCCATTGCAGAGATCGTTTTTCCTTGTACCTAACTGGAATTTCTCTTGTCGTAACCTGATTTGGTTGTCTATCCTTCTTCATGTTGAGAGCCCATCTCCACTGAAGACAGCACTAAATCTTGAGCCTTCTTTAGGCTGAACAAATCCATTTCTTTGAACCTCTTTTATCATAATCTCCAGTACCTTGATCGCCTTTATGATCTTTGTGGGACTTACTCCAGTATATCTATGTTCTTTTTGTGATGAAGAGCTCAAAACTGAACACATTGCCTCAGGTATGGTCTCACAGGCACCAGACCGAGAAGAATATTCGCTCAGTAGTAATTCTAATCTGTTATTCTTCTGCTATCCTTCTGCTATTCTTCTGCTATCCATCTACTTCTCAAAAAGAGCCAGTACACACAAGACCTGGGAGCACACCTTGTCTGTGAAGACTTAGGGGAAAAAAAAGGATGTTAAACAAATATCTCAGTCATGACATTATCATCCTTTTCTACGTTGTTCTTTGCAGTCTGATCTGTTTTTATGACTTTCATAAGTTTTTGTTTCATTTTGTTTTGTCTTGTTTTATTATAGGAGGAAACTTCATGCTTAACTAAGGTCTCCTGCCACATTTTCTTATTTGCTCCTGTTCAGTAAGATATTTGTTTAAAACCAACCAGCTTTCCTGGACACCCTTTTTCTGATGGTAGGTTCCCAAGGGATTCTGTCTAAGAGAGACTTAAACAAGCCAAAGTTGATTTTAATGAAGCCAAAGTCTAAACTCTGCTACTTACCTTCACACCCTTCCTCCAAAACCTGAAATCAGCTGCATCATGGTCACTGTGACCCAAAGTGCTACCCAGGATTACACTCGTTACCAGTTATTCTTCATTTTTGAACAGTAGTCAAGTAGACCATTACACTTGACTGGCTGTTTCAGTATTTGCATCAGGAAATAGTCTCCAGCAGAGCACTGCAACATCCTGAGTTGCTGGCACGAGGCTGTGCTGTCCTCCCAGTGGATGCTTGGATTGTTGAAATCCACCCTGAGGTTCACAGCCTGCAATGGGAAATGCTGGTGCGAGCGCCAAATGGAAGGAAGTCTGACCAGAGAGTACATGGTGGCTTCACAAGTCCTTCTTTTTCCCCAAGATTTAACAATCCCAGTGAGTGAGTCCTGTGCTATTGCAGAGGGAAAAAGCGATTGTTCAAGTTGTAATTTCCATGGTCTGTGCAATTAGTGCAGTTTATGACAGATGCCTAACTTTTAAAAAGGAAAAGTTAGGTGAAAAGGATGGCACATAAAAAGATGAAGTACTTGCAAAGGATTATAGAGAGAACAGAAAATAAAATGCAACAAATTAAGGGTGAGTGGGATAGAGAACTAAGTACAGCTCTGACTTAAATTTATGGAAATGAAGTTACATCCATTCGCATTAGAACTGATTATTACTCCCATTGTCTAAATAAACCCCAGGTCTTGTATATCTAAAAGTTCATATTTGCTCATTTTTTCCTGGCACTTGAAATAGAAATTTAAGCTTCCAATTCTTTCTGTCCTTCTTTATTCACTATTGCTAAATTCTAATTACACATTTAATACAAGCAGCAGGCCAGTGACTCAACTGAGCATGAAGGATTTTCCTTTTTCCTTTTTCCTTTTTCCTTTTTCCTTTTTCCTTTTTCCTTTTTCCTTTTTCCTTTTACCTTTTCCGTTTCTTTTCCTTTTTGTTTTCCTTCTTCTTTTTATCTTTTTAATAAGCTTTTATGCTTTCACAATTTCAGCACAATTCAGCATGGAGGATTCCTGAATCAAAATTTGTATCTTTCTATTAATGATCCTTGAAATATGTTTTTTTTTTTCCATTAATGCCTCTAATAATTTTTTCCAACCTGACTGATCTGGTGGCATCTCCAACAAGCTGTGACTGAATGTCACGCATTTCATGTCATGTGAAGACATAGGTTCCTCATCTTTGAGTATGATAGGCTTCTCCCAATGATCAGTCTTCTCTTTATATTCAGGAGAGAAGCAGGCTCCTCTGTGGGAAAAACAGGCAGGTTGTTTTTTCCAAGATACATTTCTTTTAAACTCCTTGCTTGGAAAATAATTCATAATTTATTATTATTATTATTATTGGTAGTAGTAGAAGTATTATTAATAGTATTAATAGTAGTGGTAGCAGTAGTAGTAGCAGTATATTTTGATGGGAGGAGGAATGGAAAGAACCTGGGATCAAGGGCATACGTAGAATAAAGAGTTATCTCCTTCCTCTGTCCTGTGACACTTATCTGGATTTAAGAACTTTCTCCGGAGTCATAATCATTCCTATTTCCATTTAGTTTTAATTCAGAGTAAAAGACTTCATTATACTTATTTCAGTTACTGTCAATGGTTTATGGGCTGGTTTAGCCCAGTCCTGTGACTAGTGGGGTGGAGGGACCTGCGGATCCGCACCCTGGAAAGGGATAAGGGAAAAGGATAGAGAGATGGGCCAAAACAAAACAGTGACAATGATCTGAGAAGAAACAAAATAAGTTACTAAATAAGATATCGGAATGCAAGATAACACACAATAATACAATATAATACAATATAATTAGAATTGGAGCTAATAAATCAAATAATATGAGAGAGAGTGTCCGAAAACTGAAGGCCTTACTCTAATGCTGAGGCGAGACATGCGGTCGGGACAAGTAGAAGGGAGGAGAGCCTGCCCGTAACTTTGCCAGGAATTTTATCTCTTCTCTGAACACAAAGTTCTCAGGGGTATGTAGTTCTTCTTCTCTTCTGGGACAGGTACCTGGGACTGGAGCGTTAACTCTTTAACTCCCAGTGCACTACATGATGTTATGATGTGGAATACTGATAACCAAAAATCATAAAACCATGACAGTTACACATACAGTTCTCCCAGTGAAAGGTCAAGGGGTTGGAAGTACAGACAGAACTTCTGGCTGAGTACTCTAAATGCAGTTACTGTGCAGGTTCTATGAGATCACACTGTTAGATAATGTCTCTTCTTATGGTAACTCAAAAACATTATCATTGCCCTGTGATATCTTCCTTTCAAGGACTTTCAAAATATCAAGGCGAAATGCAATCTGCTCTGCTCAGTTTCTGCCATTCAAGATGAGCTCCATAACTTGGTCATGACCACTTATGGAATTATTAGCATAATCTAGACTGCAGTTAAAATGCCAGATTTCACTTGAGAGAACAGCAGCATTATTCACATGCCTTTAAACTGTGGTTCAGAGCAAGAAGCACAGCCAATTTCTGTGTGTGTATATTACAATAGCTACTTGAAAAGCCATTAATCTATATGCAGCTGTCCTCTTCATTTTTTCCGCTGTAGGAGGTGTGACATACTGAAGACAGAGTAATTTTTAATATCATAAAGGGCAGATGAGTGCTTTATTTTGTTCATTTTTTATGCTTAGCTTTGATTTTGCCTAGATCCAGTGCTCTGAAATTTGCACGAGAGCTAATGGCACTGCTGCTGACCCTGGTCCCTTCCATAAATGTTTCTGGGAATGGTTGAGCTCCCATAGCTGTTCAGTATTCACAGCTGAGATCTGTGATTAAACGTGCCCTTTCTTAGTTAGATGCTCAGAAGGCTATCTCTGAAGGCATGAAGGCATCAAATGCCTATACTTCATGGAAAAATACCAAGTATTGTCATCAAAATATGGATAGTGTCTGTGCAGGCAAGTGTGTATGTGTCTGCAGTATGGGTGTATTTGGCACATATAAACAGACTCACTAGCAAAAACAAGGTTTTCATTTGTAATTGTAGTGCTCAACAAGGAATAACAAGATTTTAGGAAAACATTGCAGTTTAAATAGTCATAACAGTTACATTTTGGTAATGTCAATTAACTCAAAAGCCCTATGTAATTCAAAGTTGCTTTATCTAATACAAGAATTCAAAAGGTAATACACTCAAAGGAAAGTGCATGAACATAAAAGCTGCATTTCTTTGAGAAAAAATAAATAAATGAGAAGAGAAAATTAATGAACTTGGCAATTGATGTACTAAATTAAGTGACACCTGAAAGAGGCCATTGACTATGACTCAGTACCCTTCAAAATACTTCTGTGCCGAAGTGCTACTTTTTCTTGTGAGTTTTAAAATATCATTAACATACAGGAGACTGCAAAAATATTAATGATGGGGAGAATTACAACATCACAATACTATTGGTGTAGAAATTTCAAGCTCTTAACTGCAGAGTGATGGACGAAGGTTATATTATAATTCACCTTGAGTGCTAAGTTGAATGAAGTCTCTATCGTGCTTTGAGTAAAAAGAATAATAAAATCACAGTTGACTTCCTTGAGGAAGACAAAGGATGGTAAATCAAAATAATGTATCAGCAGCAGATGGTTGCAACAGATGACTGAATAAGCACTGTCTTCAATTTTTATGAAATGACTTTTTTATAAATGTACAGCTTGACAAGAAATTAAATCTCAGAAGAATGCTAAAATGTGTTATATTTTCATTACAGAATGTGGGGGGCAATTCTATTTGCCAAATTATTACTGAAGCAATAATAATATTATGCAACTGAAACATAATGTATATACTCATTCAAATTCAGGAAAAAAAATATCTTTATTTTGTGTAAGAATAATTCAGTAGAAATAAAGAAAGAAAGGACAGAGAGTGTGTGGGAATAGTTCAAGAGACCACTCCCCTCTGGTATTCTACCAGTGCTACAGAGGCTCTTAGGGACCTACTTCCCCTGAATATGGGGGAGTTCAGCTTCTAAAAGTGGTGAGGCACCTACATACCTCTGCAGATATGTCCCCCCACAGCTGAGTAGGGTGTTCTATATAAAACATTGCACTGATACGTAATGAATGTTTTGACTGATTTTGTCAACACACAGTATAAACAGTAAGAATTGCATGCACTCCTATGGTTACCACACTGAGGTTGGGATTTCCCAGCTAGATACAAGTGCAAAGATCTCTGAGTACACAAGCAGGGAGCCCAATCCGTCCTGCAGGCATAAGATAACTGCTCATTATATATATATATATAATACAATATTATATATTATATAATATATATAATATTTTATAAAAATAAACCTTGCACATACAGCTACCTATCAGACACCGACAATTCCCTCCAAATATTCCCCCAGCAGTACTGAATGGGCAGTTTCTCCCAAGGGAAAGGTATCAAAGGCCTTCACCTCCCTCTGAGCAAGAACAATAGTGTTCCATTGTTACATCCCTGTAGTAGTGTGCCATAATGATGCCTTCAGTTTGCATAAAACATGAGTGTTTATACCCACAAAGCTGTATATCCAACTATGGTGGCCTCACTGTGGGCTTCTCCATGACTTTCAAAATAAATATGCATTGTGGACTTCTCAGATTTCTGAAATATTGGTATTCCAGGGGAAAACCAGCTTGTCCAGGACAAATCCAAACAAGGGGTAATGCTAAAAATGTGACAATGCAGATGGTCATAGAACTGCTTGAGCCCAAGGATGGAATCTCTTCAGTCTACTGAAACAGACATAGACACGGATGCCATCAATCTGTTCAAACATGTCAGCAAAGGGAGGAACTTATTCATGGACACGAGTTAATCTAAGAAATCACACTCATTATTAGCTAGGAAAGATCCTCTGTTACAAAGTATAAAATTTAACACTAGGTCTCCAAGATCAAGCAGGTTTACCAGCTCTCCAATCTCTTTCACAGATAAAGCAAACCAGATGTCAAAAGTTTACTGTTGGAGCAGACATCTGCTCATAAAGGTCTGAATCTGAAAACTATTCAGTGTGCTCATGGCTGAAAGAGGGCACTAACTAGATTTAGTGCAAGAATGATCTGTGCCTTTTCAAAGGCAATAGAATGAATTAATGGGACAACTCATTAGCCACTGTCGGGTGTTTCACTAATGGAAGACTTGAAAGTAATACAAGACAACTATCTAAAAACAAGCATTACCTGAAGCAAGTGCTCTGGGCTGAATTCAGGAGTTACTAATTAAAAATCTGAGTCACATGTGAAGAACAGAGAATACAAATGTGGATACAAGGATACTACAACCAGGAGATGCACAGCCACCTGGGTGCATACTTCAGGATCTCTTCTTTCTAGAGTGAACAGATGAGCACTGTTGAGATGCCTTCCATGGGCAGATGCATCATTTCAGCTTCTTGATTCTTGATTTTCAGACATTTATATCTTCAAATCTACTGCTTCACCTGACCTATCTGATGACTGAAATCCTGAAATTGTACTGAAGTGAGCAATAACAGTGATGGTAAAGACAGAGGTAAATACACCGTAGCTTTCCCTGTCCCTCCAAATGCTAGGCAGTTGCCATGCCTTAGCAGCTGGATTGTAACAGTTTCAGATCAAGAGATGTCTGTTCAGCCAGATGTTTGCAATGTCCTTTGGGAGCAATGGGGTGAAAAATGTAGTGTAATCATCGGCTTTTATAAATAGCTGTGGGCTTGAAGAGGCTGACAGACTCCACACAGTATGTGCAGCATTCACAAAAATCTGGCTTAGCATTTACTGTGGGAGCAGGAGAACAAGTTTAAAAGCAGACTGCCTCTCTAATAGATCTTGGAAGAGTAATGGCTTTAAACTAGAAGAGGGCATATTAGGCTAGATATTAGGAAGAAATTCTTCACTGTGAGGGTGGTGAGACACTGGAACAGGTTGCCCAGAGACACTGTGGATGCCCCCTCCATGGAAGCAATCCAGGCCAGGCTGGATGGGGCTTTGAGTAGCCTGGTCTAGAGGGAGGTGTCCCTGCCTATAGCAGGGAGGCTGGAACTAAAAGATCTTAAAGGTCCTTTCCAACCCAAACCATTCTATGATTTTTTCTATGATTTATCCCTTCCTGTCACACAGCTTTCAGGAGATAACACTACGTAGGAAAACTCATTAGGTTCTCTTCTACCCTATCTGGGTCCTACCCAATTTTCTGTGAAAGGATTCCTCCCACCATCATTTGGTGGTTTATATCGTTACAAAAAAATTATGAATTTACAAAAGATTGCATTCCAGAAAAGAATGGTATATAAAAAAAGCAAATTAAAGAAAATAGTTTTCTGCACTGAAGAATGTCAGACCATATCTAATTTGTTGGTAATTCAAGGATCTTCTCTGAAACAAACATCAATCAGATGTAATTTCTTGTGGCATATATGAGGGTTGATTTTGTTGAAAAGGGATCTGCACTTTGAACAGAAAAGCAAACGTTTAAACTCCATCATCAGCACCAGCCAGCCACAACACGAACAATTTAATGTTGACTGGTGCTCCTTTGGGAGTTGTTATGACTCCTATGTTCCGTTGATAAATTCTGTTCTCTGAGATGTTCCCAGGGCTTGTGTACATTCTGCTTGTGGCAGCACTGATAGCAAAGTCACATTCCTCAACTGTGAAAAACAAGAACTTGTACCATGAGATTTGTCTGGCTTTGCATGGGAGAGCCCAGGAAGAGGACATGACATGGCCTTTAGCATAGACTTCTGCTTATAAGAGCATCTTTACAGTTGTAAATGCAAGAAATACACAGCTCCTTTCAGGTAGAACATCAACTTGACTTGCAAGCTTTTCACTCACAACCTTGGTGCAGTGACCAATAAATGGCTCTTTATGTTCTTGGGGTCTCAGGGTCTCTCCTGGAACTATTATTGCTGTCCACATGGATGACTGGCAAGAAAGGCTTATTGGCTGAGAGCTGGATGAACTGTCAGTCTCTTCACAACATAACAGATATGGATATCCACGAAGAAACAAGTCTCCTGTGATTGCACATCTGGATGGCAGATAACCATCCTTTCTTAAACTCTCTCACCAGTCTCTTCCTCTTATTGTGCATGCTTGGTTCATGTTTGATAAAATCTGAAGACTCCTGTGATGGAGACTCTTCTTCCTGTCATTTCCCACAGAATTGAGCCTGTCCCTACCAGTCTGCTGGTGGAAGAGGCTCTGTTACCATGTCTCATGTTTCCAGCCATCTCTACCTCCGACATCCAGTCTTCAATTCAGTATAGCCTCTTGCTGTCCCTGCAGGTTCGGTCTCTTGTCTCTGAAGGGGTTCTGTGCAGTTTCTGGAAGACTTCTACACCTTGTTCTGTAAAAACTGTGGCATCTATTAGCTAGATAATCATGTTACTGAAGGTGTGAGCCCCCGGAAAGTTCAACAAAGGGAAATAATAAGATCTGCACCCAGGGAGCAATAACCCGGGTACCAGGGCACCTTTGGCACTCTCAGACACTTTTGGCTAGAGGTTATTACAATAGTTGAAAGAACATTTTTTATTTAAAACCAAACCAAACCACCACCAGCAATAACAACGAAACTAAAAAACCCCAAACCAATGTAAAAAAACAAGTAAACTACAAAATTCCAAAGAAATCAAAGTCAGCTGCAGGGCTGTTCAGTAGATAAGATGATCTGAAAAAAAAACCAAATATCACATCAACTTTTGATTAGCATTCCATCTACAATATTCTATGAACATTTCCACCAACAGGAAAAGGCATTCTCTTAATAGTTACTGTGCCATGGATAACAAACTGACTCAGAACCTTGAATTCTATCCAGAAATGAGTAAGATGAGGCAGAAGGGTATCTAAATCAAAAATTAAGATAAGGATCATTTTCTCCCATGAGCTCATTAAATAGAATCTTTTGGCTTTGGTTTTATGACAACAATTTGAGAACTGGGAAAGAGAAAGTTTCAGTATATTTATCTCTAGTATTGCCCTTGTTCTGTTAGATTTCTGGTGGAAGTAAGATCAGGTCCTGGTTTCCCAAACTTTTTTCATCTTTTAATTTAATCCCTTTAAAATATTTTCTTTTTATTACAATATCATGATCAATGAATCCTTTTTGTTGTTGTTGACCCTGGTGGTTTCAGACAGCTGTAAACACTGCTGAATGTGAAGTTGTGCCCTGGAGAACCCTCACACGGACTTCTCTGATCTCAGTCTACCAATCCCAACACAAAGACTCGTTCACAACTTGACCTCCATCACTAGGCAGCCTAAAGGCCTTTACTCTCTGCCAGCCTCAAATGGATATGCTGTGGTTTATAACAGCAGTAACTTTAAAAAGTCCCAACTAATTTTAAAAGTCCCACTGCATTATTCTTTACAGAACCATGTTTCACTGTAATGAGGTATAGAATGAAGAAATACAATTATACAAAATTTGCCCATATTGTAAGTACAAAGAAGGTAACAACAGACATATTTACAAAACACTGTGGGATTTGGCACTTGGTGCTTATTATTGCTCTTTTACATACAGTGGAAGTTACCACTGTGTTCTCATCGCCAAACAGAGTTGTTAGTTGAAAAAAATGACAGCAGTTTTGTACAATATTTCCTACTGACTAATGCAAAATATTCAGGTTCTTTTTTTCTCACAGTTATCCATCAATTAATAATTAATTGGCTTCTAGTTTCTCATATTTCCTTTCTTTACATTTTTGAAGAAATTGTTTGACCTTAAGTCCTGTAGCAATTCATCAGCACTTCTATTGTTCTCAGCCAGTTACAGTCCTGATTGCAATTTTCCAAAGGTCATAGTAAGAAAGTAGTATTCAGGCACAGCAGGATTAGATGGCCAGCTTACCACTTCAGGGCTAATGACTCCCTTACAAATGTCATGTTAAATTAATCATATTTAAAACACTACCATATTTCAACACAATGATGATCAAAGTATGTAAACTAACAGGAAACCCAGTCTTTGTGGGCCATTTTTTGTACAGGGTCAAGCATAGACTGTCCTTGATTCCATAAAAGATCTTGTCTGCCTAACTTAATAACAGGAACAAGTCTTTTATGTTGAATATTTAATCTCATAGTAATAATACAAGAGTGCATTTCTTGCTGAGAAGCACGTGGAAGCTGGGCCACATCTTCATTTTTTAGTTTGTTTTTATTTTAGATTAAGGTAGTAATGCTAGGTGATACAAGTCTGTTTTTCTCCTCTTTTTTGTTCTAGCTGTATCTTCCTGATGACTTCCAAGACTAACAGTAAATGTTTCTGAGAAGGTGTTTTCAGGAAGGCAGTGACAAATTACAAACACCATCTAATTTGACTTCACAGACAGGAATGTCTTGGGTGCTTGAATTAGCGTCAAATTTAGACAGTTCCAGACTTCAGAGTTACCTCTAAACAGGGGTGAAAAACAGAACAGTGCAGATTGAAGACAGCTGGCAACAAACTCTGAGCTGCTGTATTATCTTTTTATGTACTGCTTTACCAGAAGTAAAATTAATTTAGAGTATCAGCAGAATGTAGAGAAGATCCTGGCCTGGCATAAGAGCACTTCAAAGAAAACTGTCTGGAGATCTGTTCATATCTGGTGACAGCAGAACTATAATTCAGCCATGCTGGGCTTGAGCTTTCAGTACCTACAGTGGAGACTGGCATGTGACACAGTCACCACTGTGACAGAATTATAAGCTTTCTGCACAATTCACAGAGAGAAGCTTGCACTTGTGGGACATAGGTTATCTCCTGCATTTTTTAAGGTATCTACTTAAAGAAAGGATAAACCATGCTCACTGGGTCTCTGGTGGGTGACACTGGTGCCTAGGTAACATGAACTGCAGCCTTTGTGCAGAGAGTAAGGCATCTCATCTGAGGGGGCAACTCTAATCAGAACTTCTTTCCAACTCTACTTTGAAATAATGCTTGAAAAAGGTCAGAAATGAGGCAGGCTGAGCGCTGAGCCACATATGAAACCACAGGGAGCTACAAGTGATTTCTGAAATTTAAAAGACAAAAAAAGGGCAAATTTTATTTTCAGATTCTCTTCTAAGGACCACACTCTAATGCATTTTTATTGTACCTGAAGAAATCCTCGCTTCTCCCAGTCCTACCAGGGCAAGATTTTAAGGACTGTGCTAATGACCATCTCATTGCTACAGGAGTTATGCAGAAGATTCAAATGCAACAGACTCTTATAGGTCACCTAATCTTTTAGCCACATTCAGAGAAATCACAGATTGTCTTTTCCATCAGATTTGAAAGCTTGTAAATACATTCTGCAGACTATTCACTCTAAATATCTACAGATACTGAAAAAGAACTAATGTTTCCACTCTCTCTTTTGATGTAATATTTTTTCCAAACTTACTGCAGCACATGTCATTTGCTATTAAATTCAGTCAATAATACAGATGCAGACAGCAGTCAGAACATTCTTTACTGGACATTGTCTGTTTCATTTCTACATTGTCCTTTGCTCATTTGCTCCGTAGTCTAGAACTTGTTGAGCTGCAGTCTTCTCTCTGGAAAAAAATTGGTGAATGCATATTATGTTAAAATCTTCTGAGAGAGCTTCCCTTACATACTGTACTATGCCTGCACACCAAGGACAGATGCTAAGATCAGGGCATTCTCTTCATGGCTAAATGATTTCACCTCTTAACTCACATGCCAAATAAAGACAAAGCCAATAGGATTAGCAGAATTCAAAAATTTCCAAATAACTTTCAAAAGGTTAACAGCAATACAATTCAAGAGCAAAGCAGGTCCAGAGGAGGGCAACAAAAATGATCAGAGGACTGCAGCACCTCTCCTGTGAAGAAAGGCTGAGGGAGCTGGTGTTGTTGAGCCAGGAGACAACAAGACTGTAGGGAAACCTCACTGCATACTTTGAATACATAGGAGGGCTTATAAGAAATATATTTTTACGAGGGCCTGTAGCAGTAGGGCAAGCAGTAGTGGTTTTAAATTGAAAATGTGTAGATATATATTGTAAATAAAGAGGAAAATCTTTACTGTTAGACTGGTAAGGCACTGGTACACTTCACCTAGAGAAAGTTCTGGATGCCCCATCAGTGGAAGTATCCAAAGTCAGGTTGGATGGGGATTTGAGCAAACAAACATGTCCCAGAAAAAATGTCCCTGCCCATGGCAGAAGGGTTGGACAAGATAACCTTTAAATGCATACAGTTCCATAAATCTATGATAAGTTTTGGGAAATCTATCTACCACACAGAGAAGCATTGCTGCTTTCAGCCTGTGCTAGCAGACATACATAGTGCCAATAAATGCATTGTAAATAAAGTCAAAAAACAGAGTAGCAATCAACATACAGCAAAGGAAAATAACAGAGCATACAACAAGAAATTATCTGCAATAGGCTGAAAGCAGGCATAAGGTGGAACATTCCAAGAATAAATACCACTTTGACTGACTGTGGGACTTGGAGTAGTCCAAGCAAACATGATTCTAAAGCATGTCTGATATAATTGCCATTTATTGTCACTGTGTTGAAAGAATATACTTTCCCTACAAAATCTTCCATGAGCTGTTCTGTACATAGACAGATTCATCAACCTTCATTTAAGAAACTGGCAAATTATGATGAGAAGTGCTTGGTGATCTCACTAAACCCACCCATTTCTCTAGCCTGCCTTTCAGGCAAGCAGCTCAGAGTGTAGCAGGAAGAATGTAGTTACAGGTAATGGAAACAGACTGGAGTAACAAGGCAGAAGCATGGCTAAATAGCTTCCTAAATGAGGTTGGAAGAGTGGGAGGGAGGAGGTGTGATAAAGGTCATCTCGGAGACAGTGCATAGTACAGTGGAGGGCTGGAATGAGCGGCTCTTGCAAGTTAGGACAAAGAGTTTAGAAAGAAGATTTTGCCTCACAGGCTGAGTGGAAATTAACTCTGATGTTACCAGTGTAATTTGCTTTCAAATCACCACCAATAATTTTCTTTCTTTTTCCTTTCACTTGTTATTCTTTCTATCATCTGTGAAGCTATGCTCTGTTTACATTCAGAACCAAATGAAATACAACATGCTTGTTTAATATTCTAACTTGAGATCTTCACGGTCACATGAACCAGTAGACCCTTTCACTAGCCAAGAAAAAAATCAGTCACAATTGATGTAATTAAATTTCTTCTTCTCTGTCAAATACCAAGTCTAGGGAGAATCTTTCAGAAGGGAAAACCTGGGTCAGAAGGGGAAAAGCTCAGACTTTGTCTCCTTAGCTTTCTGAACATGCATTGCTGAGGTACAGAACCTCCTTCTCGCTAGTCTTATGATAAGATTTATCTCCAACTTTAAGGTTCCTGTAATCATAAAAAGAGTTTGTCACATCCCAGGGGTGAGTAACCTCCCTCCAAATGTCTTCTGCAACTGGAAGGAATCTTGCTGTGGAGATTCCTGTCACCACAAATTATGGAGGGAACCACAAACTCCTTCCTTGGAGATATTTGAAACCAAGCAGGGCATGGGCCTGAGCAGCCTGAAGTAGGTGACCCAGCTTGAGTAGGGGGCTGAACTAAAAGATCTTAAGAGTTTTTTTTCACCTCAATCATTTTGTGATTCTGTGAATCTCAAGAATGTAATTTGGGCCAGATTGTTGTATTTTCGGTGACTAAAATTAAATGAGTCCAAGCCTTTGAGGTTATGCTAGATCCTGGGAAGAACATACTCTATAAAGAAAGAAATAGAGTGTCAGCTATTAGCACTGAACTGGTCACTTTCCACCAGGAGTAAACTGTGCTTTGGGCTACTGATGTCCCAGAGGAAAGACAGGCTAACAGAACTGCTGAAAGAGTGGTTTTTGTTTGTTTTTTATCCCTTATGCCTACCTCATTTTTCCTAAGGTCTAAGACTGCTGAAAGAAAGGACTGAGATCCCTCTACTGTGTGCCTGGGCACATCAAGCCTGAGGGATGCACTGTACATAGCTATGGTTAATGGCAGCAAGAAAATGTAGGTGTCTTCCATGTTTGTCAGAGCTGTCTTTAAAGGTGGGTGACCCAGTACCTATTCTAGAAAGAATGCATGAAATTTACATTATATTTGACTATAATTATTTTGTGCTAAAAAAGAAGGTAATTTCTGTGGCTGAATACTATTACCAGAGGCATAAATGTGGCAAGGTTCTGCCCTGGCTATCTGTGACAGCATGCAGTACAGGGCACAAAGAGCTGCAGTTTCCACATCCTGCAGGTGAGGTGATCACACAGCATGGTCTTCCCTCAGAAGAGCACAAACATGCAGATACTGAGGACTAACACAGCAGTAAGCAGGGCCCCCAAAGGTCCATACAGCACACAGGGCTAACACATGGACTCCTAAAATTGCCGAGATCTTTCTCCCAAGGGAATGCTGAACAAAAGTAAACAGCGAAACACATTCTAACCTCCTGGAAAAAAAGAAGAAAAAAAAACAAAACAACAGCAATGGGACTAGGAAGGGAAAGAAAACAATACAAGGACTGGAATAGTGATTAGACACATTGCTATTTCATGAGGAGATGGGGGAACTTCTGGAAATACACTGCTGAAGTTTGAGACTGTCAACAGCAACACGATTTAGTGAGTAGTTCTGAAAACAAAGTGGCACAGTAAACTGTGAGAGCAGTTACTGCTGCAATTGCCACTGTTACCAAATCTCCTGAGATTTTTAGCAGCAATTGTACTTAGAAGCAGAATTGAACATGGAAACTGTTCAAAACCTTTCCATTCATACAAAATTAGAAGTCATTTAGGTTTTGCACTAGATCTGAGATTCTCTGCTGGTGCAATGCTTGTTGCAATCCTGTTTTTATGTGGTGACAGGTCTTGGCAATACTTCTCAGAACTGTAATACCTGATAAAAGAAAAAAAAAGTGTAACACAAGTTAGCTATTTACTTTATCTTACTTTGTATCTTACAGTACTGCTAAGGATTTTTATAGGATATGAGTTATTTTATCAGAAGTATAAGAACTGGGCTTGCAACCCAGAAGGTCAACTATGTTCTGGGCTGCATTTAAAACGGGGTGGCCAGCAGAGAGAGGGAGGTGATTATCCCCCTCCACTCAGCTCTTGTGAGGCCCCATCTGGAGTACTGCGTCCAGGCCTGGAGCCCCGAGCACAAGAAAGATGAGGAGATCTTGAAACGAGTCCAGAGAAGGGCCACTAAGATGATCAGAGGGCTGGAGCACCTCTCCTATGAAGAAAGGTTGAGGGAACTGAGCATGTTTAGCTTGGAGAAGGCTCTGGGGAGACCTCATTGTGGCCTTCCAGTACTTGAAGGGAGCATATAAACAGGAGGGGAAATGACTGTTTATGAGGGTGGATAGTGAAAGGACAAGGGGGAATGGTTTTAAACTGAGACAGGGGAGGTTTAGGTTAGATATTAGGAGGAAGTTTTTCACACAGAGGGTGGTGACACGCTGGAACAGGTTGCCCAAGGAGGTTGTGGATGCCCCATCCCTGGAGGCATTCAAGTCCAGGCTGGATATGTCTCTGGGCAGCCTGGTCTAGTGGTTGGTGACCCTGTCCACAACAGAGGATTGAAACTAGATGATCATTATGGTCCTTTTCAACCCAGGCCATTCTATGATTCTATTATTCTATGAACTGATGTTTGGTCCAGATGATGCATGCAGTTGTGCTTGGCTTTGAGAATTTGGACAGTAAGCACAAAATAAACCACTCCCATATTAGTCCATGATCAGAACTATGTAAGAAAAGACAACACCTGAATGTCTGAAAGCACAGACAAATGCATCAGCATGGCTCATACCATACTTCCAGTTGTACTGTGTGATAGCGTGCAGATCTAGTCACATACTAAATGTATTACATGGTAATGGAGGACTGTAAATGGCAGAAGAAAAATGTCTTTGTGTCTCTTTTAGAATAATTGCTAGGGAGTAAGGCTGATTTCTCTGAAATTTGGAATCAGGCATTTTCATGACAGAATGGAAGAGCTCATTTTTATCTCTACTATAAAGAAGCAGAGTGTTCACCCTCTGTTTCCTGCACATTATTTTTTTATCCAAAAGACTAACAAGAAAACAAAATATCCTTTTCTGTCCTTAGAAGTGGAAAGGATAAGAAGACGTTTTGGTAGCTTAGATATTCCTAAGAGTTTCTCATTTCTCCTAGCAATGTCATCTAGCATAAAACAGAACAGTTTCCAAAAAGGTAGTTATTTCTCCTTTCTGTTTTAAAGCCAGCATTTCTATGAAAATCTGGACTGGATCTTGTACAAGGATAAAAGATTCCCATGAAATTATTTTTAAAGGTGGTATAAATTGTGATACAGCATTCACAGCCTCAGTACGGAGAAGTTGGCACAGAGAAGTTCAGAGAATGAATGAAGATCTTGTGGGAAAACAGAAGCTCAACAACACAAGCTTCCAGTTTGACAAGCCCAAACATTAAACAAGTAATCCAGCATATTATTCACCTTCTGGCTACACTCATTTTAAGTTTTCTTCTGTTACTTTGAGAAGCTTGCTTTTTCTATAACCAGAGATGAGAAGGCTGAAACTGTCATGTAACATGAGGATACACAACAGCTGCTACTTGTACTAAAATGCAATCAGTCTTGAAAGCAAAATGAACCCAAAAAACTCTCTAGGTCATGTTGTAGCTGGCTTTCAGATAATAAATCAGAGCTGAAGGAGTTTTTCTAAGTCCTGAAGTGATTTCAGTCCATATATTCAAAAAGTCCTTGAGCATTGCCAGCTTTGACAAATCAGGCCATTTTTGGTGTCCTGTCAGACTTCATCTGTAAAGACTCAACCAGTTCCAAAATTTACTGTTTTTAATGTCTCATCAGGAAACTTCTCACATGTTTATGAATGCTTGGGATGCTGACTCGAGGCCACCCAGGGGGCAGGCCCAGTTCCTCCCCCACCTCTGCAAGCTGCAGGCTTTTGTGCATGAGGGCAGAGAGGAGGTGGTCACCAACACTATTGCTGCAGGAGAGGAGGGAGAAAATTTTGCCAAGCATTTTAGGGCAACTCTGCTGTGTATTTTTTCCTCTTATCCTAAGATCATCATATTAGTCCTCTACCAGTTGAAAAGAGGCAGAATAGAGAAAAGATGCTGCAGCTGTTGCCCTAGCCTTGATTTTGTTTTCCATTAATGAAGCCTTCTTTGGCTGAACTTTACTCATTATATGAGCTGAAAGCTAGCATTATGTTGTCATGCATGTGCTATTGGGCAAAAGGTTGAAAAGGCAGAAAGCATGTATAAAAGTTAAATAGATTTAATACATAAACATAAATGAAACGTATGGGAAAGAATCTGTTTAGACTCACAGATTCAAGATCTTCCCATGCTTTCCTGAAGAAAAAGGCTTAGCTTCAATTCTCCCCCACATCAGCTTAAAGAGACGGAGTGTCAGATAAATGACTGTGTACCATGTTTTGTAAAGAGGATTAGCAAAAGTTCCCTTATATCCCAGTGCATCTAGGAAGAAAGTCTATTTCCCAGAGCACTCCCTTGGGCATTGATTATCACAGTTCAAGAATTTATTATGAAAATACGTCTGAGATCTAAGGGAAAAGTCTGAATTTTGCTCATTAAAAGAAGACTTTGCAAGTCTGGCATGGCTTCAAGTATGGTAATGTTTAGTCACCAGCCAGTATGAGCACTATACAAATCCCTATGTCCATTTATTCATGTCAGCTGCCTCAAGTCTCTACAGAATTCTCCTTATTTAGCCTTATGGAGACTAGATAACATGCCACTCTGGTGGTGAAGTTGCAGAAGTTACGTATTCTCATGATATTTCAGTTGCTGATGAAGGTAAGGCAAGATTTTTCACAGGAAATATTTATGTCTAAACTTTCCATTCAAAGCTTATAGAAATGGAGGCAATTGGAATAAAGTAGTCTGTGAGTTATTACACTTGATGCTTAAAGACTTGTCAACATCTTACTTGCCACTGCAGTCATTTGATACAAAGATTGTAAGTAGTATACATAACTGCATGCAGCAGAGCGTCACCACTACAACCACTTCTGTTTCTGGGTCTTCCATTGCCCAGAAAGAAAATATCTTCCACTTGAAAACTGTAAGATACAGTGACAACAATACTGTCCCCAAAAGGAGGATGTGGGTTGGCCAGGAACAATTAGTGGAGACTGTTGGGGTGCAAGCAGAGCCCTATGTCTGAGCCCGTGAGTGAAGCCAGGTTGGGAACAATGGCTGCCAGGGACTTGGGTCATGTTAGACCCCTACAGAGGAGGGATAGGTAGATTTGCACCTTGGATTTGTTCTTTGAGATGGATGGTTATTGTGGGATTAACCAACTGCATCTGCTATCCTGTCTGAGGAGGGTCAGAATAACCACAATAAAAATATTTTCATTTGGTACATCTAACTGGCAGTTTAATGGAGTTTTGTCATGGGTCTGGGGCAATGTGGCTCATTGTGTGAGAGTCCAGACTGATATAATTCACGTCTCGTTCTGTCTGCAAGAGAAACCTTTGAAATTGGAGTAATTAATTCCCTTATTGAGCTGAAGGTTAGTTGGATAACAGAGCCTGCAGTTAAAATAATCATTGCGGATCTGCTGGCTCTGGCATTTCTGCACAATACCTTACAGAGCCTTCCTGCTCAGCAAATCCTGAGCACTGGTCTTCTATTTCTGACCCTCCCCACTCACTGCACAGGGTTACTGAATATTCAGGGCCTAACAGTGTTCAACCTCGAAGGCTGATGTTTGAAGTGAAAGGCTGTGAAGCTGAAGAACCTCTTTTAAATTTATCTCATATCATGAGATATTAACAGATATGCTGATAGAATAGACCCACAGTTTTAAAAAATAATAGTCTTTAAATCTTAGAATGTGGGTTTGGGTGTACTGTTCATGGAAAATAGACATTTGATTAGTATAGCTAATACCTCTGAGATGCTTTCTGCCCACTGACCCTGGAAGATGTGAAGGAAGGGCAATGGAGGACTTTAAAAAGCCTCAAATTTCAGACTCCTTTAATTATCTGTCCTATACGGTTTTGTTTGTGTCAGAGTGAATTAATTACATTAAATTAAATAAAGGAGAAAGAACATCAATCAAGTCCACAAATGATTGATCATCTGGGATCAGTCAAAACTACATTCAAAACAATACTGAACCAGATATTTACAATTATCTGTAGGTGCAAGTGATAGCTTAAATGCAGCACAAACAACACAGGATGTTCCATACTAACACAAGGAAGAACTTTCCTGTGGGGGTGACAGAGCACTGGAGCACGCTGCCCAGAGAGGTTCTGGAGCCTACTCTGGAGACATTCAAGACTTGCCTGGATGTTTCCCGTGCAGTCTACTGTAGGGAACCTGCTTTAGCAGTGGGGTTGGACTTGATGCCCTCTAGAGATCCCTTCTAACCCTTACACAATTACAATTCTGTGATTCTGTAAACATCACAAAAACACACTGGAAAACAAAATGCTTTTACCAAAACTCACGAACAAAAGACAGGCAATAAACCAGCAGACCAGTAAACATTTTTAGATCACAAAGAGAAGATTACGTTCCTGATTTCTTGTAAAGCTACATTTATCATCAAGCACTAGGGAAAAAGTAGTAAAGACATTACGGTTACATGGACCAGCCGTTGAGCTCACAATCTCACAGTCTGAATGTTAGGGTCAAACACACTAAGCAGCTTTGCCATAGTGACTAGAGCAGATGTGGCTAGTATGATAGTTTTTGTGATATTATATTAAATAAGTTAAAAATGTACAAATATTAGCTGGGAAAATCTATTCTGTTAGATTTAGCAACCCAATATGGCAGGTACAGTTCTGGAGTGCTTCTTCCAGGCCTGTAACTCTTCATATCCTATTTCTGCTACATTTCCAGTGCATAGTTTTGCAAATTTTCAGTTATTGGAACTAACAATTTAAAAGAAGCTAATGCCTGGCATTGAAGGTTGTCTGAAATTGTGAGAAAAACATTTTTCAGGAAGAAGATGAGAGGGGAAAATACGGCATCAACGTTTACTAAAATAACTTATGCAAACTTCTCTTAGGTATTATATCTCAACGCTGTGTTTTGAAATAGCCCTTATCCAGCTGAAATATGTGATTTGTGTCACCAATATATACCTGTACTTGGTCACACTTGGCAGCTTTCAAAACATTAAATATGCATTTGCTTATTTGATTCTACCTAGAGTGGCTGCTAAAATCTTCAGAGATTGCATGTAAGTGCATCTTGGAGCTTAGCTATACTTTTAGGAGACATGGTGTTAGGAAGGAAAACTGGTCATGGCTTTGTGATGTTGGGGAGACATAAATGGAGATTGCCTGAGCAATGAAAGAGGCAGCTAGGAACTGAAGAAGGCAGGGTACTAGCAAGAGGAGAGAAGCTGGTAACTGTGTTTAGGTTTACCAACTTAAAACCTGGCAAGGCGATATTAAAGGTGGATGGACAAAGGCATTACGAACCCTTTTGTCTTTTGGAAAAAGTGTAAATTTGTCCAATGTTCAGTGTTTCCCTGTGTGTGGCAGTGCTCCTTCCTCCCCAGCAGCTGAACAAACACAGAAGACAGTACCCTCCAGAGATGCCTTTTGGTTCAACGTAAGGCTACCCAGAGAGAATCTGGCTAACATGGGACTTCTGCAAAGGCAGCAGTAGGCTAGTTAATGAAGTTATACTTCGCATCTGGAAGGAACGGAAACTTTTGGGAAAGTGATATAGTAACAGCTTCCTCTATAGCACAACAGAAGGCTTCTGGCAGTCCTTCTAAGCCTGCAGTGGGCCGAAGTATTTCCAGGAAGCTTCCAAGTGACTTCATCCATGTACTCCTAAGCATTTCAAGGCAACTCTCTTTACAGAAGAGAGTTTGGGGGTTATGGTTTCTTTGTTTTTCATTCTTGCAATTGCAGCCAAGTCAGCCACAGAGTACCTGGTCTTTCTGTGTTACTCAAGTATGTCCTTTCTGGAGCTTCATACTTCTACACAGATGTTTTGGCTTTTTTTTCCCCTTCATTTAGCATGAATCATTCCTGATTTCTTCTACATCGCGCCCATGAAGACTGATTTCCTTTCTGCCATAGTAAAATGCTAGTACCACTAGAGGGGGCATCTATCCTACCCTATTTTTGCCACACCAGTCTCCTTTGACTTTTGAAATTCCTTCTTCCTTCCCCCCCGGACACCCAATCTCACTCCATAGCTGGGTAAGGTCCTAATGGAGCATTATCACTGAAGTGTATACATTTTAAATCTTACGTACAATTGATGTCTAATATATCTTTGTATGTACAACTATTTGCAGAATCTAAGACCTATACACTTATACTTTTTATCATTAATCTTTTTGACTTTTGTAGGAAAAGCCCTTTTTCATCCAGATTCTTCCCTTCCCCTTTAGCAACTCCAATATGGCAGAACTTCCTGCAAGCTTCTTGTTGTTTACCCTATTGATCTTTCAATTATTTGAGAAAATAAAAACAAACACCTAATTTAAATGGTCTATAAGATGATTTCTTTTCTTTTCTATTCTTTTTTTTATGAGTTACAGAATACAGATTTAAATTAACATGTACCACAATAATAAGCATATCTCAGGGACTGAAGATGCTGACACAGGTATCCCTTTAAACTCTGAGCTTTGTATGTGGCTTCCCACATTGGTGCTGGAGATTGCTGCATATTGATGGGAGAGAACAGTGATGCATGCTTGTGTAGAGCTTGCAGTGTGCTTTGGTTTAGAAAACATTGTGTTATCATAAAATTATACTACAGTTTCCCACCTCAATATAAAATGCCTGCAAAAGGAGAGAGGTTGTAAAAATATCAAACCCTAACAATACTCAGCTCTCCCCACATCCATTTCTCTAATTTAGAAACTCATCAAGGCAATAAAACAGGATTGAAAATAAAACTTTACAAAGCTCTAGCAGCATTCATGGTAGGAGGCTTACCACATCCCCCAAGGACAGAGAAGCATTGATCTACACTGCGTATTTCTAATGATTATCTGTCAAATCTGATTTCCATAGAGGAGGTTCCAGGACTAATATTTTTCTGGTAGGTTATTCTACAGTTTGACCTCTTATATTTTGCTGTTGTTCAGACCATTTTTCCCTCCTCAGCTTCACTGTTTTCTTGCCTCTCAGATGAGAGTTCACTATAACAAATAAATAAAAAACCAACAAAGAGTGTTCCAGATTTTTCCCTTGAAGTATTGTGGAATTTTATCTTTAGTACAGTTTTACTTTAAATCCAACTTGGAAAATAACTGCATAAAGAGATCCATTTCACATTGTGCCTACAGGCTAACAAATCTGGGGCTTCAGATCTCTCAGTCAAGGTGCTTCCAATGAGGCTACCAGAAGTTTAATGTTTAACATAAAGTCTTACCATGGATACTGCATGCATAAAATATGAAGATATTGGGGAAAAAAAAAAATCTGAATGCTGTATATCTACCTTCCAGAAGAGTTTTTGCTTTAAAGCCTGAACCTGGTCAATTGAGACCACGACTTACAACAAAAATTGAATCCAGATGTGAGTATGGAAGTTATATTAATCAATATGGTGGCAAGGTATCATCTGACTCTAGTCAAACCGGTTTTTTAAGATGCTTTCCTCACTTTCCTAAGCAGACATGAGAGATTCTCTTAGAAAAAGTAACTATACTAACAGCTGCAGAAAAATGCCAATGAAGAAAAGTTGATATCTAAAGTATAGAAAGCAGGGCAGCACATGTCATGTTTGACGGTTTCTTCCGACATTCACAGAGTGAGCATTTTCCTGTTCACAAGGATTTTATATTTCTCTTCATCTGACATGCAGTGTAAGCTGTAGTGCAGTCAAGAAGGCCAGTACAGGCTGTAGTGCAGTCAAGATGCCAGTACAGGCTGTAGTACAGCCAAGAAGGTCAGCTGTCTGCTCTGAGTTGGTTGCAGCTAGGAAATCCCGAAGTCTCTTTGAGAATTATTTTGCAAAAGATTTGAAGGTCATTAGTGGGGAGTAAAGAAGATACAGCTTTGGAAGATAAATCTTGTCAAAACTGACTCTCGAAAAAACTATTTCAACTATCAGATGTGTGTATTGAATATTTTTCTGCTTTTTTTCCTCTTTTTGTATTGTTTTGAAAACTGATTTAATATGGGGACATGTGATGTGATGCTGGGCCAGATTCTTCCTGGAGTAAGTTGGTGTTTTGTCAAAGAGGTCACAGGTGTTGTGACGACCCCTGGAGAGTCTACCCTGTCTGTTTTTTCTAATACACAAGCCACAAAAAATCAAATCCTCCTCCTGAGAAGGCTGCCAGAGTGGTAGTCTAAGGGTTAATAATTATTAATAATTAAAATTAATAATTGATGAGTCATCTACTGAGACAATGGTCTCTTCAGTGTCTATCTCCTTTTTATAACAACTGTCACTCCAGCCACGGGAAGAACACCGATCAGTCTGTGAATGCATGATGAAGTTACAAAGCAGGCTGCCCTCATCTGCAAAGCCACAGCCGCCGCAGGAGAAGAGGCAGAAGGAGTGCATTGTAATGCATGAGGCCAAAGCAATCTGCAGTAGACGGAGGAAGAATAATCAGTTCCACCTTCTCATTGTAGTGCTTAATAAAAATAGATAATAAAGCATTTGGAGTACTGCTGAAGCAAAATGCTAGTTAAAATGAACCTGATAATAAAAAGGCTCCAGTGGGCTTTCTTGAATCAAGTGCCAGTCTCAAGAAATCAAAAAAATTTCCCAAGAGCTTACTCAATAAAGGAACAAAGAGAAATGTTTACATCACATGGCCCATTCTCCCCAGCTTCTGTTTAAATGTATTTGTTCTTGAGACCAGCAGTGATCAATTCCAGCATCTTTGGAGTAATAATGTCTAACACAGCCTTCTCTTTGTCAGGGAGAGCTGCTTACACATTATAATGATAGCTATGAGAAACTTAGGGTGATGCACTCTTCCACTATGTGATAATTCATTCTGGATAAATATCACAGGATGTGAAAGACATAATTTGGAACAGAAAACCATAGAGCATTACCAAAAGCAATTGGGAAAGATTGCTTTTATTTATGCTGTTTAAAGATTTAAGAAGCCATGAGAAGTGCGTGTACATTTAAATGTAGAGCTGATGGCAGAGGATGCTAAGTCTAACACCAGCTCTTGAGAACATCAGAGGCCAAAACTAGATATAAATCAAAACCGAGATAATAAAATCATCTGCATACAAAGAGGAGCCCACTCACAACATAGATTTTCCAACTTCAAAGTGCCTATAAGACAAGCCACAAACACTTCCACTCAAAAAGAACACTCAATACACAGGACTGTGAGCCACTAATCCAGGTATGAACTGTCAGCGGAAGTAAATTAAATAGAAAGAGAATTGATGCTTAAAGCATCAGCACATAAGAAAATTATGCCAAGCTCATTCTGACTGAGAGAATTGCTAAGAGCATTAACATCACTGCCCTTTATTAAAATTACAGTTATTTGTGTTTCAAAATGTTTGATAAGTGGAAATGGGACACCAAACAATGGCAAGGTTTTAGAAAATAAATAGTTCTACTGAAGTAAAAAGAATCGCCTTTCACTAAAATGCTTTGTCAGAACATTGAATCCCTTCCAGTAAACACAGTCTTATTGCATCAATCACTCTATTAATGGTAAATTTTGTCTTTCAAGAAATAAGAAGAAAACCTTTTTATTTATTTATTTATTTATTTAACTAACTGATACGCCACTGAAACAAATGGAAATGTTCCCCTTAAGTTCAAAATGAAAAAGGGACAGGGCTTTTAAGTTACTATCTCATTCCATATGTAAAATAAGTCAGCAACTACTCTGTTTATGTGGAGTACTGAGAATTATTAGAAGAGGTGCGTATTGCAAGGAAAGATGGCACAGCGCAGCATGGCACATTCAGCAGCCCATGGGGTGGGAAGTGGGACCTTCTGCATGGTTCTTGACAAAAAAACCTTTTAGATCTCTGTTACACAAATCACAGCCATGGTGACCTATCATTTTGATTTCCATTTTCTTTTCTAAATGCAATATTTATGTTCTTACAGTCCCTTCCTTCAAAAATCCTTTTCTTTTTTTTCCCCCTCTCTGTATCTTACTTCTCTGCCAATGGGGGAAATATCCCCAGATTTTCCTTCAAGACGATCACAACGTGTTTTGACAAGAAAGGGAGAAGAAGAAAGGCAGGTGCATCTGTTTATGTATTCCTGTCTTTGAGACAATGTAAAATATTTAGTAGTTTGCTAACAAATGTGGAAAACAGAAAGTGTTCTGCAGAACAAGGCAATCCTTTGAGAACCTCCTTAATGAGATTAATGTTGGCTGCTGGCATAGACTCTGTTTTAAGCTCCCAAGCTGCTAAAAGGTGGGGGGAAAAGCAAATACTTCTAATATTTGGTCTTTATTGTTTTTATTTTTCTTTTCCTATCTTTTCCCCCTATCTTTTTATAAACTGGAGGGAAAAGAAGATAAATACCAAGTCCAAAAATAGTAGGAAAATAAAATTATAGCTTACAGGAACAAAGGAACTTCACCTGTTCTCATCACTCCGTAGAAAATGTTGTACACAATTTACAAAGTTCAAATCTCTTTGCTATAGATGTTCAGTAATCTAATAAATTATCTTTAATATCCTTATAGTACAAAATATAACCACATCATGCCTGGTATTATTCCGCTAGATCACATTTAAATAGTAGGCTAAATGCAGTCAACATTTTCTCCAATGGAATTAACTGAATAAATGTAAGTATGACAGATATTGATATTAACTCAGTGACTTCTAGGTTGGATCAGTGACAAAAACAGCCTATCCATAGATTCTACTGACTTGAATGCTTACAGCTTAGAGCATGATTTAGAGCATTACATTTACAAGGCTAAAAGAAGGCTGTAGAAGCCTATAGAAAATTTATCACATATTCTATTGAAATTTATCTTTTTTTAAGTGAGTGCATGATTGGATTTGGAACCACAATCACTGAAGAAGCAATTCAGTAAATACGTTTTCCATATATATTTCAGAAAAACAATCTTGCACAAAATGCTCTTAAGTTGCACCTTTCTGGAGTTAACTGATACCACTAGTCAAGAAGGACTCTTTCCCACAGTCTAACAGTGTCTGTCAAAGTTCATGTGAAACACCAGTATTTGCCTTATCATGGAAGATTATTAAATGGCTCTTGAAAAGGTATGTGAAGGTATCATGATGCAGTGCACACAGAAGATATTTTATACTGCTAAACTCATTGTGCCTATGGCCTTCATGACTGGGAGATGGCAACCAGCCAGTTCTGAACTTCCTAGTTATTTATTATGTTGTGCCCTTGGATTCTGAGTGCAGCTAATGTTCCCCTGTGTATCTGGCATTGAATAATCATATTACCTTTTCTAGTAAATACTTTAATCATACAAAGTGAATGCTGATTTACGGTGCATAATGTAGTTTGTGATAAATTGATTACTGAATATGTACCACTTGTGTATGACCTCAGCCAGTCTGTGTTTTATACTGTCCTGGTTATCTTCAGCCCATGTGTTTCTAAAGTATTTAATTTCTTCATTAAGAAGGAGCAGGCATATTAGCTCGATATGTTTAACACTCCCTAACAAAGCTAATAAAATCGGAAAGCTGAACATTCACAAATACCTTCTTTGCTTTTTTACTTGTTAGAATGTGTCAAAGAGGGTGGATGAAGTACAGAACAAGATACTCTATTTTAAGGATTTTTTTAAAATTATTTTTAAGGTAAATTCTATGTAGTTTGTTAATTAGAAATAATTCCTATGAATTATCCACATTCAGAGCCAGCTAGAGCTACTTAATTATTATGCTATCAGTCCTACAAGAAGAATGACTTGATGGAAAGCAGAATTCTTCATACAATTCATCAACCTGAATAGCAATCCCAGATAATTAGAATCATAAACTGCCACAGCATGCAGATGGTACTCCAAAGCCAGCTATCTAAAATCAGTCCAGTGAATACGGTTTTATCTTGGTTAGGATGTTATTCAAAGCCATATAAAGGGCTACTGTGCTCCCATTTCTTAAACCTTTCCATTCCATAAATGATTGCTGAGAGATCTTTTTACTTCAACCTTATCATTTTTCCTGTACATTGCATAAATGTTCTTCAAGAAAGAAGGTTCAGATTCTATTATATCATATGTCAAATGACAAGAGACAAAGAAGAGAAAACCTACTGACTAATTGATAGGGTTCAAAATTCCCATTGATTTTGACACAATGAGGAGGCTAACATCTTAAAAAAAAATAAAAAAATCACAAAAAGCAGAATTAAGGTTTCCATGACAACTTTAACTTTGACTCTATCCGTGACACAAAAGATGGTCTTTCATTCTTGTTCTTAAGCAGTTCTTGTCTGACATTTGATTTTTCCTCCCACATTACTGTACTGTTACAGTCCTCCACTTGCTGTTTAGTCATTTTAATGAGTAAAATAAAGCTAAGTTTCATAAAACAGGACAGAATGAAAGGTCAACGATTTCACTATCAGCAGAGCAATAAGAGCAACCTTTTGAATATTTTGAGTGTATTTTTATTATGATTATTAATGAAGTCTGGATTATATTCTCTATTCTGTGAAGAACCTAAAATGTTGGCACCCTTCCACAGTTGGGGCAACAAAAGTACTAAAACCACCACTTCATCCAGCTTTTCACAAGGCAGTCTCACATCTGGTCCTGCTCTGAGTTTCTTGGTGATGCTACTCAAGTTCCAAGAGACCGTTAACAGTAGTGATGGCCTAAAGCATCACTTCTAGCCCAGGGAAGGTCTCTCAGTAGGAGTCTTGATGCTTGAAGTGGAAATGTGAGGATATGCTTCTGAGAACAGATACAACTGCTTCTGTGCTGGGGGAGGCATGAAGAAGGCAGGGAAAGGGGCTTCTCTTCATCGCCTGTGCCAGCCCCTGGGTCTCTACACAGTCAGCAATGCTGAGTTTGGACTTTTTGTCACTTTACTTCCTGCAGCTCTTCCTGCTGAAACGATAACATCCAGGACACCAAGGGCACTTCAGCTCTCTATCTGGCTGTAAGAAACAAGCTCAACAAATTCACAGAATCACAGAACCATAGAGGTTGAAAGATCACCTACTCCAACCCCTTGCTAAAGCAGGTTCCCTACAGCAGGTTACATGGGAAACATCCAGATGGATTTTGAGTATCTCGAGATAGGGAGACTCCACAACCTCTCTGGGCAGCCTGTTCCAGCGCTCTGTCACCCTCACATTAAATAATTTTTTTCTCATGTTTGTATGGGACTTCCTATGCCCACCACCTCTTGTTCTGCCACTGGACACTGCTGAAAAGAGCCCAGCCACATCCACTTGGATATTGCCCATTAGATATTTACATACATTGATTAGATGCCCTCTCAGTCTCCTCAAGGATGAAAAGACCCAGATCTCTCAGCCTTTTTTCATACGGGAGATGCCCTAGGCCCCAGTCATCTTTGTGGCCCAGTGTTAAGGATTGAATCAAATTCAGCCCTGTTGCAATACAAGTGTCTTCAGCCAAAGTTCCTTCTAGGACTGCAGCTAAATCAAATAAGCAAGATGGAAAAAAAAAAAAAAAAAAAAAAAGAAATTAAATGTTGTGTGTTTTATTGCAACCACAGGGGAAAATGCCATGAGATTTGTACAAACGTCCTGTTGTGCGTACAGCACGAGCAGATCTCTCTAGCACATTCTTGACTCAGTTTTTCTTTTTTTCATTCTTTAATAAAGAATTTGTTCTAACATGCATATATATTGGCATTCTTTGGGGTTGCCATGGCAATGCTGCCATACTAGAAATAAATGCTGTGTGAAAATATAGTGTAATTATAATCAGTAATGCAATATAAAAAGAAATATTTCTGAGATGATTTTAAGACAGAATTCTTAGAGTTGGAAGGGACCTTTTTAAGGTCATCTATTCCAACTCCCTGGCAGTGAACAGGAAGATGCACAGCCAGATCAGGTTGCTCAGAGACTGGTCCCCCCTGGCCTTGAGTGTCTCCAGAAATGGGCAGTCTGTTCCAGTGACTCACCACTCTCACTGTAAAAGACTTTTTCCTTAAATCCAAAATAAACCTCCCCTCTTCAAGTCTGAAACCATTTCCCCTTGTACTTTCCCAACAGACTAAAGAAGGTCCCCTTCTTTCCTGTAGCTCCCCTTTAGATACTGTAAGGCTGCTATCAGGTCAACTCAGAGCCTTCTTTTCTCCAGGCTGAACAGCCCCAGATCATTCATCTTTGATCCCTTGGATCATTTTTTGGCCCTTCTCTGGACACGCTCCGACAGGTCCATGTCTCTCCTGTACTGAGGACTCCACATCTGAAAGCAGTGCTCCAGGTGAGGTCTCACCAGTGCAGAGTAGAGGGTCAGGATCACCGCCCTCGCCCTGCTGACCACGCTTCTTTTGATGCAGCCCAAGAAACAATTGGCTTTCTGGGCTGCGAGGACACATTGCTGGCTCATGTCCAGCTTCCCATCCACCAGTACCCCCAGGTCTTTTTCGGCAGGGCTGTGCTCAATCCTTTCATTCCCCAGCATGTATTGGTAGTGGGAGTTGCCTTGACCCAGGTGCAAGATCTTATACTTGAATTTTTTGAACCTTATGAGGTTCTCCTGGGCCCATTGCTCAAGCCTGTCTAGGTCCCTCTGGATGGCATCCCTTCTCTCTGGGGTGTCGACTGCACCCCACAGCTTGGTGTCATCTGCAAACTTGCTCTGAGTGCACTCAATCCCACTGTAGATGTCATTGTTGAAGCTATTAAAGAGTATCGGTCCCCAGCTCTGCCCACTGTGGGACACCACTTGTCGCTGATCTCCATCCAGGCATTGAGCCATTGACCACCACTCTGATTTCAATGCTGCAGCCAGTTCTTTGTCTATCAAAAAGTCCGCACATCAAATCTATATCTTTCCAATTTGGAGAGAAGGATGTTGTGGGGTACCTTGTCAAAGGCCTTACTGAAGTAGAGACAGATGACATCAGTGGCTCTTCCCTTGTCCATCGATGCAATTGCATGATCATAAAACGCCACTAGGTTGGTCAAGCAGGATTTACCCTTGGTGAAGCCATTCTGGTTCTCCTGTATCACCTCCCTGTTTTCCATTTGCCTTAGCATAACTTCCAGGAGGATCTCTTCCATGATCTTTCCTGGCACAGAGGTGAGACTGATAGATTGTTAGTTCCCGGGGTCATCCTTTGTTGCCTTTTTTTCCAGTCACCAAGGACTTCACCTGACTGTCACAACTTTTCAAATATCATCAGGAGTGGCTTGGCGGTTACATCAGCCAATTTTCTCAGGACTCTGGGATGCATCTCATCAGGACCCATACACTTGTGGATATTCAGATTTCTCAGGTGGTCATGAACCTGATCTTCACTCACAGTTCAAGGGACATTGCTTCCCCAATTCCCTCCTTTCAAACCAATCATTCTAGGGCTGTGTGGAGAGCAGTTATCAGAGAAGATGGAGGCAAAAAAATTTGTTGGGTACCTCAGCCTTTTCCTTGTCTGTCGTTACTAGATAGCCTGTGTCACTCACTGGGGAGGGTACACCATCTTGGTATTTCCTGTTCTGATTGAGGTACCTGTAGAAGTCTTTCTTGTTCTTCTTGGCACCCTTTGCCAAGTTTAGTTCAGGCTGGGCCTTGGCTTTCCTGACCTAATCCCTACACAGCCTAGCAGCTTCCTTATACCCTACTCACAATACCTGCCCATGTTTCCACTGTCTGTGCATTTTCTTCTTGCTCTTCAGCTTGACCAACAAGTCCCAGTAGTAGAGAGCAATCAAAAGCCTCCCTTTACTGCCTTGACCTCTAACTGTCACCCATAGGCTTTTGACTTGCTCATGACTATTCTTTAGGGACAGCTTTTCTCATTTTATTCCTTTCATGACGTAGATAGTAATATCCCCTTCCCTCCTCCTTCTCCTGTCCCTTCTGAACAGCCTGTAGCCATCAATTGCCATATTCCAGTCATGGGAATCACCCCATCAGGTTTCAGTGACAGCAACTATATCATGGTTTTCTAGTAGCATGGTGGCTTCTAGCTCCTCTTTGTTGCCCAAGTTGCATGGATTGGTGTAGAGGCACTTCATCTGGGCACCTGGTCTTGTCACTTTCTTACAGGATAACTCCTTAATTCCTTTTAAGTATTTCCCTTGAGTTTCCCCACTGCCTTCTATTGATCCAGCAGTCACTGCTTCATCATCAAAGGGTTTCTTATGCGTCAATGCAGAGCAACTATATGTATGTGTCAAGACAATGCAACAATCTTCTTTGTAAGCATTTCTGCAGATCTTATTTTTATCGCAGAGCCTAAAGTAGAAAGGGCTTCACTAAGAGCTCACTGAAGCCATTCAGTCTTACTGTTGATTTCTGGGACTGTATTTTTAGATGCATATGTTCTTTTTCCCTTGCCCTACTGACAAAGCAGACTCAGCCTTTGCACTACCAATACTTTCTTAACTTCATCGTTTGGCCAAAGACAATCAGAGTGGAGGTGAGTGGACAGGGAGATTCTCATGGCCAGTTCTGTGAATTCCCATCCTGCAGACAATGGCTGCATCTTTGCCTGCATACTACAATGCCTACAATATATGGGGAGGAGGAGAGGGAGGAAGATGAAATGGTTTGGAGGCTCATCCATGGAGCCTTTAAAAGAGCAGTAAGAAACACAAATGCAGAGTATGGGGCAGTTGTGGAAGACCACACAATACAATGTGGAGAGGAGGATCTGAGGCAGCAGTCTACAATGCAATAGATTTTCTTTTTAAGTAGTGAGAGGACCCTAAATTCATCATTTATTAGTATGATGCAGTTTCTTCAGTAATTGTGTTAGTTTTGATCTTTGAATGATGCTTGGTGTGTGGAGGGACTGATTAGCAGAAAGCCATGAAAAGGTTATCCAATGCTAATACAGGAGGCACCAAGCCTTCCCCAGAAGCCTCCCATTGTGCTGAGGTGTCAAGGCCCTTAAGCAGTCACAGAAAAGACAACCTTTTGCTTATAAGTCAGGTCACAATTTTGCATGTGTATATATTTGATTAATATATATCTTTATCATGTACATATCATACAATGTGCATATAAATAAGATATAATAAGCAAAATAATAAAAATATCAAAATGTATATTCTATACTTTTTCTCATTTTCAGAGAAAATAGCACACACTGATAATCTCAGCGCACAGTGGTAACCTCTCCTTCCATGGCCATGACTCAGCTGTGGCCTTAAAAGGCGTAGATAAAGCTGAATAAGAAATACTTAGTGTTGACAGAAAGGAAGGGGTAAAAGAGCATATTCTGTGAGACTGTTATCACCTACAGGTGATTCTAATATATCAAATAGCAGAGTTATCGAAGCAGATTGGTGCATCCAGAGCAATCGCTCAATAAGAGGTTTTCTGACAGTAAGAGTATGGTCTTTGATTCAGGAGTTGATTTTAATGGATATGATATGGCTAAAATGCTGCAGAGTATTTTGAAAATCGAGGGCTTTTTTTAAATAGTGCACTTTGCAGACATGATTCTACCAAACGTGATATGTTTGGTTTTCAAGGAGCAAAAGAAATTTTGAAAAGGGTGAAACAGTAACTGGCAGAACAGAGGAAAAGCCTATTTCTACAGTACACTTTAGAGCAAAGACTGAAAAAGGAAGAAATGAAAAATCTTTCAGACACCTTGCCGTGAAGCCTTAGCAATTGAAATATAAAATGGCTTTTTTTTTTTACATTGCTCTTTATTGGTGACTGAGAAGTCAGAAGCTCTGGGACTTCCATGTCTCTGAAACTATTTGAGAAAAAGAGAGTTGTAGAAGAGACATTACACTTGAGCAGCACCTGAGTGAAAAAAGTGATGTATGTACCAGTGAATTAAGGTAATGATAGACATCAAGAATATAGTAAATTTCCTAAAATGGATGTAAAAAAAACCCCAAACAAATATTAAAGCAGCTGAAGAGATTTAAGTATATCCTCTGAAGTTATACCAAAGAAAACAAATTGAAAAGAATTAGTAGTGTTTACCTTTAAAAAGTAGTTCAGTCTAATTCAGTGTCACAAGCGCTAAAGTGTGAATCATACTTTAGTTGTACAGCTATTTCAAACATCACTGAAGTCTTAATTAAGTACAAAATATAGAAAGTTTAATACTTCCAAGCACTTCTTCCTTGACACTTGGCAGTCCTTTGGAACCTGCTTCCAGTACCACACCCTTTGCTGTTCTCCCACTCTCCTCTTAAAGTTATTCCAACTAAGTCTATTATGCTGTAAATGGAATTTGTTTATTCCTAGTCCTATACTCTAAAATCAGTAATGGTTTATTCTAAATACCTAATCTGTTTTCCCTTGTTTGTAATCTATGTAAATATATATTTTTCCCAGAAGCCAAATTAAAGTATTATATGTTCTTTTCAAGACATATTATCTCATTTTAAAGACTCTGATGCAATGGAAAGTGTATCTCTTCACTATTTAATCTCCAGGTTTTCCAATAGGAAATTAACTTTATTACTAGAAAATTACATCTGATTTCTCTCTCTTTTTTTTTTGTTTTGTATGATTTCTTTTTTCTTGTTTGTGTGTTTTCTTTGTTTGCTTTTGATTTTCTCCTCTCCTCCCCTTTCCTCTCTATATGCAGCTTATAGGCCCCGATGTGCTGCACATGAGAAATGCTGTTAGTCTGATGAGGATTTTGCTACATCTACTATAGCATCAGCTTTTGCTTCTTACCTCCAGACCTGTGTTATTCACATATTTTTCTCTGTACCTTTCCCTTCCCTTCTCTTCTTATTCCTTTCTTTTTTCTTCATTAGAGAGGCATTATTCTCCTTGGTTCCTGCACTTATAACTATCACACCAAGCTGTTCTGGAGCTGTAGAATATCTCTTAAGCAAAAAAAGCATTCAAGATCATAAAAAATTCCTTGGTTTGAGCCTCCAGTGGTGATGCAGAGGAAAAGGGATTTACTTAGAGGATTTATTATTTTTAGTAACAGAACATTGTGGGAAGGAATGCATATCAGCAATTTTGGTCAGAAACATTACAAGAAACCATAGTGAAATCCCTTATTCCTAATTTAGAGCAAATGAGCATTTTCATCTTTCCTCACACTCTGGAGGATTTTATTTTTTTTGTAAACACCAGATAAGCTGCCTCATTTTTCCCCTCCCAGTCTGGTCTTAGAGCCTTTCTTGCCCTAATGCCAACAAAAAACCTTATCGATTCAAAGCTGCAGTGTTTTTACTGCCACTCATATTGATTGATTCTGTGTCACTGATTTCTTGTATTTTCCATCTGTTTCTTTCCATCTTTCTTTTGTCTTGGATGGCAAAGTCTTGGAAAACAGAACTTTAATTTTATTCTTTGAATGGCACGAGAAGGAGGGAGGAAGGATGAAGAGGAAGAAGAAGAAGAAGGAAGGAGGAAGAAGAAGGAAGGAGGAGGAATGAGAAAGAAGGAGGAAGAAGGAGGAGGAAGGACGAAAGAGGAGGAAGAAGAAGAAGGAGGAAGAAGGAGGAAAATGAAAGAATAAGAAGAAAGAAGAAGAAGAAAGAAGAAGATGATGATGATGTGAAGGGAACTTTTGTATTAGGTTAAAGACCCTTCTAAGCAAGGCTCCTGTCTCCAACGTCTGGAAGCAGATGAGCAGAGCAGAATGCAAGAGCACCGCTAGTGTTGGCATCCAGATCTGAGCAATCTGAAACTTTGGGACTTACTAAAGATCTCAGCTAACATGGTGATGATGGAAAATTTCAAACTTCTGACTGAGAAATACTAACTTAGTCTTCTCCACTAAGAATTTTTGAGTTTTGCAAGTGTTTGAAACTCAGAGGAAGGGAAAATGGTGAAAATATAAGACAATATACATATATATAGAGAGAGAGAATACAATTAGTATTTTAGGGCTGCAATTTGTTTTTTTTTTTTTTTTTTTTATGAGATAGCTAAATGGACTGGAATTCACGTAAAATAAAAATGCCTGTGTGGCTGCACACCTTAAAACAAGGTAGATTTTAAGACTGTATTATGAAAACTTTGCTGAATAGTACAATTAATATTTAATTATCTTGGAAATTATTGTGAATAACAAAAGTTTACATTCGCTAATGACTTTCATAAGCCAGTAACTTTCATCAGTCATGATCATTAAACCAAGTGTCAAAGTTCCTCTGAGTTGCTCTGCGGTGCAACTGATAACATTTTCATTCCGGATTATAGGGCCCAAGAGTGTCGCCTGTCTGTAATGACTATTAATGTCTGTTTCAGCAGTATAAGGAGACAACCACTCATTATCGGAGTACACCTGCATGCTATTGTCTACAAATGAGAACATCTGAACAAAAAGCTCTCTTTAGAATCTTCGCTCTCTATGTGAGAATAATTCCACCTCCAATTTTAGCAGTCAAAGCTCATTAGCCTAGGAATGGGAAAAGGAGCAAAGCAGAGATGCTAATTCCTGATCTTCAAGGCTGAAATGTTGTCTAAATGGCAAAACATCGGCAACAATAGGCACAACCATAAAAGTGACAACTGCCTTCCAAACAGGGAAAAAGTATTTGGAATGAATATATTGCCTATCTCTAATCTAATTGACTGATAAATCTTCAAAATTTCACTTCTTCAGCATTTTTTCTTTCTTCCCATTGGGGAATGCTTCAAGAAGATATCCTCTCTTTATTACAATTCTGAAAATACCTTTTAGTGGGAAACTATTTTACTTCCAATAAATGAAAAACCTAATTTCATTTCTTCATTTTCATATAACCTAACTTTAAATAAAATATTACAGACTGTAATAGTAAGCAAGCATTATTTTTCTAGTAATATTGTTTCCCTGTCCTCATCTCTTTTCGTTTGTGCTCCAAATTTTAATTAGTTAAGTCATTATGAAGTAAAAATAGTTGAGTCCGCTGTGATTTGCTACACTGTCTATGTATCATTAAAAGGGTCAGACTAACATAAAATCTCATCTATGAGGATAAAATAACATCCACGTGAGAAGCATTTGTAATGAAAATAGGCTTTAAAAGGTATCCAGAAAATAGGCTTTAAGGTAGCTTTAGAGAAGATAATGTAAACGTAAATAAAATTAAAAATCATTGAACTTTGAAATTGAACATGAACTGTTGATTGCAAAGTTTCAAATAAATGAGTGAATTTTGTTTTTTCTTAAAAAATTTGATGCTGTTTGGACACCCATAAGAAATTTCATTCTTAGTCAAACCAAATGTTTCAAAATATTTTTAAAAATGATTTAACCCCATATTGATTTTCTTCAGACAAAAATTAATAATATCCTTGGATTTTTCTTTTTCTTTTGTGTGTAAAAGATTAATTTCCTTTGAAATGTTGCTTGTCTTTCATGGCTAGTGAGGTCTTCAGCCAAAATTATGAGGGCATTTTCCTTGACTTTTATTCTCATAGAAATGGAACATGCCAATCATTTCTCTGTGCTCACCTCACAGTAACAGAAGAAGAGGGTGTGACATGATGTTTAAAGAACAACAGCTCTATTTCCACCACTTTTCTTCTGCTTGTCTCACAGAAGAGAGCCTTGGCCACTAACTGTGCCACTCACTTTGATCTTCATGTACACATGGTCAAGAGCAGCCCCCCTTGGCACGTTTTTGGTGGCAGACAGAGAAGTCAAAAAAGATCTTGATCTCATTTGCTGAGCTCTCAAAGGATTCTTGTCGTACACAGGTGGAGAAAACAGGGATTCTTCAAGACCAAGATAAAATATTATCAGATGTGTCAATGTAAAATACTCTGTATCTGAGTGTGTTGGGGTGACTTCATCAGAAGTACGTGCCACAGCATTTTAAATATGCACTATCTTCCTTTCCCTGCACACTTATTTCAGTTATTGAAAACAGACGGTTATTAAAGAGACATTAGGCTCTCAAACACTTTCTTAAGAAGTAACTGGAGGCATGTGTTCCTTTCCATGATGAACACACTCAGAAGCATTCCAGGTGATGAGAATACCTGAAGTCATATTCTTACTTCTAAAAAAACCCACAAAATGAATGCTGAAATAATTGGCCTGCTTTTAGGAATCCTAGAACCATTTGGAAGCATCATCTTTATTTAAATCTTCCCTAGTACCAATTTATAACTATGTATGTGTATGATTTTAAGGGGCTCTTCTGCCTTGAGGAATAGATAATTCAGATGAATCAATTTTCAGTACTGAAAACCGTGACAATCCAGTCTGTGTGAATATGGTGTCTGACAGTAATTGCCCTGCCAAATGTAGTTCTGCCATGAGAATTCTGCTTATAGTCAGCTTCTGGCCCAATTAATACTTAATCAATTTATGCAGTGTGGAGCAGCTCCAGTTTATGTGCAAATGAGAGAGCGTAGCTGAGGAGATGTTTCTTTGCACTTGGTAGACATATGTGAATTTGTTCTGCCAAAGCTCTGAGACAGCAGATTGTAAGCAAACTCTGATGCAGAAGTTTGCTGCCCATACAGCATCTTGCTACCTCAGAACTCTCAGTTCAATGTCCAAAGAGAAAGAATGGGTTAGGGAAAATTAAAAAAATAGAAAAGAATGAAGTGTTGCAGTGGGATATAGTAGTGTGGAAGAAACTGAAGACTGCACAGTGAGATGAATTTGCTGAAGGTTGTTGACAAATAGAAGGCAAAATACATACATTAGAATTAAAAAATGTGGGAAACACTTTTTTGGTTTGGGAGAAGAAAATTGGCAGGCCAATGTCATCCTACTGTAGTACAGGAAGGGGGTTTCACTGCCATTAGTGAACAGCAGGCTCTAAAGAAGTCCAAGAGCTGTCACAAACAGAGAAAAAATACTTGACTGTAATTCTGTCTAGCCAAAATATCTGAGGCACAGAAATACAACATGTCAGTCAAAAATCTTCCCAATACTTTCACGATCAAATGTAATACTTACGAATGAAAATATATTTTTCTCTATCTTCTTGGGTTAGAGAAGGCTCGGCCTTGGCCTAGTAGTTATAAACTAGTAATCTAGCTAGCAAAATAAACTCGGCACAGACTCGGTAGCTTGTGTGCAATCATTCTTATTTATTAATTTTAGGATGCTCCTTAGCCCGAAGGACCTTACTGTCAACATACTGGGACAGACATGGATATCCCACTGATCAAAGACTGCTCTCTACCTCCTGGATGTGGGAACTCTCCATTCTCAAAGGAGACATGATGGAGGGGAGTTCTGCAGGTGCAAAGCATGGCCTGAGGATGGGATGTGGACATTTGTATTTGCTAATTTGAACACAGTCACTGAATATAGGACTTCTACATGGTACAAAACTTGAAATTTATTTTAAACAAGTTGCTTTATACCTGGGAAAAATGTATAAAATCTGCATTCCAACAAAAGTCCTTCAGCAAGATTCTGAGAGGCTTAACACAAACTCTATTTATTTGTTCATAGACTTGAAGTTTTATAGGCACTGTTATAAATTCATGCAGTTATCCTGAGTGCTGAGATTTTCCTTTGAGGAATATGAGTGAAATTCAGGATATTCACAGTCACAATTGCTGTTGTATATTTATAAGAAGGGGCTCAAAGTAGTAACAGCATTTGCATACAAAAATGCAAGATATCTATGTTTTCCGTAAGTACTGTTAAATTGATTTTCTCTCTGCTGCATTCAAATGCCACCCACTTCTAGAACAAGTTATTCCCTATGCATTTTGATATTTCTGATCAAATGTTAGAAAGAAAATTACTGACTTTGTACTGTGTATTAGTAGATGAAGTGCAATTTAGATGCAATCAAACATCTAAGTGATATGCTCCAAAGCCAGGAGGACCTCTATCACTGTAAAAAGACATAAAGGAACAAGCACAGGTCAGGCCTTCTCCTGTAAGTGGATCAGTTTACGTTCCACTGTTAGCTACCTGCCTCAACTGCCGTTTATTTTAATCATAACCTGTCATGATTAAATTCTTGTTCTGAGTACCAGTGCTGTAAAAGATCACAGAGTGCCAAGTAAATGCCAATTCCAATGCCTTCTAGTCTGTAAAAGCCATCTGGTGTCCTGAAGTCCTCTAGCTTCTCCCATCATGAGATGGTTAAGCCATAGCCATAGTCCTTCTCCTTACCCAGTGTTCAGAAACCTAGAGGACATTCTTCATTGTGGAAGGCAACATAGCATATAGGAAACATAACAACACAAAACAGAACAACACAACAATAACCAAACAAACAAACAAAACAAAGCAAACAAACAACAAACAAAAGAGGAGAAGAGAAGGCTATGGAGAGGCCTCATTGTGGCCTTCCAATATTTGAACAGAGCGTATAAACAGGAGGGGGAACGACCATTTACATGGGTGGACAGTGAAAGGACAAGGGGGAATGGTTTTAAACTGAGACAGGGGAGGTTTAGGTTAGATATTAGGAGGAAGTTTTTCACTCAGAGGGTGGTGACGCACTGGAACAGGTTGCCCAAGGAGGTTGTGGATGCCCCATCCCTGGAGGCATTCAAGTCCAGGCTGGATGTGGCTCTGGGCAGCCTGGTCTAGTGGTTGGCGACCCTGCACATAGCAGGGGGTTGAAACTAGATGATCATGATGGTTCTTTTCAACCCAGGCCATTCTATGATTCTATGATTCTATGAAAACACAATAAGCCAGCACCTCTGTCCAAGAGTAAAATCCTGTAAGACATCACCCGCCAGCACTGCTGCAGTCTTCAGCACTAACCCTTGACACCAAGTAAAGCTTGTGAGAAGAATGTTAATCTCTTCCTTGTAGATAGGAAGGGGAGTGTATTTGTTTCTTTACTAGGTGTTCCAGATCCTTCCATTGCAGGGCCAAATTGTCTTGATTCTAGAAATTTTCTGTAGCATGAGGTTAGGATAAGCAATAGAATTAGGTAGTAGATTCTGGGATACTTGATATTCTCTGATACAGGAAGAGAGTTATCCCTTTTTTGTTGGACATTTTTTAAAAAAAGTTTTGTTTTCATTCCTTTGCAAGTTGTGCACCAGCTTGGGTGTCTTCACTGGAATGTCAAGGTCTAGAGATAGTATGGATGGGGTCATGTACAAACACAGCCTTAAAATCATCCAACACAAATTTTCAGACTTCTTTCTTAGCATGATAGATTGACAGTGGAAAAGGAAACATTAGTCACAAGCTGAACAGAAGTTATTTACTCTGAATTTGTTGTGAAGCGATGTTGTCTATTGAGATTAGCTGTATTGTAATTGCCTCTAATTTGGTCTTTTATTTATGTTTGCAAAATTATGTTCATTCCAATAGACTATTTAATCAGTTTCAGTGACAGACTCACATAAAAATATGTCTGTTCACCCTAACAAATGGGACTTCACTGTAAATCACTTTATTACTTTGTTAGCAAGGAGAAGACAAGGAGTTTATCCCATAGAGTATATATTAGATATTCCTGAACGACTCTCAAAAATTTGTAAATTAAGAAATTAATGCATTTTACTGACTATCAGCAGAATGTTTACAAACATAAAGAACCATCATTCTCTTACGTCCTTTTTTATTAGATCTCTATTCTTCCAGATTTTATATCATTATTCCATCCAGGTCGATGTCGTTTACTTGTGTTTTTAAATTATTGTTGATAATAATAAAAAAACTGGCATAATCCTAATATTAAAACATATCATATTCATCTGTTCTGGTTCATGTTTGCTTTCCCTTTGCTCTCTGCTTTGGTTAAATTACTTTTTTTTTTTTTTTTTTGGTAACAAGTTTGAATTAATTGTGTGCAAATAAATTTGAATTGTTTTTTCTGTTTTGTTTTTTACTTTAATATGGTCCAGCTGTACTCCGAGGCTGCAGCAATGGTTTCTGTTAGGAAGAGCAATAGAAAGTATTTTAAACATTCAAAATCATAAATCAGGCTCAGAAAATCAGTTTTCATTCAAACTGAAGAGATTAATTAATAAAATGTTTTAAGATCTGTTTGCCTCATGATTTGTAAGACTTTGAGAATTTCATTCTAATGACTTTTCTCCACAGCCTTATGGAAAATGTGAAATATTCATACACATCAAAAAAAAAGAGAGAGTGAGACAGTGGGGATGCTCTTCAGAATCATATCATTACTAAAGTTTTCAATATCTTGTTCATGTTAAAACACTGGGCAATGGAACAATTTCTGATATCATTGTTAGTTCTTAATGTTCATTAGCTCTTTTTGTAGATTATAAACTTTTCAGATAAGCTTCTAAATATTTCTGTGAGTTTTAAAAATCTTTACAAGAAGCATTTTGATTGGTTTCAGAGCACCTTACTCCAGCTGCTAGACTTTTCACCATGAGTAGCTTCTGTTTACAGTTCTCCTCTGAAATAAAAGTATTGAGCTCTGAGTCTACCCATCCACTAGTGATTCTGAATAATTGACATCCTCGCTGAAAATCCTATTCAGGCTCAGGATTTCGTGCAATTTTCATACATACCTCAACCTGTTACACCTTTCCAGAATGCTGGAAGCATTGAATATCTCTGATATCACTGAATATCTCTGGCTGAGGTAATGAAGGAAGCTTTACCCAATTCCCCTTAAGTGTCTGCCTTAATCTTGGTGACTGCCAAGAAATTAAATCCGCATGAATAACAAAAATATTTGTTTGGAAAATGGAATGAAGTCATGGGTTCTCTACGAATGTAAGAGGAAAAAGGAATGTGACAGGTAGGTCAACAGGCACACATCTGTTCGGGCAGGATCTGCCTGGCAGCCTCTCGACACTTTTGAAAAACCCTCTCATTAGGAACACTGATTTTTATTACTATTTATCTCTGCTACATAGCACTACTAAGCCACCAGTATCACTGTGAAAAGCACGAGCACATAGTAGGAGTGCTGTTGGCCTCAAAATGTTTCCAGCCTCAATGGACAGAGGAGAGGAACTAAATGCATGTCTTCCAGTGTGAGTAGGGAGCAGCCAAAACAACCTGCAACCTCCAGCCCACTGAAGACCACTGCTTAAGAGACATCTGCCAATAGAACAATCCTCATTCAAACTCTATTGTCAGTCCAAAGAGTAACATCATCTTCTTTTCCTTGAGTTATTCAATCCTGCCCAAGGAGACAGATATGGTAGCCCTAGGGAAAGTGTAACTGTGTGCTGGAGGAAGGACAATTTCTGTCATCAGACTGAGATGCTTCAGGCGGGAGGCACGCTAAGGTGGCTTCTGACATCCAAGCCAGCTTGGGTATGCTTCCATAATGTCATGTAGATGCACTCTCCAATGAGAAGAAGTACGGGCAAGGAACAGGTATCTCAAAGTTTCAGCTTATGGAAAAAAACAAATGGTCTTTCTTATTGGTATTTTACTGACATTTGTCTCTCCTCTCAGCCCGTAGCTAGAGGCTTCTGGAGAAAAGATTGCTTCCTGAAGACAGAGAAATGAGGTAAGTTACAAAATTAGTTCATTTCAGTGTTTTTGTACAAGTGACAGCTCCAGAGGACAGCAGGCTGAATGACTCAGAAGCGTGAGAAGACTGTGAGCATGATTTATTATCCTGACACCCATTGTATAGCCTTTGTTTTGTGCTGCGCTTCAGAAACTGCCTCATTAAATAAATTTCCAAACATTCCATGATTTGTACTTAAAATTTATTTTTAAGTTATTTCTTTTTTTCAGCTTGTGAAGATTCAATCTTTGACAGAGACTTGAGGGCAGTTCACAGGATTTTATACACATCTTTTTCAAAACATGCTTCATATATACAGAAGAACCTATTCTGGAATTGCTGTTTTGATCGGTTTTTGTCAACTTTTGGCCCCTACATTTTTGTAGATCCCATCTGCACTGGCAGTTTCATGAGCACTGGAATCTCTGATATCATTGTCTTTTGATTCAGGTCATCCAAGTGTGGTGTGTGGCACAAATTTCAGTTTCTCCATTCTCTCTCTGTCCTGTTCTGGCTTTTTGCTCAACATTTCCCAGGTCCTCTGCAGATTGCAGAGGGTTCAGGTAGCAAAAAAATAAAAGAAAAAAGAAATAATACAACAACAAAAAACCCACCAACCCGCAGATCTGCCTGTAAGTGGCAGATTGAGATCAGAGACTGGATTTCTTCTATCTGTGCCGTTTGAGCTGAATCAGACCAAACATCAAATTTATCCACAATTAAACAAGAGGACAAGCTTAATAAGAGCACAAATGGAGACTGTAGTGATGGCTAGCACAAAAAATTGTATAACTAATCATCACAATTCTTGGCAATAGGTGCAGAGCTCAGTAAGTCAAATGTCCCTATGATCTATATCTTAAATCAGATAAAAGCCTATTCTCTGGTTCATAGAAATGTTTTGTATCTAGCCTAAATTATTTTGCCATAGTGAAAATATCAATGGAAAAAAAAAAAATAGAGCCAATGCAGTGATATTGTTGATACCTCATTGTTGTTTGAGGCAAGTATGTTTCTGTTTATCTTACATAATAATGGTGTTAGTGTGCCAAACTACGGTTGGTTTTGGGAGCATGAAGTGAGCAGGTCAAACATGCATGGTATTTCTCAGATGTTTCACCCAGCTCTTTACTAATGGCAGCCTGGGCACCTCCTGAATCGTATGGAGTTCCTCTGTACTTAACAACTCTCAGTGGATTTCTTCTCTGTGAATTTTTCCAGCCTTTCCTTGAAGTTGTGTAAACTCCCACTGTCCACAGCTCGTGGTGAAGGGTTTTGCCTCTCAACTGCGACACTGTCTGTGAGAAAAATCTCATTTGCTTTGAGCCTGGCATCTTCAGCAGGAGCTGATGTCTGTGGTGAGATGAGGTGGGGAAAACTGCAGTAATGGAAGGTAACACTCTGCAGAAAGCTGTCAGCCTTTTGCAAAGCCAGGCCCCAAGTGAGACCAGTGCTCCATCTTCTCACAGAAATGTGTGAAGAACACAGAAATGCAACTGTGTTGGTGAGAGGTAGGAGTTTGTCTCCTGTGTTCAGTACTACTATGATTCCATATGATTCTGTCCTCTTTTCTTCCCTCTGCCAGGTTCAAAATGCCTCTGATTGGTCTCATCACTTGGGAAAACAGACACTGCAAGAGCAGTTGCATTTAAATAAACATCTTAATACCTATAATCATGCTCCAGCTAGGTCAAACCCAGCAAAGATGAATTTTAATAATTTAACAGTAAATTTCAGCCTCTTGCCTATTGAAGGAGTATTACATGTGGATTTACCTGGGAAAAAGGACATGAAAGAGGGTGAGGTCTGCAGCCTTCTCACTGCAGCTCCATTTTCTGTAGGTATCTCCCATCCATGAGGCCCACCATCAAGACACTGAGCCAGCTGAACCACCAGGCTGAACTACCTCTCTGTCTGGTCATCAGTGTCACTGGGTCAGTGGGAGATGGTGAACAGCCCCACCAAGGACCAAGCCCCAGAGCAGAGTAGGATGACCCTTCCCCCCCTGCCCCTCCAGCAAATGCTCTGGGGTGACTTGTGGGGTGGTCAGCATCACCAGGCTCCTAAAATCCCAGCCATCTTTTGTGTTTGTTACTCAATAAATAGTTGTTTCATACTTTCATGGTGTACATATCCTTTGTATTGGAGTCTCTGTATCCATGGTTTAGATGACGCAGAAGAGGGGTGATAATACATAATTATGCTTCAGATAGTTCAATTTCTGGCTTCTCCTTAACAAAATGCAAGGAATTCTCATCAATTGGTAACTTTCAAATGCCTTTAAAAAAACACTGAAGCCTGATCAGGCTTTGTCAAGATATTTATGTCAGCAAAATATTGCAGAAAACTTGTCTGTTTCTCTTGCAGAAATATTCATTGATTGTAGTAGAAAATCAGGAATGTGTAGATACCCACATATGCATATATATTAAGATATCTTCCTTTCAAACTCAGTTCTGAAAACATCTACTTAAAAAGCATCCACCCAGAGTCTTGAGTCTCTTGTTAATTTTGCTCAGTATGTTCTGACAAAACCTGCTTGTAGCAGTTGTGTCTATGCTTTGCAAGACATAAGACACTGATGAAAACTCTGGAAGTCATGCCTGCCTACTGTGCTGGTAGGAAACTGGTTTCCTTTTCTCCACATTTTCTATTGCAAGGAGATGATCACCATGAATGAAAAGTTAATGGTGGGCAAACAAATGTAAGGAAGTAATTCAGTGCTTAATGTACTGCATCAGGGATTGAGAGCAAGAGTACAGACCCCTTTGGGGATCCTTGGTAGGCAAATCATTAGTCTAGTCCTGCAGACTTACGCTATTTGCAATGCATAATTGAAAATAACTAGATTTTTCTAAAGGTTAAGTAGAGTACTAATGTGTTAAGAATGCATCAAAACAGCTCCATTCCTTATTGGCCACCATTACATTGCAGCAGTGTCTTGCTTCCCTTTTTATTGTAATAAGTAATATATTCTCTGGAATAGCTCCTTATAGGTGGTAATTAAAGGGAAGGAAAGGAAAGTCAAAAGGTAAACTGAAAGTTTCTCTAGCAGTTCAGTTTTGTTACCAGGCAATGATGCTGGAGGAGGAAGAACTTCTTAGCAGTGAACCCCTGACCTTTATGGACTGAATAGCATTAAACATAAATGCTGAGAAATACAAAGGTGACAAAGGATTATATCGGGTAGTATCGTTAGGTTGTGGTTGGACTTGATGATCTTTAAGGTCTTTTCCAACCTGAGCTATTCTATGATTCTATGATTCTATGACTTTTGTTTGCGGGGTTTCCATAGCTCTGTAACAGCAGTGAGAAGCCTGACTTTCCTACACAGTCAGCAGGGAGAGGCAGCTGAATACGTTAGTGGTCTAATCTGCCTTCTGAAAGCTCTCCAAGACGTCTGCACTGATCATATAGAGCACTTAGCTTGCCTTCAAGATCTCAGATATTTCCTAATACCTATTACCTCTTGTTACCTAGTGTTGTGGTTGATGCCCTGTCCCTGGAGACTTTCAAGGTGAGGCTGTGGGCAGCCTGATCGAACTGTGGTGTCCCTGTGCAGTGCAGGAGAGTTGGACTAGATGGCCCTCAGAGGTCCCTTCCAACTCTAAGGATTCTATGATTCTATGATTCTATGATATTGAAATGATTACTCTGTGTTTCTAACATACTCTAGGATCTCACTCTCCGCAATATATGCCTGGAAAGTTTTTATTATCAAATATAAAACAATTTCAGAAACTAACGGCGGAATCATTTTTCTTAGTTGGTTGCCATTGGCTTTACTCATCCAGAAGGAAAATTTCTGCATGTTTTTGTCAAGGATAGTCTTAGTTCAGGAGAACATCTAGCTGTTTTTGAGCATTGCACTGAGCAGGCTTGAGTGCAAAAGTATGATTAAGCTGAATCCTGTACCGGGACATTTCTGGTGTCAAGTTAAATTGAAAATCTGCACAGTAGAGTCCTAATTTAAATCAGAAGTAGAAATATGTATTTTCTTTTACACTTATCTTCAGAATGCTTTCAAAATATTAATTAGTTAATCTCACAGTGATTCTGGCGTTCAAACATTTCCTACAATAATGATAAAAATTTTCAGTAAAAGTTAATGTGCTACTGAACTTTGAAATTGTATAGACTGCACTGGAAAAGGAATGTATTCTGTCAAAAAAGCTCTGGCTAAAGCATAAGGGGTAGTGAATGAAAGATTATGTATAATTATGTTGTTCAAAGATACTTAAAGGTCAGAAGTAGATTTTAAAACTTTCCCAATCTAAAGGGAAAAGTGTTCCCTCTTTGAAGTACGGTTATCAAGTAAGTCCTTTTAGGACTTCCTTTGACCCAGACCTTCCATTTTATCTCATTGCATTTAATATCATCAGACTTCAAGAAAAAGTATTCATTATCATGGCTCAGTGTTGGTTAAATCTTCCTACAGTGAGGAAGAAAAAAAGGAAAAATGTTTTTATTTCCACATCAAACTTAATATAATCAAAATGCTAATATGCACACAGTGATCTACAAGGAGTTGTCTTAATCTTTATTCTTCAAGAGGGATACAATCTGGAGGAGTGCAGAGAGCCCAGATGAAGCCCAGGCAAGTGCTCAGCAGGGCCCCGCTTTGCTCTCACAAAACAGGCTTGGCAGTGACTCTGTAAGGAGCACAATATCAGCTGGCATTTGGTCAGAAAGGAATTTAGCACATCCTGAAAGATGACGAACAGTTGCCACCCTCATTTGTTCGTACATGACTGTAGTAGCAATGGGTAGAATCCCACTCTGTATCACACATAATGACTAAAATGAATATGAACCATTTATCACAATGTTCAAAACTACCAAAGCAAACAAACAAAAATAAAAACAATGTATATTTAAACCAATGGGTCTTTGAACAATTAAGCTGGGCATCCTGGGAAAGCAGAAGAGAGTTTCAGAAGTTCATTAAGGACTTTGTTTATGAAAAGTATTTTACACCCTATACTCTGGACCTCACCTTATATCGTTCCAGTCACTGCAAAGATTTCAGAACTTTAAGGAACTATGGCAAATGGCAGCATTACAGTAAGCAGTTAGTGAGCTTGCTCTGACATCCTCTGGTGTAAACTGGGAGTAATTCCACTCATCTCCTGATTTCATTCTGCATTTTTACCAGTGAAATAATAAATGGGTTGATGTGAGATCCAGAGTGAGATCCAGAATCAGACCCTATCTCTGTGGGTGCCAAGGTGATCCCTTCATTCTTGAGCTTTCCTTCTTAAGTTACCTAAGCAGAACACACATGGGTAAAAGCAAGCAAAAAATTACAGCCAAACACATCTGCAGAAACAGAATCATAGAACGGTTTGGGTTTGAAGGGACATAAAAGATCATCTAGTCCAACACCCCTGCCATGGACAAGGACACCTCCCACTAGACCCAGTGGCTCACTGCCCCATCCAACCTGGCCTTGAACACCTCCAGGGATGGGGCATCCACAGCTTCTCTCGGCAGCCTGTGTCAGTGCCCCACCATCTTCATAGTGAAAAATTTCTTCTTCTTCTTTAGAAGATGAACAGTAGATACTCCTCATGACCCCATTCCTTCAAGGAAAGATCAAACACCTGAAAACTCCATACCTAGTTCTCCCCCAAACCTGTGCCCATTACTTTCCCAACAGCAGTAGGTGTCAGTATCTAATTTATCTTGCTGGATTATATGTGACCTGAAGCAACACTTTTCCCCTGTTTTAAGGACTAATTGAGTTCTCAGCTGACTCAGATCAATCAAACCACTGATGTAGCCTTGACATGATGTAAGAATCATTGGTGGTTGCTATTTTTAATTGCTATGAATCTCTCATAGTAAAAATAAGAAATCCTTAAAAAGGATGGTTGAGATCATTGTGGTTTACAGCCCTTCACAGAGAATTCTGTAGCAAGGACCTTGTCTGAGGAATGCTTCCCAGATACTGTCTCCTTCCCTCTCTGGCAAGCATTGCCAGCTGGCTATGTGAGGGCTCACAGCTTTCTGCAGACCTCGATCCTGCCTGAAAGAATGCCACTGAAATAGTCATTTTGTGTTCAGCATACTTAATGACCATTGTAAATATTAACATACTACATTTCCAATGGCCTTCTGCTGCTTGAAATCATTATCTTTAATGAAGGCAAAAAAAGGCAATGAGGTCAAACAATCAACTCTCTATCAAAGCTTTTAAATTCAACAAAGAGATTGTGGGGGTGAATTCACCTTTTACATACAGTGTAGGGAAACCTGCTCCAGGTTCACACTGATTTTTGCAGTATTTAAGGCTGTTAGCCTGAATCCCATGACGTGGGTAGACTGCGTGCTCAGCTGATAAGATCACTCTGTGGAAGGCACTGCGGGTTTTTCCACAGACTTATCAGAAGTCAGTGAACACATAATATGTGGTCTCTGTAACCTAAGGGTGGTTATGCTGATTACCCAAAAAGAGAAGCTAAGCAGGTTTCAGTATCAAGGTAATTTAAGAGAGAAAAATTACCTTCTGTGCTCCAGGTTATGTAGGACACCTCGGATGCAGAGGGACATTTCTCACATGGGTAGGAAATAATCTCCTTCTGTTGTTAACTTACTGAGGAAATTTTTTTTTCAGCTGGTGAACAATGGAAGATATTTTCTTAGTTAAAAAAAAAAATCTCTGAATATTCTTATTGAAATTCTGTTGTGGTAAATTCTGTGAGCCATGCAGATAAGGCAATGCAGCTCACTCTGGAAGACAGGCCACAATGTGAGTTGGAACAAATGCAGTGATACTCTTCCTTGCAGAGCTGTATGAATTATTTATTGTGATGTCTTATGTAGAATTTAGTTGATTTTTCTCTTTGTTGAATGATTCTGAGCAGATGGTAACCAAATTTTTTTCAGGTTTACTTATTTCTATTTTTTAAATTAATGTACTGGATTTATGGGAGCTGTAAAGTACTGCTACAAGTTTGAAATATGTGCCATGTGATCAGTCATCTAGATCATATGGATTTGTTGTGCCCTGAAGAGTAACAACTAGAGCAATGGGAAAACATCCCACAGAACGAAGAAAAACAATAACAATAACAAAGAGAACAACTCTATTTTTAGTACTGCTTGAGTGCTGCCAGGTAATGCCAATATAGAAGAGGCTGCAGACTCAGTGTGAGACCTGGGAGAGAATCATAGGATCGTAGAATGGCTTGGGTTGGAAGGGACCTCAAGGATCATCAGGTTCCAATCCCCCTGCCACAGGCAGGGTTACCAGCCACTAGATCAAGTACTAGATTAGGTTGCCGGGGGCCCCATCCAATTAGACTTTAAATGCATCCAGGGACGGGGCATCCACAATCTCTCTAGCCAACCTGTTCCAGCACCTCATCACCCTCTCCATGACAAACTTCCCCCTGGCATCCAATCTAAATCTCCCCTTCTTTAGTTTAAAACCATTCTCCCTTGTCCTATCACAATCTACCCATGTAAAAAGTTTATTTCCCTCATGTTTATAAGCTCCCTTTAAATACTGGAAGGCTGCAATGAGGTCTCCCTGCAGCTTTCTCTTTTCCAGGTTGAATAATCCCAGTTTCCTCAGCCTAGCCTCATAGCAGAGGTGCTCCATTCCTTGAATCGTCTTTGTGGCCCTCCTCTGTGTCCTCTCCAAAAGCTCCACATCTTTCCTCTTCTGGGGGCCTCACACTTGGATATAGTACTCCAGCTGGGGCCTCAGGAGGGCAGAATAGAGGTGGATAATCACCTCCCTTGCCCTGCTGGCCATCTCTCTTCTGATGAAACCCATTGGCCTTCTGGACTGCAAGCACACACTGCAGGCACATGTTAAATTTTTCATCAACCAGAACCCCTAAGTATAGAGACATACTTGGCTAGTTGAGGGCGTGACTACGTGAGCCTTGATTAAGGCCTACGTGCTGTGGTCCGTATGCCTCTGACTCTGACCAGCCATGACCCTTGACAAAGTCAGCAGAAAAAGAGTTGCACAAGTACAAAAGAAAGAAGTTGTGGACTAAGGCTGGATAAGAAGCTGCCTGTTGCCAAAGAATCAGAGAGAAGGTTTGGGTGCGTGATCGCCGCGTGCTAACTGCATGCTAACCAATCAACTGCAGAAGTGTGACACATGCTTTACAGCTACAACCAATCAGAGTATGATATGCATTATATAAGAATTGTGTTTCTTCCAATGAAGTGTCTCTGCTATCACTCTCATAGAGTGTCCGAGTCAGTTTTATTCTCTCAACACCTAAGTCCTTCTCAGCAGGGCTACCATCAAGTAGTTCTCCCAGTTTGTATACATATCTAGGATTACCTCAATCTAGTGAAAACCTTGCACTCTGCTTTATTGAACTTCATTAGGTTCACAAGGGCCCACCTTTCGAGTTTATCAAGGTCCCTCTGAATGGCATCCCCTCCTTCTGTACCAATTGCACCACTCAGCTTGGTGTCATCAGCAGACTAGCTGAGTATGCTCTCAATCCCATCATCGATTTCATTGATGAAGATGTTAAAGAGTACTGGACCCAATTCAGACCCCTGGGGGACATTGCTTGTTACTGGTCTCCACCTGGACTTAGAGCCATTGACAACCACCCTCTGGCTGTGATCTCCAGCCAATTTCTCATTCACTGAATAGAGATGGGTCATTCTGCAGATGACTTTCTGTTGTGGTAGAACCACAGCTAAGCCAACTCTCTAGGAGAAGAGCCAACTAAACGTTGTAGATGAGGAGAAAAGATGCTGAGGCTCGCCTGGCCCTTGGACTACGGCCCTTTCCTGCTCCTCAACATGGACACCAATGATCTGGCCAGGAAGCCATACCCAGCTGGAGCATATCCAGAGTGACTGTGTCACTCTGTGGGTGATAGCCAAGACCATGGGGGCTCAGAGATCTTTCTCCTTGGTCCTGCACATGAAGAAGAGAGATTTGGGGAGAAGGTGATACAACAGATTCAACTATTTGCATTGTCAGTTGAGAATATTTTGTTGACTGGACTTTGACAACTACAGGACCCTCTTTGAGGACAGAGGACAAGAGGGGAAAGGTGGGACTCACCTGACCTGATAGCCTTCTATGATAAAATGATGTGGATGACAGCAAAGCAATGTCTCTCATAACACGTCCATGAGATGACATTATGGTCTGGATGAGTGGACAAGCAAGATGGGTAAAAAAACTGTTTTGAGTGCAGTGGCTAATTGGTTGTACTTGGGCTGTAAACCAATAAGAAGGAGAAAAACACAAGGGTCTGTCCTGATACCTGTCCGGTCTAACATCTCTGTCAGTGGCCAAAAGGAGGATCAAAGCAATCCCCTTAGCAGGACTGCACGTGGCACCAAAATTGGGGTACAGCTGGGATCTGCTGTTCTGCTACAGGGGAGGCTCTCCCTACTCCAACTCTGCTGGTGGCCTATGCAGTAACTCATTCTGCCTTGCTGCGTGTTTGAATCTGTCTAATTACAGATAGAAGTTGTTTCTAGAAGACTTGCTTCCTTCGTTTCAAATTTTCAGCAACAAAGGAACATCAAGGCTATTTAAGTTTTAAAAGCGTTATTTGTATTAGCTAACTTTCCTGTTCCTCCTCATGGTAGCTCTGTGTCTTGTTCATGGGGAAGATGAAAATTAAATTTTTTCCAAGTCTAGAAAGAGAAAGATGAATAACTGCTATTTCTAAAATGTTTTTGTTTTTGTTCTTGATGCTCTGAAGAAAAAAATTCTGGCTCCCCATGAAAACAGCAGAACCACTTTCGTTAGAAGATTTCACATACAGCTCTTCAACTCACTGGTATTCCTTTGCCCTGAGTTCTTTTTTTTGTTCTTCGGGTCGTTTTTCTGTTTGTTTGTTTTCTTGTGTACTTCCTCCCTCTGTCTTTCCCCCTCTCCTGCTTGCTTACTTTCTTTCTCATTGCTTGTGTTTTGATGATTTATGCATGCCAAGATGCTTCTGGGAATGCCTGCTGATATTCAAATGCCTGAAGGAAAAATCTTTTGTAAGGAGTTGCCGAAGTTGCTACTAAAATAATGTTATTACTTTCTTCTTTTATTTTCCAACTGTAATCATCTCTGATCCATTTGGAGGCATTATACTTACCAAGAAGTCTTGCCTGTTGCTTGGGTAACATTTCAGTTTAATTTACTTACAGATGGAGGAAGGAGGCTTCTTCATTTTATTGCTTGGGGAAGGTTCTCTTAAATATCATTATACTCATCTTCTGCTGTTCAGAAATCCTAATGATTATGTGGCTCCAAGACAGAAGGCATTCGGGAAAATGAACAGATACTGACTTACAAGTACAAATGGCAGTAACCATGAAGTGAACAGTACAGCCTGATCCATGCATGCCAGCTCTCCACAACCAGGTGCTGGGCTGAATGTAGATGGCAAGTGGTCAGCAGAACAGCGTGTGCCGTGCTGCCTGTGGGTGGAGGGGGAAAGATGGTAGAATGTCTCAGCACAGTGAGGTGCCACCACCCTATGGCTGAGTCCAGCAAGGTTTGTGTCAGAGCAACCTCAGCAGGTTAGAGCAGACATCACCTAAATCTGCCTCTTTTACCACTCAGTGCTCTGCTTTGTCCTCTTTGCTATCAGGAATCTGGCTTTGCTATCTGCTTGGATAAATCTATCTGTTAAAACTGCAGGTCTAATATTCAGATTGTCAGAAAGGTAATTCAGGTAATTCTGTGGCTGTCTATGCTCTTTGAAATTCATCTTGCAATGTTTGATTGCACTGAGGCCTCTGATAAAGCCAAACTTTGAGTACTGTGTTCAGTTTTGGGCCCCTCACTGCAAGAAAGGCGCTGAGGCCCTGGACCATGTCCAAAGAAGAGCAACGAAGCTGTGAGGGGTCTGGAGCACAAGTCTTTAAAGGAGCAGCTAAGGGAACTGAGACTGCTCAGTACGGAGAAGAGGAGGCTCAGGGGAGACCGTATTGTTCTCTACAAGTATCTGCAAAGGAGGATGTGGTGAGGTGGGGTTTGGCCTCTTCTCCCGTGTAGCAGTGATGGGACAAGAGGTAATGGCCTTAAGTTGCACCATGGGATGTTCAGGTTGGATATTAGGAACAATTTCTTCTCAGAAAGAGTGGTGAGGCACTGGCACAGGCTGCCCAGGGAGGTGGTGGAGTCACTGTCCCTGGAAGCGTTCAAGAAAAGGGCAGATGTGGCACTGAGTGAAGTGGTGTAGAGCAGCCACAGGCATGGGCTGATGGATGATCTTAGTGATCTTATAGCCTTAATGGTTCTGTGATGCTCTAGGGTGGTTCAGAATGTTGTGGGCCCTTTCTGCCCACCAGTACCGAGGGACCACGAGCAGTCGCACTTCAGTGCTTACCTTAGGGCATGGAACAGAGTGAGACCTTGGAGGTTTTCTCTGGTTGTGTCGCTGTCCTTGTTATGGTCAGTATAAATGGGGAAAGTGCTCATTCTTATGCGATAAAAGGCAGTGCACTTTTACACACTCAGGAGGAGGGAATAAGGCACAAGTAATAATTCATACAATTATCTGCACTTCAGAAACTGTCCAGCAGTGATAGTGCTGCTTTTTTTCCCCACTGGTTTCTGTTAGCATGGATGACCTTTTTGGCATGCTCATGATGTCAAAAGGTAGCACTGCTGCAGCCACAGGATCTCACTAGGTTATATGACACGCTGCTATTTAGCTGCTGCAGCAGTGAGAAATTACTTTTAATACAAAAACTGCCTCTTGGTGCTACAAGTCATCACAGGCTCTCCCTGAGGTATCATTTGTAAGCAACTATCTTTGTAACAAAACTTCTTACAGCCTGGAGGGTTTTTTTTTTCTCTAAAAGGAAACATACTGCTTCTTCCTATAAAATTTACTTTAGCACTCCTTATCTTGATGTTTTCCTAAATAAGAAATCACTTCCTGCCATGGAAAAGCCTGATCAAACATAATACTGTGAACTGAAATTCAACAGTAGTTAGAACTGCAGTATCTGCAGCTAGGCTAAAGCAAAGTATGTTTTAATGATAAACAAACTCAAATGACTGAACTAAGCAGCTGTATCTATCTAATCTTCTCTGATCTTCAAATTGATTCTTTTGCTGCTTTTCCAGTACAGCTCACAAATACATTAATGGATTCTTTAATCTGGCAGATAAAAACATAACTGTATAAAACAGCTTGAAGTTTAAGTAAATAAAATCCAAATAACACAGTGAATATTTTTAATAGTGAAGTAATACTTTTCAATCAGATTATCACTTATAAACTATGTAAAATTTCCTTCAATCCTTCGCTGTCCAGAACAGATCATACTCCTGAAAAATTCTCTAAGTGTATTTAATCAGTGGTTACATGAAAAAACTCTGCAGATGTGTCACTGCTAGGAAGCAATGGGATTACTGCTTACATGCTCTTCTGGCTGCTAGTGTGCAGCCCCTGAAGACAAAGTTGCCATGGCAGAAGGCTCATCCTATCCACCCTTTGCTGTGGTCTCTCCTGCATGTGCCTTGGAGGCAGGGAGGGCAGAAGGACGTGTTATCAGGGCTCTGCCTATGCTGTGTGCCCACCAGGGCAAGCTGGAGACAGGCCCCAGATGTAGCTGCAGAAAGCAGGCAGAGTGACGCTGAGAGCTAAGTGTATGGAGTCAACTGCAAATAGAAGAGATGGTCAGGTCATCTGTATGGACCTGGAAAATGAAGTCCTGGTCTCACTAGAACCCACCCAAGGCAGAATGCACAGTAGTAATACACAGATGTTGATCACATAGGTAATGATGGAGGCAGAATCACCCACCACTTTCTCTTCCTCAAAATGTTTTGAAGATTGAACAGTTACAGATGAAGAAGTGCAAAATGTTGTCATCTAGGGAGCCCAGACACACAGCAAACACATTCCCCTTGTCAAGCCCAGCAGCAGCAGCTCCCTCTGTGCTTATTTATGCTGAGGAACTGCCCTCAATTTTTATTGCAGCTCTGCTTTCTGTCTTCTTTATTCGCACACTTTATCCATTGCCCCACATCCCCCACACTGTGGAGACAGGTTACAAGCTGGCTGCAAACTGGTCAGTTTGTCATTTGTTCTGCTGAGGAGCTTCAAATCAAGTTGCTGATAAGGAATCGTTTTTCTTCTCTGTTGAGGAACATTTTAATTGCCAGCCTGACTCTAGACTATCTTTGCTTACTCTCTTAGACTACAGGAGTATTCAAAGACTGCAAAACTACAAGCAGATGCAAAAGATTTTTGTGCTGGAAGAAAACATTTGCGTGCAATGACAGATGAAGCATAGTATGGACCTTCTCTAATTGTTGGTGAGTTGCATCCCTGTGATGAACATATACACTTAACACCTGCAGCTACATCAACAGGTTAAGACAGAAATGTTTTTGTGTGGTACACAGGGTGAAATATAACCACACATAATCAGCTTTCTCTGTGAAAAACTGCATGAGCTGTACAGAAGTCTGTGACTGAGTTGCAGATTGGAGAAAGGTGTGAGCCTATGGAGCCCCGGAGAGCCAAGCTGGTCAATGCAACAGGGCACCATGACATTCAGTTCTGGTATGTGTTTCTAAAAGGTCAACATTTTAGTTAGCATCACAGCAAAGAAATCTAGGTGCAGCTCACACTTTGGAATGAGATTTAATTTAAATATTTGTACTGAACACAATCAGAAAGACCTTGCCAGTCATTTCAGCACGCTCATTAGAGGATACCATGCTCTATAGTATTCAAACATTTTTGCTGTGTCAGAATTTGAAGTAGCTATGAGGCCAGAGATCAACCGTGTTGGGAGAACAAGACGTGCATTGTCTGTACTGTTGTATTTCATGAGTGAAAAAGGGTAGTAGCTAAGCAAAATACAGCAGGATAAATAGATGCTGTTGACTTAGTGTCTTTTTACATCTTCTTCTTGTATATTATCAAAATGGCCTGTTATGAGCAGACCACGCATTGACGCTTTAGCTAAAACACCAGTAAAACGAGTTGGATCATTAGATGTATAGCCTTTGCTGAACTGTACAAGTAATCACCACCACATGTTCAATAATGCTTTTTCTTCACCGAACACTAGCTGGACCGGTTATCAAACTGATCTGCACTCTGTCATACCTGCTGGAAGATAAATTGTTCCAATACTCAAAACCTACTGGAAAAGATAATACTAAAAAATAATTTCATTCATCCCATAAGCTTGATAAGCATGGCACAGACTAGCAAGGATCTTAAAATTTCCAGGTTTCTGGAAATTAACAACTCCTGTTATCCAAGGTCTTCAGCTGGGCTGTCCGAGAGTGAGCACTATCAGGGCCCTGGCTATACCAGCAAGCTCTGCAACTCCCCTGACTCTCCAAAGAATCTGAGGCTTCACCTCTTCACCTGTATTGATGAACTCCATCCTTACCTGAGCTACACTGCAGGGATGCTTACACCCAGCACCATATTGTGCTGCTCCTCACTCCACAGAATCACAGAATCACAGAATCACAGGGGTTGGAATGGACATCAAGAGATCATTGAGTCCAACCCCCTGATAAGCAGGTTCCCCACAGTAGGTGGACATGTAGACATCCAGACAAGTCTTGAATTATCTCCATAGAAGGAGACTCCACAACCTCTCTGGGCAACCTGTTCCAGTGCTCCATCACCTTTACCATAAAACAGTTCTTCTGCATGTTAGTACAGAACTTCCTATGTTCAAGTTTTAGGCCATTACTCCTTGTCCTGTCACTACACACCAATGAGAAGAGCTTGGCCTCATCCATTTGCCTCTCACTTCCCTTTAGATATTTATAAACTTTAATCTGATCCAAACTCAGTCTTCTTTTACCCGGGCTGAACCGATCCAGGTTACTCAGCCTTTCTTCATATGGGAGATGCTCCAGGCCCTTTACCATTTTTGTGGTCCTCCATTGGTCTCCTTCAAGAAGATCCCTGTCTCTTTTGAACTGGGGAGCTCAGAACTGGACACAGTGTTCCAAATATGGTCCCATCAGGGCAGAGTAGATGAAGAGGATCAAATCCCTTGACCTGCTGTCCACACTCTTTTTAATGCACTCCAGGATCCCATTGGCCTTCTTGGCCAAAAGGGCACACTGTTGGTTCATGGCCAACCTGCTGTCCACCAGAAAACTCAGGTTCTCCTCTGCAGAACTCAGACTGCACCTTGACAATGAGGTGCCTGGCCTGCTGTCATCAGCTCACCTTGCCTCATGTAGTAGCCTTTTTCTGCTGCTCCCTGACAAGCAGATGGTCCAAACAGTTTCAAAGTCTACAGAAGACTTCTGATTTTGAATACTTAAAGGATTCAGAAATTAGCATTTCTATTGTCCCTGTATTTTCTGTTCTATAGCTGAAAAATGAGCATTACAGCATGTGGTGTTCCTTATGAATATAAAGTTCTGTAATATATTTGACTTTCAGAACAGTCTGTTAGACTCATGAAAAGATTTGCACAGAATCCAGTTTTATCTGAATTGTACCTAGTAGGCAGACATAGATTTTCCTCATTACTATTCTATAGACCAACTGCTTAAGTTTGAAATCAGTCTTGCAATATTTTGCAGTTATGACAATCTGTCTAGTAGATAATTTTCTAGATATTTTACCAATTTATGGCTCATAAGGTCATTTTAAGTTAATGCCTTTGTGCTGGAATTTAAGCTTGCTATTTTGGGACCTGTCTATTTAAGACCTACTCAAACCATACTGTCCAAATGTTTTCTGGCACCCAAACAACATCCTGGCACTCATGACCACTAGTCCATGGGAGATTGTTCCTCAGAGGAATGGCAAATGTGAGCAGTTCTGACAAACAGGAACTAATCACTGAAATCCAGCTGTTGAAGAGCCCAATTCATCACCTGGAGGTCAAAGCTAGCATTTTCAAAACTTATTGTTTGCAACGCTAGGCATTTCAAGATTTTTTTTTTGTGGTACTCTTCTGAGTTGGAGCTGATAAATGTCCACTTATACTTTGTGGATGCATTGAATCCATATTTGGGAAATCTTTTATTGAACAGGTTATTAGATCCCTATATTTATAAATTGTAAACAAATCCAATCTTTTTCTGTTATTATTAGTTTTACACATGCATAGCAGGAGAGTAGCTCTAGTACAAATGTCAGTTATGAATTTTTTTTGGATCAGAGGTAGGAAATAGCTATTTGTCATGGTTTTATGATTTTTGGTTATCAGTATTCCACATCATAACATCATGTAGTGCACTGGGAGTTAAAGTGTTCCGGGTACCTGTCCCAGAAGAGAAGAACTACGTTCCCCAGAAACCTGTTCGCTGCGCTGTTACTGTTTCTGCTCGGGGGAACAGATATAAGGCCTTGGTATGTCATCTGACCGGGTTCTTCTTGGCCAGACTCCCTCCTTGCTCGACCGGACTGCGCATCTCACCTTGGCATTATGGTGAGGCTATCCAGCTTTTCGGACAATCTCTCTCTCATTATATTTGATTTATTAGCTTCAATTCTAATTATATTGTATTATAGTGTGTTATCTTGCATTCTGATACCATATTTAGTAAATTAGTTTGTTTCTCCTCAAATCATGCCACTGTTTTTAATTATTTTGGGGTCCCCTGTTTCCCTTTTCCGGAGGCGCGGATTTTGCGAAATCTCTCCGCCCCACTAGCCACGGAACCGGGCCGAACCAGCCCGTAAACCGTCGACACTATTGTCTTAAATGTGTTATTTCTGAATAACATGACTTCAGAAGAGCTACAGATCAAATATTTAATGAGTAAAAATGAATAATAAACAGTTATACCAAAGCACTGAATTCATATTTTTTCATATGGGAGGGACTTTTTATAAAGGCATGTAGAGACAGGACAAGGGGAAATGGCTTTAAACTGGAAGAGTGTAGACTTAGACCTGGTATTAGGAAGAAATTCTTTACTGTGAGGGTGGTTAGACACTGGAACTGGTTGTCCAGTGAGGTTGTGGATGCCCCTTCCCTGGAAGCAATCAAGGCCAGGCTGGATGGGGCTGTGAGCAACCTGGTCTAGAGGGAGGTGTCCCTGCCTATAGCAGAAGGGTTGGAATCCGATCATCTTAAAGGTCCCTTCTATCCCAAACAATTCTATGATTCTATGATTCAGATCTGAGTTAAAAAAAAAAAAGGAAAAACTGAATCACCTGAACAAAAAGAATATATGTTGTTTCCTAAGTCAACTGTAAAATGAAATTTGAAAGCAGAAACAAGATACTAGATTAATAGTTTGCCCTGGTTTCAGCTGCACAGCGCTGTAGGTCACCAATGTTTGGTTGTTGTTGAGTGATGGGTGCACACTTGGGGCAGAGCCACTACCATGATGGCTCGGAGCATTGGGTGGCCACACTGTGACCTGCGCTGGGCAGTGTGCCCCAGGCTGCAGGTTGGACATGTCTCCATGATCTTAGTGATCTCTTTCAATCTACATGATTCTATGATTCTGTAACTGTTCCAGCATGATTGTACTTGGTTACATGATAAAAATAGGTGCATTTTTGATGAGATTTTGTAACAAATCCAAGAAAACCAGACACTCATGTCACATTTTAATTAGAAGATGGATAGTTATCTGTCAGACTCCGTTGAAAAAGTCTATTCTAAATATGTCTTACTGATGATCTTATTTTTTTTTGTGTAAGGAAAACAGATTGCCTGCTTCTTTATGGGAAATTACTGTACAATTGAACTCAGAACATCACTTAATGCTGGTATAACCTGGTCAGCTGTGCTGTGTTATCTAAAGTTTCACTTCTGGGTAAATTCATCAAGTAACCAGACTGCTGTAGGTTAGAGTTCCTGTCAATTTTATGTCTACTTACTGTATTGTAGAGGCTGTACCTTAAATTTGCATACATGTTTTTTTCTGGAGATAGTAGTGTTCTGATGAGGCTGTGGTTAATATTCTAACAGTGCAGTTTGTGTTTGTTGAGCATTACTCCCCTGAGCAGCCGACACTGTCAATGAAAAATACAATCCTGCACATACAGATGGCTGTTTCCCAGGATGCACGCTGCTGCCAGGATGGATGCATGCATGGGTTTTACCAATGGGTGGTTTCTCCACCAAATTTAAGGCAGAAATATACAGAAAAAAATCTGCAACCCCTCATGTGGAATTGGCTTCTAGATGCTTACAGTGCTTCCTCCTTAAAATTAAAGCCTGTGAAAATTCCAGTTAAATGTTAAGATATATATTCCCTTTCAAAAATGGTAAAGCATAGAATCATAGAATCATAGAATCATAAAATCACAAGGTTGGAAAGGACCTACAAGATCATCTAGTCCAACTGTCCTCCCATCACCATTGCTACCACAAGCACTAAACCATATCTCGTAGCTCTTCATCCAGACACCTCTTGAACACTGCCAGGGATAGCGACTCCACCACCTCCCTGGGCAGGCCATTCCAGTGCCTGACCACTCTCTGAGAGAAAAAGCTTTTCCTTATGTCTAATCTAAACCTCCTCTGGTACAACTTGTGGCCATTTCGTCGGGTCCTGTTTGTTGCCTGGGAGAAGAGGCCAAAGCCCTCCCCATCACAACCTCCCTTCAGGAAGTTGTAGAGTGCAATGAGGTCTCCCATGAGCCTCCTCTTCTCCAGACTAAACAATCCCAGCTCCCTCAGCCGCTCCTCATAAGATTTGTTCTCCTTCTTGTAGTGAGGGGCCCAAACTGAACACAAAATCATTGCTGTATGCTTGCAGTTTCTAAAAACAAACACCCCAAAAGCCTTTTTTTCCAAACAAATTCAAGCTTTGTTTAGAAACAGGATGATGTCAAAATGGAGAGAACATTTCTGCCTCAGCGCAGCAGCACTTCTGACAGAAAAATGCTTTGCTTGAGGACCCCCGGCTGCATCTGCAGGCACAGAGATGGGTTTGGTGGGAAAGTCACCTGCCTCTGCTCCTCGCTACTGTGTGCTAGCAGGGCCTCTGCAACATTCGTGCAATGCTCTCTCCTTTATTTCCATGGTCAGCTTCTGTTAACTCACTGCTCCCACGGTCCCTTCATTGCTCTGCACCCAAGGAACTGAGGCAGGCAGCTCTTTCCACGGCTGTTTTCCATGATAAACAAAATAACAACATATAAAGGGTGCTAATAAACTGCACTTCCCTCTGGAGGGAAATTCATACCTCGCTGTTATCCCATTTTCTCTTTATTCAGAGACTAAGACTCTCGGGGGCAGCCAAGCCAAGGCCTCCCTGGAGGCGATGCTGATGGCAGCCTGGCCCTGTGCACCCGGCTGCTGGCCCAAAGGCTGCACGCTGCAGTGTCAGTGCTCATCTTTTATATATCCATATAGCTATTTTTCCTTTCTGTTTGCCATTCTCCCATACCACATCGTTTTTATGTCAGGCTTTCAAATAGTTCTTTCTCCTCTTATCATGTGCATTTTTCAAGTCTTTTGTGGAGGTGAAGAAGCAGGTTCTGTGTAAATACATTTAGATGCTGTGCACAAAAAGCTGGGCTGAAAGAAAAGCCTCATGAGGGTAAAACACTTGAGCACTCAAGGATCAGGAAAAGAAGGATGATCTGTGCAGTTTTAATTTATGCTCTTTTCATCCTTACACAAAACCGAAGAGCCAAAAGCACAGAAGTTATTGTATCTCACGAGACCTGTAGCAGTTTATTCTCCTTTTCCCTGTCTTAAGCTCTGACTGAACCACATTTCTGCCATCCTGCTGCAGACAAGTGCTCCGTGCTGCAGCGTTCTACACCCAGAGAGGGTGCAGTGATGGGCTGCTACAGAAACGAGTGAGCAGGGGAAGAAGTTGCAAAGAAAGCCAAAAAATATGCTTTTTATAAGGAGTTTTAAAAACAAATTTTCTACCAAAATGTGATCTGTAAGGAAATCTGTCATCCTGGCTACTATGCAATAATCTAACAAAAGCAAATTCAGGTTGGCAGTTCAATCCCAAACTTCACTTTCAATTTTTAATCTATTACACATAAAGGGACCTTTGAATATATTTGCATTAAGGAAGACATCTCCATTCACAGGAAGGGAGAGAAGAAATAGGGTGGAGAGAAGTGTGATTTTATTTCACCTACATCCTCCATTCTGCTGTTGTTGAGATAAGAGGGCAGAATTTGTGCAATACTGCCACCAGGCTCCCTCAAAAGGTCGTGCCACTGGGAGTGGGTCTGAGGATGAGGGAAGTTCTATTCCAGAGTGCCCACACAACCAAGCTGAGAATTCAGACCAAACAGACATCATTTTTTCCCCTGATGCAGTCTGGAATGGCCTCCATCCCCGTTCAAGATAAAAAATTGAGTTTCAGAGAAAATGTTGGCAAGAGAAAGGACTGGAACAATATCCTGCCTTTGTGAGAGAAATGAAATACAGACTAATTGGATTTTAATGCCTTTCATGTTATGACTCACCTAGGAAATGGTGTCTCTAGCAGCCTGCTGTCTCAGGGTGAGACCTTGGTTCTGCACAATAAAGTAAGGAGGGCACTGTGTGCATCACCTTCACACATATTCCCTTCCATCCCTAGATCATGCAGGCTTCTTTTTAACTAAATATGGAAAGGGAGATCAATTCTGGGAAAGATTATTAACTGTGCAAGGGAACTGGTAGTTTTGCCAAGGAGGACAACTTTAGGAAAATGCCTCGCATCTCGCCATAAAAGTGAAACACTGCCATCAGACTTGTGTCAGTTGTTTGAGAGCTTTCCTTCTCAGGGCTGGTGCAAACACTTTGACTGTCCTACCAGAGATGGAGCTGCAAATTAGAAAATCCCTCGCTGGCCAAGCATCTCTGAACAAGCGTTCGAACATCTGCAGCGTTCAGCTCAAGAGCAATTACATTCTTTATTCTGCCTCCGTTCAAACAGTGTGTAGCCTGCTTACAAGATCAGATTGTGTTATAAAACTGGTTTTTGGTCAGTACCCTGTTTATTCAGAGTATCTCACATCCAAAACCTAAACAGCTGGTTTTATTCTGATTCTCAGAGCAAATCTGGCATACTGCAGGAGCCTATGTTTATGTCAGAAGTATTTACAAGTCTGTGCATCAAGGGAGCCTGCGCTGGCAAGGAACTGAGAACTGCCTTCATGCATCAGAAATATCTGTTCCTTGATCATCTTGAGAATACATTGTAAAATCTGCCCAAGTTCTTCTGTTTTGAAAACTAAACACTGTGGGAGACTAAAGGAAAATGTTCAGACATGAACAGAATATTCATAGTTCATTATGATTTCCTAAAGCAAATTTTGAGATGTTTAAATTAGATTTGCTAGAGCAGATTAATTAGAATTCAAGATTTTATCCCTTCTGCTAATTTTGCATGAGAATCAGCTATATTTATAGTTGTACTTTGTTATGACACTTCAAATATTGTTCAGTTAATGTTCACAACAACCTTAAGAGTAAGTAAATAGGGAATATAATAAAAGAGTTTGTTTAAAAAACTTTAGTACATAAAGCGACTATTTGCTCAGATCCTAATCTTCAAAAATGAATAATTAAGAGGGAGATGATGAGACAGCACATTGCAAGCTATCCAGCAATACAAAAGCCAGTTCTGCAGATCCTAATCTCTTCAGGACTCAGACAATTAAACACGGCCTTTCACAAAGGATACATGCACAGGTCATTCATGTTGTTGGGTGACTGCCAGCAACGTGACCTCAGTACAAAATAAAGATGTTCCCAGACTCCATTCAAAGACCTTTTGACCAAGCACTGAACTTTAGCGAGGCTTCTGACACCATATCTGACATATTTTTGTGTTCAGGTTTGGATACGACGATCTGGCTTGGAAACAAAAAGGTGGGTGAAAGACCAGGGGTCTATGCAGGGACCTGTCTGCTTAACATCTCTGTCAGAGGTGGAGGTGGCTGAGGGCACTCTCACTGTGTTTGCAGATGGTGTCAAACTGCATAGATCCTTAATGGTAGAGCTGGCAGTTACAGGGACTGGGTAAGGTTGGAGGAACGGACCACAGAATTCAAGAAGGAGAAATGCTGAGTGTTGCCCCTAGGAAAGAAAGACTCTTGCAACAACCCAGGCTGGGAACTGACTGATCATGGAGTCCTGAAAACATATGAAAGACAAGATGGCTTGTAGGGAGCAGTCAGCATGGATTTACAATGGAGAAATCCTGCCTCACCACTTGACAGCTTTCTGCAGTGAAAAGATGGAGTCAGTGGTTGAAGGGAGAGCAGAGGTTGTTGTTTATCTCAGTTTCTGCAAGGCTTTCAATACTGGCTCCCATCACATCCTCGTAGACAAACTGATGAAGCTGAACTAGACAAATGTGCGATGAGGTAGATCACGAAAACTGGTGGAACAACCAGGTTGGCAGGGTTGTAGTCAGCAGCACAAAGCCCAGCTTGACAGCAGCCACCTGCAGGGTGAATACTATTTATTGTCTTCATTAATGACCTGGATGATGGTACAGTGTACACTTATAAAGTTCATAAATGATTAAAAACCCACTGTCAACCATGGATGTGCTACCATTCAGAGGGACAGGCTGGAGAAGTGGGCCAACAAGAACCTCATGGGGTTCAACAAAGGCAAGGACCAGTTCCTCTGACCAAGGGAATACTTCACTGTTATATAACCCTCTCGTTGATTATCCAATAGCAAAACCCACCAACCAACCAAAAAACAACAACAAAAAAACAACACTATTTCTCTCAGATAAACAGAATTTGTCTCCTCACTATAAAAGTTAATCTTTTTTCTGTGCTATTAGTCTTTGTGAGTTCCTCCCAGATTGGTAAACATCACAACAGCAATATTTCAGGGGATGAGCAGATGCTTGGCTGATGCTATGAGAATTAACTGAGATGTCAACTTTCACACACTTGCCTGGCTATAACCTGACTGTTTCATGTGTATCTTTAAATAGACTACCTTAGATTTTATGGGAAATGGTAAATGTTATACCTCACAGGATGCAATACACATATTAAGCCAATGAAAAACAAATCTCTGTCATTTCTATAAAAAAAATAAAAAATACATGTATAAAAAAAAAACATTAAAAAGCAGTAAAAGCTGCTAAGAGAATTATGTTGTGTCCACACATTTTAACAGCAGAATACTGCAGTCCTGAGGTTCATTTCCTTCTGTTTTTCACATGTCCATACATATTTCACAAAGACAAAGTATGCAGTCAGGCACAACATGCTGCCAGGAGCCAAGCAGGAATTCACAAGAACTGCTACAGGAGCAGCTCTTAAACATCCTCAGCAACACAGGTATTCAGAAGGGATTTTTCTTACCATAAACTGAAGAAGGTTTTGTGCATGCCCACTGTGCAAGCAGCACACAGGACTGAGATGGCCAGAGCACAAGGGCAGCAGCACTGCATGATTTGGCCAGGCAGCGCTGGTGCTCCTAAGTCATCTTTCCTCTAAGAGCATCCTGAGATAGAAGGAAAAGGGGAGGCAAAAAAAATGCAAAGGAGAAAAACATCATAGCTATAAATAGTGAATGGTAGAAGTGCTCCCTCTGTTCTCTCCTCTCTGTAACTCTGTATTCTGAGAAAGGAAAGGGTTGAACAAGAGCATGTCTCGGGATTAATAGCAAAAAGTGAACAGAAGTATAATGAAATGAAAATGTGCATTTTCATTCTGTACTCTTTTCCACATTCTGTCTTGTGCTTGTTGCCTGGCTTCCAAGTGCTCCTTCAGATAGATTGTCTTTTTTTTCTATCTGAGTATAGCAGTTAATTATTTGCTATCAATTACTATAAACAACTTTTGCATGGAAAGTTCCAGTAACTTATTAAGATAGGCAAGCCCTGGCTGATGTGCTTGGGCCATTTCTTCATTTTCATGCTGACACAGAACACAAGCAGAAGAAAGACCGAGTCCGTCCTCTGGCTTGTCTTTAGGCACTGTCTCCTTGTTGACAGTCATTATTTTGCAGACGGCAAAATTCACACCCAAGCGCACAGTTTTTCAGACTGGGGATTTATTTTGAATATGTCATTGCATTATTATCTTTTTTCTACAGTTTTGAAATGGCACACAGGGCTCACATGCAGACGGCCTGATTTCAGATCTGGCAAAAAGTGTTTCAGAATTTCTGTGTAGAATTACATGACACTGCCATTCATTCATCATATTGGAAGATGGAGAAGTTGTTTCTAACTCAGCAAATTCTGCTGGTTTCCAGCTCTGATATTTCTTTATACAAGGTGTTGCATCTTAAATATTTATTTATTTTCACTTCTCGTATTGTGATTTCTCATTCATTTTAAACTGCCCTTTTCTTGCTCAGGGGAGAACAATTACTTCTGAGCAACAAATAAATCTCTGGGCTGTCTTGATCCTTCTTTTTCACTTCTATTGCTGGCACTCTCAAATATTTACTTTTCTACAGATTGTTAAAAGTTCAAGAAATGGAAAACTAAGACTACATACGGGACCTCTTGCATTTCTAGATGGCATAAGTTGTAGCTAACTGCTTCCAAACAATCAGCAAGAACCATTTTCATTACAAGCTACATCGTAAAAGCCCTTATTTGTGGGTGTGCAGACATGTGGAGAGTTGTCCAAGCTGGTTTACGAGTTAAAGCTGTTAGGAACAAAGGCATGTCTCTAGAGGGGGAGTAGTGGGTAAAAATAGAATTGCATGTCCGATAAAGAGCAAAGGAACATCCTGCCTGAGTGGGCCGGAACATCTGGATGGTCTCGGACAATCAGAGGCAATGTTCTTTGCCAAGTTTAGAACCAATTAAAGCAGTGTAAACAACTATGTATTCTCAGGTGTAACCAATCATGTCTCGCCATGTCTGATAAGCATGTATCTTGTACTTAATATATATCACACGTGTGACAAGAATAAACGAAGCTGTTAACTCATATTGAGTTCGTCTTGCTTCCCCATGCCGATAGATACCATACCCTGACTTATCCGTGGCACTTATTTACTTCTGCAGTTTGATTTAAAAATGCAAGAAGCTGAATTGGAGTGGTTCGCTAAAAAATTTTTCCGGTTTTATCAGAAAAAAATAGTCACTCTTGTCCACATTGTATGTTCACAAGTGTTTTTTATCCAATAAGTTTAGCACCATAAGGGCTGAACTGTGAAAAGCAATGAGCATCTGAGCTCTCTCTTGAGCTTGGGCCTGGAAAATTGAAGTGATCAACTATGTTGGTTTAAAAGTGAATCGGAAGTAGCTAAGTAAGATTTTTATGAAATAATATCTCCATGGCAGCTCTTGGTCATTGGGTTTAATGGGTACTCTCAGCAGTTCCAGCTACTTAGACAAGCAGTTTTCTGGGCTATGTTAACAATTATTAGCCTTCCTGGCAAGCGCTTGTCCAAGACAAACCAAGTTACTATTCTGTTTTCCTCCTTGCTTTAGGTAGATTTCTGAAATACTCTTGGGTTATAGAAATAAAGAAGAAAAGCACTGCAATCTTTCTGAAAGGACACAGTGCCCGCCCTAGGGATTGACTCACGCCCTGTGCTAGCACCAGCGCTGCATCTGCACTGAGCTGGATCTCTGCTGGCATTCTCACTGGCGTCAGTGCACTATTTTCCTAAGCATTTGGCTTTGAAATCAATGGAACTACTCCCATTGGGAAGTAAATCTCAGCGCTATCACTCCTGGCTCCCTCACAGTTACTGAAGCATTGTGCAAAGCACAAGTAATAGATCTCCTCCTAAAATAATAACACAAATACAGAAAGCTTATGTTCATCACTCAAACTGTTTTTGAGTGTTTTTTTCGTAATATACAACATAATGTGACCACCAGGCCCAACACTGCCGGTCAGGTGAGGGAAGGGGTTGTGCCCTCTGCTCAGCACTGTGATACCTCACCTCCAGCACTGGGAGTAGGTTATAAGAAGGGCATAAAGCTATTAGGGAGAGTCCAGAGGAGGCAACAAAGATGGGGAATGGCTTAGAGGGCAAAGGAGCAGCTGAGGTGCCTGGGTGTGCTCAGCCCAGAGCAGAGCAGGCTGAGAGGAGGCCTCAAGGTGGGAGCAGCTCCTCACAGGGAGTGGAGGGGCAGCGCTGAGCTCTGCTCTCTGTGACAGCGACAGGGCCCGAGGGAACGGCATGGAGTTGCGTCAGGGGAGGGGCGGTGGGGGTGAGGGAAAGGGTCTGCACCAGAGGGTGGTGGGCATGGAACAGGCTGCCCAGGGCAGTGGGCACGGCCCCGAGTGCTGGAGCTCAGGAAGTGTTTGGACAGCACTCTCAGACATTGGGTTTGGATTTTGGGTGGTGCTGTGTGGAGCCAGGGGTTAGTCCATTACAACTCAGGATATTCTATGATTCTATGTGCTGATTGCTGCCATGCTCCCCTGACCGTCTCCTGCTGCATGTCTTCATGGGATAATCCCAGCAGATTCCTTGACCAGCCATCATCAAAGGCCAGCTCGTGTCCACCCCAGCATGTGCTTTCTGTTTGACTCCTTCTCATGTCATGAAGTAACTGCTTTTAGGGGCAGCATCTTACTGTACTCCTGTTCCTTTGCATAATTTTGAATGTAACCTTTTGACTGTGGAACTGCATTACTACAAGGAAGATAGCAACCCGAGTGCAAGAATCATGGGTATGCCAAAGAAGGCAAAGAGAAGGAACTTGGATGAACATCTATCAATTCAGCTTTATTTACTGTTTTACCATGTATCAAAGTACTGGGCCTCTTCTATGCATCTACTACAGGCAACATTTACAGAAAACTTGAGGGTTTTTTAACATACATTTTTCATTAAAAATCCCTTGTCTGTTTCTCACACTGATCAGAGTTTTATTTTACAAAGTTGTGTTTTATCAGAAAATTCACCAAAGTTTTCCCTGACCAACTTTCTGAAACAGAATGACAAGCAGATGTATGAGCAGCAATGCTCTCATTTGCATTTAGATAAACAATATGAGCAGAGCCTCAGCAGCAGTGGTTCCTGAAACTCTCTGATGGCTTCTAGTAGTGAACACAATGCCCCACTTCACTTAAATTGTTATTTTCTATGCACCATTAGATTTGCAATACATACCTCGTGTTTCTACACTCAAATCAGGGCTAGCCTTGAAAATGTCAGGCAGGGTATGGATTTTGAATGGGATCATTATTTCAGAAATATTAGGCTAGACTATAAGCTGGTTTTAGTATGTAACATTCCTTTCACTTCAGTGGAATTAGGCTGATTCTGGCTTGCTAACTGTCTGGGTCATGGCATTTAGTTTTTTTGGAAAAGAAAAATAAAACCGAGCCAGTTTGCAACAAGCACTAGATCAGGGGAACATCCCTAAAGCACAAAGTAGAATACGTGATTGCAAAACAGCAAATATTAAACATTACCTGATGGCAAGGACAGAATGAAAAACACAAAGCATTTAAATTGATGCCCTGACAGGTTTTGAGCTGTTATTTAGCTAAAAGTAGCAGAATCCAACACAGATATCACTGGCAGCCAGAGCTTAGGTGCAAAGTTCTGCCCATGCTGCTGTTGCTGTGCTGAGGTGAAGTACTCCTCAGTTACATTTGCAATCTGCCTGGCAATAACATCACAAAAGTGTTCTCTTGCACCAATTTAAATTAGAACTGCATTATAGAACTAAGTTAAGGATGAATTTGTATTGAAAGAATCATTTTAAAGGCTGCTCAGCCCAGCTTGATCTCTATGACCTGTTCTTCATATGCTTTTATCATACCCTCAAATTCATTTCAAAATCAAGGGTAGAAGATGTGATACTGCAGTACTGAAAATTGGTCCAGTTAAGCCTAAATGGTATCTTTTAAAATTAAAAGTCACAAATGAAAAAAAAATTAGAAAGTAATAAGAAACCTAGCATAGAGAATAAAGAATTGAATGGCTTTTCTACAGAACACAGAACACTATATGGATTTCTTGAATATTATTAAAGTTTTAGGTGACACAGGCTTGTGTGATTCTAATACAAAATTTAGAACAGAAATGTAGGTTCAATTTTAAAACTGTGTTTCTCATTTTTACAGTTGGGAAGTCACAGAGAGAATGGAAAAAGAAGTAGAAGAGCGCACTCCAGATGCTGGTTTTTGTTGGAGCTTTCCTGCGCCTGGAACCAAGAAGAATCTTGGTTTCCGCTCACATAATACGCTGGAGTTTGCTACTGTCCTCTTCTGGCTTTTCACGCAAAGGACCCAGGACACCTTTCTGCACCACCCATAGGCACTCTCCTGCTCACTCCATATCCTTCCCCCTTTCAGGCAGGAGCAAGGAACCAGACACAGGTTGATCTGGATGCCAACCCATTAACACAGGATGATAAGGCATTTTTGGAAATGGCCCAGTATCAACTGCTCAATCAAGTTCATCCTAATGTGCACACCAAGTTTCCCAACTGCTGTGATAGTGCTCAGCGGTCACCCAAATCTAAACTGCCTGTAGGCAGGGGCAGGACAGCCAGCTGTCAGTGCCAACAGACAAGGAGGGGTAGGCAGCATTTGTGTGTGATTCAGGCACCTCAACTGGATGATGCCCATTGTCCCTCAAGAAGGGCTGGGGTGGACATGCTATGGCATATCCAGCTCAGCCCTCGTCCAGCCACTGCCCATGTTTTTTCTTGAAACAGAAAAGGACTGAGGGCAGGGAAGTCTCCTCATAATAGATAAATAGCAGAATGAAGGGAGCAAAGTATTTCCCTTCATCTTACCTTCCAATGCAGTATTTCTTGCAGAGCCAGTGCATTCCAGTTATTTGCTTTTCATCCTCTTTGCAGCAAAATTCAATTGTGCCTCCATCACTGGAGGGGCCCCGAGGCATTGCAAGGAGACAGCTACCACTGCATAACATTGATTTCTGTATAACACACTGGCCAGCTTTCACCAGAGCCAAGCAAAGGCAGAGTTGATTACATCTTCCTTCCTCAGTCTAACAAAACATTAACAATCACAAAAATGAACATGAAACAAAATTAAAATAATACAGAGTTTCAAAACCATATCAACATCTCATTAATTAAAATAGTTAACAAGACCCAGTGGGTGCCCAGGGTGCCTCAAGATTTTCCGTCTCGCCCCTTCTGCTCCTGTTTTTCGAATGAGTGTAGGCGTATGAGGTGTGCTCACCCCACACTGCTGGGTCTATGCCTGGTGGCCTCTTTGTCACCTGAGATGTCTGTGAGGGATTCCAGCTAATACATTGCTCTGTTCTCCATCCTGAAAGGATCAAAAGAAGCTACTGTTGCTTCTTTCACAGTAAGTCTCCATCTGTGCCTAGAAGATTTGATATTGGAATATTAATTAAAGCAGACACTTCTCATCTAAAGTGACTTAGGCACTTGCTTCTGGGTTGTGGATTGCATCCACAGAGATCCATGCATCTAGTTTTTGGGCATGGCAGTTCAGAGGAGCATAGCACATAGCACATCTTTTTGAAACTGCCCCAAGATTTTGAAGAACCAACAGAATTGGTGGTAATGATATTCAAAGACATTGTAGATTGCTTCATGCTCATTCCCATGATCATTACACTTCTCGCTTCTTGTGGCCAGCATACAGATTCTGCACAGCCTGTGAAAGAGAAGTAGGAAACTGGTTGTATGTCAATACATTAAAACACTCAATAATTGGTAAAAGTGGGGCTTCAGAAGATAGAAATGACCTTTTAAATTCTGCCTTGAGTACAGATCTATACATTGTTCAAAGCAAGTCAACTGCCAGACTGTCAAATCCAGACTACAAAACCCCCATCACAGATGATACGTTGAGTGATTTAGACCTAATAATTCTGTTAGACAGTTTAGGTCTACTGGAGAAAAGTACACTTCAGAAAAATACAGGAAGTATAGGAAAATAATAGAAAACTGACATTGTACTTCCAAAAAATAAAGAAGCATTTTCCTTTTTATGCCTAATTAAGCTAGTTCCTGTTTTCATTCCTGAGGTGCATAATATAAATCATTGATAAGCAATAATACAAGACAATCTTTCAATAAAAAGCATTAAGATAACAACAACAACAACAAAAACCTGCATTTGTCACATTAAACAAACATTCATCCAAGTATTTCAGCTTAGTAGTTGTGGCCTGGAGACATCTCCTCCATTTTCATACCTCTGAGATATAACAATATCCAAATTACATGAATAATAAATACCACATTTCATGTGCCACTTATATGAAATGATCTCATCAAAAGCCTCAGATGCAATTAGACTGTTCACACATACTCTGGAAAATGAGGTCTATTTTTTACTTACCACACTGTTGTAGTTGCTGTTTTTTGAATTTTTTTGCTAGCATCAACCATCTGAATAAGGAGGCCTAACTTTCTTGTGCATTATTACACCATTTTTCATCAAATGTAACAAATTATTTGGGCATTTCTGCTTCAATTGACTCAGTGCAAGACCAGCTTCAGTATTACTCAGTGATGGAATGTACCGTCATTAACAATTTAACAGACTCAGGAACTGCCTTGTTCACTTAAAGCTAATTACAAGAACTGGACAGGGGGAGACTTACTGCAATAGAAGGTCCAAAGAAGGGGCAGAGCAGAAACGCACCACAGAAGGCTTACAGTGGCTGTGCAGTTGACTCCTTTTGTTTACACGAGATGTAAAGAATGTAGTAGACTAGTATCCAAACAGCACTGTGAAATCTTCATGGAGGATTTCACGCTGATTTCTGCTAGACATTAAAGCTACTAAAGCCTTCAAAACTCACTGAAACCTTTAAAAAAAAAAACAAACAACAACAACAAAAAAAAAAAAACCCAAAACACATGGATCCCTTTGGAGTAATATTTTTTCAGTATTTTTCATCTGTTTAAAAGCTTGAATACAAGGGCCTTGATGCACTAAACAAAACTAACCACTGGATAATAGAAATGTATCACCCTATTTTAGAATAAGAAAACAAAGGCACTCATGCATGACTTGTGCTCTTTTATATCTTTATCAATGACACAGTGGGATCAAGTGCACTCTTAGCAAATTTGCAGATAACACCAAACTGTGTGGTGCTGTTGATAAGACAGAAGGAAAGGACGTCATCCAGAAGGACCTGGACAGGCTTGAGAAATGGGCCCACACTGACATGAAGTTCAACAAAGCCAAGTGCAATGTGTTGCACTTAGGTCGGGGCAATCCCAGATATATTTACAGACTGGGAGAAGAACTCATTGAGAGCAGCTCTGTGGAGAAGGAGTTCAGGGTCCTGAAGGACGAAAAGCTGGGCATGAGTCAGCAGGGTGCCCTTGCAGCCCAGAAGGCCAACAGTATCCATGGCTTCATCAGCAGAAGCGTGGCAGCAGGGAGAGGGAGGGGATTGTCTACCTCTGCTCTGCCCTTGTAAGGACTCATCTAGAGGACTGGAGCACCTCTCCTATGAAGAAAGGTTGAGGGAGTTGAGCTTGCTCAATCTGGAGAAGAGTATACTCCAGAGAGACTTCATTGTAGCCTTCTAGTACTTAAAATGTACTTATAAACAGGAGGGAGACTGACTTTTTACATGGGTAGATAGAGCAAGGTCAGGGGGGGAATGGTTTTAAAATAAAGGAGGGGAAATATTCAGATCAGATCATAGATGTCAGAAGGAAGTTTTCACTGAGTGATGAAGCACTGGCACAGGCTGCCCAGAGAAACTGTGGATACCCCATCCCTGGAGGTGTTCAGTCCAGGTTGGATGGGGCCCTGGGCAGCCTGATCTGGTGGGTGGCAACACTACCCACAGCAGGGGGATTGGAACTCGACGGTCTTTAAGGTCCATTCCAATCCAAGCCATTGTACAACTGTATAATTGTATGACTGCGTGATTCTATGACTTGCTGAAGGTCCATAAAGCCTTATTTCTACAATGCCAGTGAGACATTTGAGGCACAAATACTGGCGCCTCTCACTTGATTTTAAGTCCAGCTCCTGAATCATAAGGATACAGTGAAGATCTCTAACGAACCAAATTAGAAACATAACCCTACTGTCACGTCGCTCTTCAAGAAGGACGGGCATCACCTTCGCAAGGATTTGGACAGGTGACATCCTGCCCGCAAACAGTGCCATCTCGTGGTTGTAGCCAGTGCAACCAGAGGTGCCTTCCTCATCTCTGCAGCGAGCGCAGGGCAGGCAGCCTTGTCTGAGATTGGTGAGGACAAAAGGATGGGTGAAGGAAAACCTAGGATTGGGAGAAAGAAATAAAGATCAGCCTCAGAAAGAGCACATAGTTTGAAGAGAGATATAAGGGCTGTGTAGGAGAAAGGAAGAGGAGAAGAAAGAAATCCGTGAAGTCACGTGCAAATTTATTGTATTGGGAAAAAATAGAAGCAGTGTTAGTTTGGGGGAAAGAAAAGTGCAAAGGGTAAAAGAACACGAACAGGAAGAGAAAAGTGCTGAGAAAATGTGCTGTGATTATGTAGTATTTGTGAACGAGCTTGGGATGTAATCAGCATCATAAAAAAGAAGACCTTTTGTCTTTCCAGAAGACAAAAATAATCTGGCCAAGAAGTTGTAGGTTAAGCAGGAAAGCATGGTAAGCAGAGGCTGTATACCCTAAGCTCAACTGAATTATCTTTTAGTTCAGACATACACTCACATTTAATTAAGTTATGATATCATCAAGCCTTTGGCATGCTGCCTGCTGTATAAACATTTCTGGCATAGATATTCTGTAATTCTATTACAGACTTAGTAATTCAAATGGAGGAGTAGAAAGGCATGGAACTACTGAGAAATTTCAGCTGAAAACCACCTATAGGTTACACAAACCTTCCCAGCTTGCCAGAATGCAAGTCCAAAAGCCATGCCTCCACTCACAGGAGCCACACCAAGGTGCCCATATTAGCAAACAACAAAGTCTGTCTTGTGTCAGTGCAAAGATCTCATGTACAAGCACAGCATCAACTGAGTTTGAAGAAGCTGCTGTTGGATTATTAGGTTTGTCACTGGTGGGATTCAATTACTTCCATATTATTTGTGTAAGAGTAATGCAAAGAGTTTCCAGCTGGGACCAGGCATCCCTGGAACTATGTACTAGGAGACAGTTTCTTTCTCAGAGGGGGCACGCAATTTCAGCTGACAAGATGCAGACCAAAGGGAAACAGAGGCATCAAGAAGTGATTTTATTATGAGAAGCACAGCCAAGGGCAGACTAAGTCCAAATGGCGCGTTTGTATTAGCAAGTGTCCAGCTGAAATGTAACCATATGCTGTTTCTTGATTAAAATAGAAGCAAGGCCATCTTAGAATTGTACCACATCAAAAACAATACAAAATTACAAGAAAATATATTTTAGAGGTACTGAAATGTTAATGTTCCAGAAAATGGAATGTTAGAGGGTCCAGAGGAGGGCCACAAAGATGATCAGAGGGCTGGAGCACCTCCCCTACAAAGACAGGCTGAGGGAGCTGGGCTTGTTACGCCTGGAGAAGAGAAGGCTGCAGTGTGACCTCACTGCAGCCTTCCAGTACCTAAAGGGAGCCTACAAACAGGGGGGGAGTCAACTCTTTGAAAGGGTAGGTAATAGCAGGACAAAGGGAAATGGTTTTAAGTTGAGGGAGGGAAGATTTAGGTTGAATATCAGGAGAAAGTTCTTCACCAAGAGAGTGGTGAGGTGCTGGCACAGGCTGCCCAGAGAGGCTGTGGATGCCCCGTCCCTGGAGGTGTTCAAGGCCAGGTTGGATGGGGCCCTGGGCAGCCTGGTCTAGTATTAGATATGGAGGTTGGCAGCCCTGCCTGCAGCAGGAGGGTTGGAGCTTCATGATCCTTGAAGTCCCTTCCAACCCAATGGTTCTACGATTCTATGTTATAATCTGAAGGAGAAAAAGGTTTAACTACAAGAATCTGACAACTCCCTAATTCCTCCTTCCCAGCTATGTCTTTGCCCTATACAGAAATGCACATTTTGCTTTCTGTTAGGAAAGTTTTTTGGTGGTAGTGGACGGACAGACAGGAGTCTGATTCTGGAACCAAAACTCCTACAGCAATTGTTTTCACTGTGAAAGCTACAGAATAACCAACTGTTTACAGAATCAGGTTGTACTTACCTTAATAAGAAAAGTTTCTTCCTCCAAAGTCATGTTTAATGCCAGATCAGGTGCTTGGCTGATTTGCAGACCTTGACCTCTTTACAGTTTTCCCTGGCTATTTGGGTCACTCTGAGATCCTTCTGAAACCCAGTAGGGAATCTCTGCATACTGCCACAGCCCAGCATCTGTGCCTTGCACTTGGAATGAGATTCTTTAGAGCTGGGGAATGTTCTTGAGCAGGCTTAAGAAAGGATGCAAGTCTAAAGATTTTCATTTTCAGCACCTTGGGATGGAAGAGCTCACAAGAGTGATTCACAATCCAAATTGCTGTTAAAACTTATGCTTGATCCTTTGCAACCAATATTTGTATACAAACATCAAAAGTAAGTTTGGGTATGACCTACAGGAACTATGCTGCTGATACTGTGTCTTATCACCTCCTTAATGCAGGACACAGTAGTTATGTGGCTGAAAAATGCTCATCAGATTTTCTAATAGGCATTTTACTACCTGCTGACCTACAGTGTAAAGAATCTTTTTCAGAAGCATTTGTTTTTGGAAACATTTTCATCTCGGTTAATCTTTTCTAGACTTGTTAGAAAGTTAAATGTATTTCAAGCATGCTTTGTAACGATACCACTGGTTTTCCTCTATCACACTCAATGTCAAGCTGGAAAAGCATTTAAAGCTCTCAGCTAAAGCAAAATAAATTCAATGCAGTCTGTTTCTTGGTTTCTGTTGTTAATTTGTCTTGTACAAATTACCAATCATAAAATGACATAGAAATGATATTTTACCATATTCACTTCTGTTCACCTTTTTTTAATTAATGTATTTTTGATTTAAAAAACCTATTGGTAGCTATTATATCTTAATCTGCTCCTTTTCCTGTTTTTGATTTCCCTCACTGCCAGACCTCAAGTCATCTCTTGCATCAGCCAAAAGCTTTTGTACCATTTTTAGAATTTGAAGCTTTTTTCTTACATGTCCAGGTTACTGAGTTAATAAAGATAGGGTCAGTTTCCAGTTCTTTTACAGACAGCTATGTGTATAATATATACATACATATATCTATATATTATAGAATCATAGAATGGTCTGGGTTGAAAAGGACCACAATGATCATCTAATTTCAACTCCCCTGCTATGTGCAGGGTCGCCAACCACTAGACCAGGCTGCCCAGAGCCACATCCAGCCTGGCCTTGAATGCCTCCAGGGATGGGGCATCCACAACCTCCTTGGGCAACCTGTTCCAGTGCGTCACCACCCTCTGGGTGAAAAACTTCCTCCTAATATCTAACCTAAACCTCCTCTGTCTCAGTTTAAAACCATTCCCTCTTGTCCTATCACCATCCACCCTCGTAAACAGTTGTTCTCCCTCCTGGTTTATATGCTCCCTTCAAGTACTGGAAGGCCACAATGAGGTCTCCCTGGAGCCTTCTCTTCTCCAAGCTAAACATGCTCAGTTCCCTCAACCTTTCTTCATAGGAGAGGTGCTCCAGCCCTCTGATCATTTTAATGGCTCTCGTCTGGACCTGCTCCATATATATACATATATGCAGTATATATACATATATAGATGTATATATACTTACATTCATTTATATGTATATGTGTATGCTTGCATTTATACATATGCTACATACCCATAGCAACTCACTGATACTTGTCAGTGATGAACTCACTGTAGACAGAGAACAAGCGAGTTAAAATACACTGTGTGACTGAAACAGACATTTGCATAAACACACTAACATTTCATTGCAGTTGCATTTTTATTTTGCTTTTAAAAGCTGTCTGTACAACGTTGAGAATTCAGTCACTCTGCTGTCATGCTGCAAAATGGAACCAAAAAAACATTCTGTCAATTCTATCACATTGTTTCAGAAGTTCCCAGATCAGATGCCTATATGTATATATATATGAATTCCTGACACATACAAGATTTCTTCACTACTTCAGCAGCCTTCATCTGGAATTACTTTCTTCCCTCCCTTCACAGAAGATCTATTTCAGGAGATTATATGAATGCATTTCCATGACTGACACTACACAGTCCCATAGCCAGCACTTCTGGCTTCACCCAAGCCAAATGAAACCCATGTATTCTCACTGCGATGAGCACTTTGCTACCGCTGCTTTTAATCCTGAAAGGTGAATGTGAAACAGCAGTCATTTCTGCAGGTGGGAGCTGTCTGACTGCCACAATTCAAATGCAAATAAATATTCCATTGCACTTTAGGGAGAACATGTTAAATTAACAAGGCCAATCATTTAAACGTCGTAATAAGCAATTAGGCTGAAACTATGATATCAGAAATATCAGTCTCTGTGTAAGACATTGCTTTCATTCGCATGAGAATTTTAATTAGGGCAGAACTAAGCACACAGCTGAAGTACAAGCTTCAACCACACTCAGTTGTACCAAACAAAATTAATCCAATACATTTTTATAGCGTGCTACAGGTAGCTAATTAATTGTAATCACATAACAGTCACAAGATTAACAAAATGCCTTTATGTAGGTAGCAAGCACTGCTCACTAAGAATATTACTGTATTCAGTATATGGTACTGGAACTGACTACATGCAGGAAAATTCCATTTCTCCTGCACAGAGAGCAGTGATCCCACCTAACAGGCAGCTCCCTTCACCTGTCACAAAAGCTCTCAGCGAGGGTGAGGAGTACACTGTGCAACCAGCTGACACGTGGGCTGAGCATCCACTCACCTGACGGCAGCTGTGGTACATTACAGGAAATGCTGCTGCTGGAGCTGACAAGATACAGATATTCAGTTCAAGGGAAAATGTTTTCCAACTAGTAGTTCCAGACTTTTGCCTGTATACTGTTCCAAATGCAAACAGTACAAAGAAATCTTAATTAGTAATTTCATTATAGCAAACACTACAAAGAAAAGTAACAAACTTTTTTTTCTTCAAACTACATATAGGTACTTATGCTTATCCAAACTGCAGAGAGAAATGCAGACTTATTTTTAAGTCAAGGGTAAGATACTCTAATATGGTATGTATGTATGTATGTATATATAAATATATGTAAAACGCAATACATATATATGTTACACACAAAATTCTCTTATAACACCATAAACAATATATGACTTTGCTATAATACATTACATAAGCAGCATCCAATACATACCACGTAAAGATATATAAAGCCTATTACTGTATTTATAAAGATTATTTATACTTTCGTTTGTCTTTTTGCACTTCCCAGCCCCTTCTGCACTGCTTATTCGGGTACCATACCTCAAAATCAAATCAAATTTGTACCGTGGCAAAAATTGATGAGAAGCAGCTATTAGCAAATTCACGGGGCAGAAGCAGTGGAAGGATCGAAGAGATTTAATAAGCTACAGATGGCCAGCTCAGGATGTCTAGCCACAGCCATAATTTGGTGAAATGCCCTGCCACTTAAAGCACTGCTGGGAAATCGAGCTTCATAATGCTGCCAGAAGATTAGCATTCTCTTTAATATTTCTTCTAAGCAAGTCTAAACAAGGAAGGCATTACCTTTAATTGTGTAATTTTGCAAAATGTTTCAAATATTTTAGAAACTCATAATGGCTTTGAAAAACTTCAGTACCTCCTGTGAAACTGATCTAAAGTTAAAATGCCTACCAATTTCTGTTGTAGTCATAGTGACTAAAGTAATCTGAGGTCTTTTTCCCACCCGAGGCTTAAATGTATTTCTTTAGCATTTTTCCAAAACACGCCAATCCCATGAAGCCTATGATGCAGAACAGTACTCAGATCAATTTTCTACTGACCAAAATAAAGCTTTCTCAGCAATAAAGACATCAGCAAGTGTATGGTTATGATTTGAGTCCCAACCTCAATTAAGTATATTAGGTCAAATTGTTAGCTGCTGCATATCTGTGTAGTTACATCCCCTCAAATTAAATTGCAGCAATCCTAATCTACTCTGCCCGAGGGACAGAGTTAAAAAGAAAAAAAACCTCTTTCTTGTTTGCAACCTTCTAAAAGGGAAAGAAAGATACATTTTGTGTTATCTGATTACTACAGTGCAAGATTATAAGGAGGGGATGCTCACCTGCATAGCTTTAAAATAAGAAGCAATGGGCACAAACTGGCACACAGGAGGTTCCCTTTGACCACCAGGAGCACTGCTGTGCTGTGCAGGTGACAGAGCACTGGCACAGGTTGCCCAGAGGCTGTGGGATTTCCTCCTTAGAGATCTTCCAAAGCCACCTAGACGTGGCCCTGGGCACCCTGCTCTGGGTGTCCCTGCTGGAGCAGGACTTGGGCCTGAGGGCCCCAGATGGCCCTTCCAACCTCAACCATTCTGTGAGATTCTGTTGCAACAACTTCCAGCTCACATTACAAGATGTAGGAAAAAAAATAAGAACTAATTATCAGTCAGGCAATTGAGAGTCTAATATGCGGCAACATTAAGTAAGTTTAATGCAGTTCAAGAAATAATAAAGGAACTTAAGATCCCTTACAACACAGGTGTGCACTCTGCACTTCTGACCAAAACAGGACTATGCTGAACAATCAAATAACCATTGTAGCAGGCTGCGAGAAGTGCTGCACTGTCAGGCTCATGCTTCTGCCCCTGTATTTGTGTAAGGACATCTGAGACACCCTATGTCACCCTGGTCTCCATCATCCCCTAGTACTGCTGTCCCAATGGGAAGGGAAGAAGCACACCCTACCTGGGCAGCTAAGAGGATCCTGGACACACAGACTTGGGCAGAAAAAAGGGAGAGTGGTTAACCTATATGTGAATTCAAGGGCAGCCCAAGTTTCTGCTTTCTGTCTGTTATCAGAGATTTCCCTGAATAAATTGGATGTGACTGGTCACTTGAGTGAAATTCCACCCACTGCAAGATTAAAGGAAAGCAATTTTTTAGAACACTGAACCAAGGCTGGAAACCTTAAGCTACTGTGACAACAGAAACTCACTAGTTCGAAAATCTTAACAGGAACTCCAGGAGCGTGCAAGATGAATACTGTTATTTCACCTTGATGGGAAAGACAAAAATAAATAAAGAAAAAAAGGCACACAAATATTTATATTACTGATTGACTGAAAAACTGACTGAAATAACTTCAGCTGCTTTGAGACCTTTCAGCAAAACAGAACTAAGAACTTCTTTTCATGAGTTAAAAGCCAGCTTTACTACACTTTCATCTTGTCTTTCACATTCATTTTCCCCTATCATTTACAGTCTTAACTTATATTGTTTTACTTGACTTTTCCATGAATTTACTGGAGGGGGGGATACTGGAGCACTTTCTGGTAATGACACCAAATATTTGCTTGTTGGCTCTGGGGCATCTCTCTGTCAGTAAGAGCTTCCCGCAGCTTATTAAAAGCTGTTGCTTTAATAAGCTGGGAGCAGCTTATTAAAAGCTGTTGCAGTGAAAGGTCCCTGAACCAGGTGTTTCCGAGGGGCTGTGGCACCAAGGGCACAGCACAAGCCCAGACAACACATAAGGAAACAAGATGGAGCTGATATGTCTAAAAATATTCATTATTTTCTCTTTAATCTATAAATCCAAAATAATTTTCCAATATTTTTCATGCAAGGGAGAGACAATGAGGCCTTACTACAACAAGAAGAACCTTTCTGTTCCACAACATCGTTTCAAAATTCTTTAGACACTTCCTCAGATGTACCAGTAAGAACCGCTATGCTACACTGCAGCCTCTCTCATTTGAAAATGTGTATCTTCTGACATGCCTTAAATATCATAGTATTTTTGCAATTAAGTCCAAATAATGAAACACTCTCTGTAATGTAGAGCACAATAACACTGTTATAGTTTGTGTCAAGAAACTAGGTTGCACTTCATTAACTTTAAATTGCAGGAAAAATGCAGGGAGTCTCCTCGTTCTCAAAGAAAGAGTTGAGCATACCTCATCTTCTAAGAATGCCACAGAACAGGCAGTTGGTCCAGACCTTCATTTTATGACTGAAGGACATCCCTAGGAGCATACAGTTTCCTGTTCTCCTAAATTCTTTCAGAAATAACAAAAGACAAATGTTTCAGTAATACCACCTATGTCTATACCTAAACAGCGAGAGAAAAAAGAACTCAGAAAAGCAGAGCCATAAACTGACAACACAAAATAGGATCAAAACCTTAAAATAATGCACTTTTTATTGCCATAAAGAAATTAAACTCTATTTTAGTAGAAACAGGACTCATCCTTTGCGCCTAGCTGTAAAACAGACAAACAAACAAACAAACTCCACAACAACAACAACCCAACACAACTGCAGGTATAGCAGAAAGACATCATGACATGCTACAAAAATTATTAAAAAATAATAAAATATTAGCTCTCTTGTGAAGAATTCAGAGTTTGTTTTTGTACCTACGTTTTCTATACAGTGTACAGCAATTTGAAATATCTATTCTCTGGATAAACACGCTCAGCATCACAAATATAGGAAACCACCACGTCCAGCCACTGGTAGGTTTACACAGCTGTTAAGGAGGAGTCTGAATCACTGTTTTAAACTCGGTTCTATCAGAACTGACCAAACACTGCTCATCTTCTTTGTTAAATGTAGAACTTGGTCTTGTAAAAAAACTACCTCTATGCTCACACAAAGAGCTGCTTTTCCTTCCTATCTTGCTTTTCTTTTCACATCATGTTTTTATTGCAATGCTTAGGGTAAAGATGACTGTTTGAGTTGAATTGCTGCCTGGGTGCTACCAAGAACCTATAAATTACAATCAAATTTACACTACCTCTGTTGATACACCTACATTTCTTGCCTGAGTAAGACCCAGAACATTTGATTAACATCAGTGCATTTGATACCATAGTAGAGTACAAGATATATTTTGCATAGGTTTACAGACTTTGTGAAAGCCTGAATGAATTCATATAATCCACTTTTCAAAACTACATATTTTCACATCAAATGACACCAGTCTCTTATCACATAGCTGCAATTTGTCTTGAAGTTTTTGACACTTGAAGTTCCTGTTCCACTCCAGCACTGTTTAAGCAAGATGCATGAAGATTTAGAAGATGGTAATATGTCCAAGCTAAACACATTCATCTGCTTTTGACAATCTGTAAATTAAAGAGCAAAACTGAAAAATTAAATGGAACAGCCATGTTTGTGCTGAGCATACAGCAACGTTCAAAGTCCTCTATGTGGAGAAGCACATAGGCGAGAGAAGATGAGGGAGCACCACACAGATACTGGAGGGAAGTCTGAGTCCTTACACCAGAAGTTCCTTATAACAACACAATCTCAATTACTTTGCTTGTTTAACACAGACAAGCCTAAAAGGACTTTCATATATGTAGTTGTTAAATTTTTTATTGGTCAGACACTGTCAATAGGTACTTCTCAGAAGCACGGGGCTGATCTGTAGTCTAGGGCAGTATATGATCAAAAATCTAAACCTCTACTTCTGCAGGGAGCCCGGCCAATCTCGTTCCACAGAAGAAAAGACAACCCAGCCACAGCACCTGCTGGGAAGGGCTCGTGCTGAGCAGAGCCCGTTCTGCAACTTCTTACATTTCAGACTCCAAGTTACGTGGTGTGGTCATGTTTAGGGCAGTGTGGATGAAACAAAAGAGATGAGGAAAGGGAGCTCTGGAGAAGGGATCTGAAGGCTGGAGAATTTCTGGATGTAATTGGGAAATTTCTTGCAGATAGAACAGTGATGGAGACCAGTAAAGGTTATCTTATCTGCACTGGGCTGGGGAAAACACTCTGAGGTAGTGAGGGAAGTTATAGCTGTGTTGGACAAGTATTTCTAAAAGCAGCATGCACACTCTGTAGGCATTAAGAACTGTACTCTGAGGAAACACAAGGAAGACAGTGTAATGACCATGTATGGACACGGGAATCAATTTTTATATAACGGGAAATGCGATGTTGAAAGCCAAAGAACCTTAAATTAATATAATCACATAGCTCTACTTGGACATAATATCTACACTTATTTTAATATCTGCCTTTGTGACAGACAGATGTTCAGAAAAACATTCTGATGTCAGAGCATCTAGCTGGTCTTTTAGCAGCATGTGGGTAAGTTCCATGCCTACACAGCTGCTCTTTTCCACACTGCTAAATACAAGTGTAAAAACTGTCAGTTTGCATTGACACAAAGCAACCTGACCCAAGTGGCTTTTTACAAGGCACCATCATCACCTAATCTTAACCTATTTAAGGCTAAAAGAGAAGAGATTTCAAGTAGCTCGGTGTAAATGGAATACATGGGAAAAATTTACTGTGAAGGACTGCAACCTCATGGATGATTCTGTCTAGACCTTTAGAAACCAGATGGTAATTTAAACTGTCTCATACAGCTGCAACTGATGGTAGCCTCAATGACTCTGAGGACTGGCACAAACTAGAGCAGTAACAAGCAGGCAGTTGTGAAGCTTAGTCCTTTCCATACCCCCTCTTATTCCAAACAGGCCTTCTTCTTCTGCGGGCTTCCAAAGCCAGTGGCAGAAAATGCCCATTCTTTCAGCTTGGCAACAGTTCTGGTTATCTCACCTCTTAAACACCTTTACATGCTTGCACAGCTGGATTATAGAACACTTCAGATAGGACAGAATAAAATTAAGTCAACTGAAGCAGTTAGAAATATCCTATACCAGGAAATGATGTTGGCACATACCCTCTGGATAGCCCTTTCTGATTTCCATGGAATTCCAGTTATTTAGTGCAAGTTACATTTCATTTCTGAATCCAGCCTGAAATGTCTGACTTATGATTATTCTACCTCTAAAAATCATTCTACATTTCTATTAACTTCAAATTTGAAGTTGCTGAACATCTAATTTAACCCCTGTGGAGTCTGAAGAGAAAATTCACTGCTATCAATGATTTGTGGTTTTACAGGAAAAAAACCTCACAAGAAAATCAGGATCAGCATACAAGACGAGAGATTCATTAAAATGGATACAAAATTATTAACACTAACTAGCAGAAGTAGAAAAGTTTAACAGTATATCTGAATTCAGGATTATCTACAGTGAAACCATAAAACCTTACATCCTTATCTAAATTTCGTATTCATCTTTGTAATATGGTATGGCTTTTCAACAAATATATTCTCCTTTAGTCAGAATAGAGTAGCCAAGTTTGGTACAAATCTAAATTCACAGAAGAGTTATGTTTAACTGTAGGGCAGAAATGAACACTTCAGAGCTATGAAAATTGTTCTACTGACTATGAGACTCAATCTCTTTGGTATGTTTTCTTATATTTAGGAAGACCACAATGTATCTACGACTTGGAAGAAAAAAGAGAGAGTGATGTCACAACACTGAATTCATCTTGGAAAAGAATATGAAATATTCTAAAACTATACTCCAGATCTACAGATTTTTTCCAGCAATTTTAGTTTACCATAACATAATAAAATACTTTGTCTTCAGGTGCTGTAACAATATCTGTAAAAAAGAAAAAAAAAAAAAAAAAGAAGAAGAAGAAGAAAAGCAAGCAATTTTTTGTTGTTTTCTCCACAGGACTTTTCGTTTCTAGGATTGTGAACCTCTAAGTGCAAGCCTGGGAAAATACAACCGCTGTTCAGCAAACGTCTATGACTCAGTGTAAAAAAAAACAAAACACAAAAAGGAAGTAAAAAACCCAAAACTTCTATTAGATACAAAAAGGTTTAATTAAGGTTTTAAGTGAAAAGGATATGGAATGCTTTTATGTTAAATTCCCGCCTCAAAATAATTTCACACAGGTTTAGTTCCAAGAGTACAACTCAGACTTTTTCAGCTCGCTTTTATACAACTAAACCTCAAATCTTGTACAATATTTGCACCATACAGTAGCAGCAAAAGGATTTTTACCAATTTCTCTGGCTTTACTCATTTCACTGGGGTATAAAACTATGATTTTTTAAGATAAGAGGTGACATTAAATAATAATTTAAGTCCAGCATAAATAAAACACAGAAACACACTTCCGCATGTTAAGCTCTTGCTGACTGATCGACAACACTACTGTTGCTCTGCTTCCTGTTACCAGCAAGGGTAATTACTAAAGCATGAGAACAAAGGCATGGAGAATCAAAAATCCATGTGGTCAGCTTAGACTTTTCACTCAGAATTCCTTCAGCAACATGCCATCTTCTTAAATACTGACAGAAAATGTCAAGTTTGAAAAGGTGAATATCAGACTTAAAGGGAAATTATATAAAATAAGAGAGAACAATTCCTATTTACACATTTGCATGTATTCCTATGATCTTCTGCTTCTAAGCATTCTCATCTTGAATTTGAACTCTGTTTCATTGGACTCTCTTGCTTAGAACAAAAGTTATCCCAATATGCAGAATCCTCAGGTGTAATTGGAATTCCAGGTGCAACTAAATCTTCAAAGGTCAATAATGTAAACTGTGGTCGATGATGTTGCATGGAACATACCTAAGAGAAACAGATATTAATTTTTCATGAATCAGTAAATCTCCATTTTCTTCCTCCAGCCTCCCCTGTAAAGTTAATACTACATTTTGCTTTCTGAAGAAAGAAAATATTCCAGTTAAAACCAGTGTCACTGTTGCTAATTTGGGCCATACATCAACTAACAGAAGCATGTAACAGTGCACAGAAAAAGTAAGTTCTGCTTTGATTCAGTTCAGAAAACAGAGAACTAGGGACAGAGAATCCTACAAACACCACAGAATGACTGTTTAAGCTCAGAAAAAGCCAAAAACAAACTACTACATTCTACATCATACACGATATATTTGAGATGACAGCATTAGGATTTATGCCAATTGAGGAATGTCTACTCATGCTCCTCTTAATACCAGCCATCACTTGAGCTGTGCATACACTCAGTCTCCTCACAGAAACTCTCAGGGACAAAAGCAGTAACAATCAAGCCACGATTCCCAAACTTAAATCCAGACTAAGTGCAAACTCAGATATTGGAGATGAGTGTCACAGTCTCTGCATTAGTTCAACTGCATCTCAAAGAAAAATAGGCTTGTTTTCCTGAGCATGTGTTACTGTATAGCCTGCTGTATGCTACCTGCAAGGGTAATTCCAGGAGGGCAAAAAGTACAGTTGCATGAATCTGACAGAGGCTGCAAGCTGTTCTTCTAAATAAGGTCTACACATTCAATCTCTTTAAACAGAGATGAAAAATACCCTTTCCCCTCAACGTATTTAACAACGGACGGAATCTCTTCTGCAGTTTCCATAGAAAATAAGAAGGCCAAACTTATTTCCTCCGTATTACTGTTAAAAAGTGTCCTGCAAAAGGAACAAGGAACACAAATGCACAGAAATTTTCACTTCATTTCCATGCTGAGGAGTCAGAGAATGCCCACTTGTGCTACTCAGTATTTCCTATTTTCAGTGGACTGAGCTAATGAAATTTAGGTCTTTATAAATTTAGTTATTGAGCAAGTATGCCTTTGAGACTTTTCTTGATTCAAATACTTTGCATCACAACTCCCACTATATACCACATCTGTTCCTTTTGTGATAATTTTAAGGTGCACGACAGTGATAGCAACAGCCAGCAACCAATCCTGAATTCTGTAGTATACTTGCATAATAAAAATGCTGTCAAACAGAATGCATGTATTTTCCTAAATAACATTTGACAGAGTACATCCTCAAATGTAGTTTCTATCTGTTTTTTGAATCTAACCAACACAAGCTAAAAGATCTGCCTCACTGTGCTATCTATGAACACAGATTTTATAACCACTTTCATCCAGTAGCATGTATTTTTTGGTAGATCCTGGTACAGTCTTTGTGGCTACATAACGGTCAACAACATCCATTTTCTTGTGAGCAACTGAAATGCCACAGATACACTTTGCTTTTGCTGATTCTCTGGCTATTTTGGCTATGACCTGTCAACCTACTTCAAATTTGACTTCTACTACTATTTTAATGGCCCAGGCCTTTGCTAAATTACACAGAAACTCCAGAAAAGCTTTTAAGTAACTTTGTTGCCTCACTCCATAAAGAGACCATACAGAATGAAGACGCATGCTGCCCTTCTTCCAATCTGTTGGTTGTTATTGCTTGTCTCAAGAACTGCCCTAATGGTGTTTGAGAGCTGGATCTGCTCTTGGATACATGCAATGATGGTCTCCCATTGAAATGGGAGACGGTGAAAGAGTTCAGTAGTTCAGATTAGTTTCAGTATCCTTTTGCATCCACAAAATCCATATTTCTGACCTGAGTCTAGCAGGTTTAATAAAAATCACTGAATTGTCTCTTGAATAAACACAGTGAATGCTGTAGCACATACATTTTAGATTTAACATTATCAGCTGCTGTCTTCTTAAACCATTTCTCCTTCCCAGCTTGCTTCTGAAATAGGCACAAACAGAATAAATGTAACAGTCCTCCAACAATCTGACTAACACTGCAGTTAAGATAAGCTTTCTTCTCCTTGGCCCTTCATCTGAGATGAGGCCTTTTTTTAGCTAAAGCATCACGCTAAGTTTATGTTCAAGTAACTAGTTACCAAGATACCAAGAGCTGCAAACACTTCTTAATTTCTTACATCAGTATGTTGCTGTCCAAATCCCTCCTGTTTCCCAAGAGCCACTGCAATGTGATGATCGTCATCTAACCGCGTTTCCTAGTAAAGATGAATAACAGCAATGTTAAAGGTTTTTCTTCACCCTGTTTCCAGCAGAGACTACATACATAGTTAAAACATGGCTCAGAACAATACCAAAGCACCATTTGAATTACTTTTGAATAATGACATTCAGAAAGCAATAAGCCCTTCTTAGAAAGTTTGCTGGAGAGCTCAAGGATGCAGATACAGTTAGCGGAGATGAACTGGTTACTACAGGTGGGCACCGTCTCACCCATTTGTAGACATTTATACACCAGTCTGTGACTTTAGTCTTCCTATATCATACCTTTCTAAGTCACAAGCCATACAACCTATTTCAACTCTTTGTTTTCAAATGAGATGAACTACGAACTTCCTCTGGAGGACATTCTGAACATACGTGTAAACTTAAAGCAATGACCTTCTTGCCCCTGGCTGTGGGCATCATGCAAGCCCACAACTTCAAACTGCTGATGCAGTAGTCTGAAAACTGCTCTGTGGAAATACAGTTTTCCACAAAAATATATTCTAATATATATACTTCAGTTTATATATTTAGTTTATTTATTTAGTTTATGTGTATATATATATACGCATATGTATAATTTATAATACTTTAATAATTTAATAATATTATTACTAATGGATACTATTAATAATATTTTAATATAACTTATATCTAACAATTTTATTTTAAAGTTCCCCACACCCCAGAACAGCTAAGAATTAATCACAGGCAATTCATTTCAGAAGAAACTGCTTTTATGTATGGTTTCTGGATGTTAATTTTATAGTCAAGTCATAATCCTGTTTTTTGTTTTGTTCTTAATAAAGGGAAAATGTTCTCCTTGTTTCTTTATCAAAAATTTTCCATACCATATCTGGACAAACTTTCTAAGATGGAAATCAAGAATAGGAAGAATTTAATGTTAAAACAAAACGAAACAATCTAGATGCTACCATTAACCTGAAAATCAGCTACTTGTGTGGATATCCTCCTGGGAGGTATGACTGAACCTCCCGTTTCCACTTCTCTGGGAAATACTAACACACTGCATAATTACAGAAAGAAAACATCATTATGTCCTCTCTTCTGTGATTCCCCAGTAGCACTGGGTATCATAGAATCATAGAATTGCTCAGGTTTGGAAAAGACCTTAAAGATCATAGAGTCCAACCACAACCTGACCATACTACCCTAACTCTAACAACCCTCTGCTAACTCATGTCCCTGAGCACCACATCCAAAAGGTTTTAAACACATCCAGGGATGGTGACTCAACCACCTCCCTGGGCAGCCTATTCCAGTGCTTAACAACCCTTTCTGTAAAGAAGTTTTTCCTCATATCCAACCTAAACTTACCCCGGTGCAACTTGAGGCCATTTCCCCTTCCTGTCACCTGTCACCAATGAGAAGAGACCAGCCCTGCCCTCGCTGTAAGCACCTTTCAGATATTGGAAGAGAGCAATAAGGTCTCCCCTCAGCCTCCTCTTCCCCAGACTAAGCAGCCCCAGTTCCTTCAGTCTCTCCTCGTAGGGCATATTCTCCAAGCCCTTCACAAGCCTTGCTGCCCTTCTTTGGACCTGCTCCAGCAGCTCCATGTCTTTCTGTACTGAGGTGCCCAAAACTGAACACAGTACTCAAGGTGAAGCCTCACCAGCGCTGAGTACAGGGCAGGATGACTTCCCTAGTCCTGCTCACCACACCATTCCTGATCCAAGCCAGGATGCCATTGGCCTTCTTGGCCACTTGGGCACACTGCTGGCTCATATTCAGTCGACTGTCCATCAGCACACCAAGGTCCCTTTCCATCAGGCAGCTTTCCAGCCACTCTTTCCCAAGTCTGTAGGGTTGCCTGGGTTTGTTGTGACTAAAATAAAACAGGTACCAAGATACTCAGCTCCAATATACTGAATCCAGCTCAGTTAAGACAATGTCTGCTCTACTCACATGTAGAAGTACCATAAGGCCGGGACACTTTACAGTCAAAGATGTGAGTATCTTGGTCAATACGTGTCTTGGCCAATAGGTGCTGGTGTGGGAGCAGAAGTAATGGCAAACAATTGGGATAGTTCTAAGGTGGCAATGTTTTGTGCACGTCTTGAAGAAAAATGACCATGTCCACTTTTTAATCACTTTACTTCCTCCCTGCCCTCTTTTTATTTTTTGCCAGTCCAAACGGCTCAAGACTGATGAGACTGCACACAGCTCAGCACATAGCAGCCTGCATCTGTTGTCAAATGACTGAAAATAATTGTTACAGCTCTCAGCGAAATGCACAGAAGTTTGTTTTTTCTGACATGAATTGATATGTTACTTCTTGTTGATGCGACTACAAACATACATCATGTAAGGTCTTATATATATTTAACAAAACCTTTTTCTGTCAGTTCTAAGCTGCATTTAATTGCAAGTGACTCTTTAGATAAGGGTACCGTTCTCCTGCAGAGAGTCCTCTCAATTCAGAGGGCTCCCTCCCATTTACTTCACATATCCTCAGTGCATTAGGGGTCAGAAAACAGTTTTCAGCATCTTCTAATAAAATGTAACAAACTATGCCCTACATTTTATCTTCATTGCTTTAGAGAAATGTAAACCCAAAACAAACAAATCTTTCATGGCTCCTGCTAATGGCCAGCAAAACCCTTACAGTGTGAAGTTAATGCAGCATAGATATGCTTAAAAAACAGCATATCAATCTGTTTCATGTTCATCTGGAGATATCTGTACACAACCTTATCAATTAAATCCAACTTCTTACATGAAAATGGATGACTAAATGAAAACAGAAGCAGTACTGGAAACAAAACAAACAGTGCAGAAATTCCTCTGGTTTTGTTAAGATTCCTGTCTATAAAACAGAGAACATATAATAGATCAAAATTTGTTTTTCTCTGAACCAACTAAAGGCACAATGAGACTTATAATTACCTCATTTCAAAGGCTCATCAGAATGACGTGTCTGGGATTCAGATCAGTCTGGATTCACTAAAACAGTTAGTTTATGAGTAAACTGCACCTTCACAGGCAGCAGAACCGACTGCTGTCTGAATCCAGGTGGATTAGAAACAAGCTTTAATTCCTATTTTTTCCTCAAAATACAACAGAACAAAATCCTCTCATTGAGGGTGAAAGACTCCATTACTATCGCACACTAACAACAATTACTAAATATGCTTCAAATTAATCCAGGTAATCTCACTTTGGAAGTAATGGGTTTGTATGTAGGCAAACCAAGCAAGTATTTGCTATCAAAACACACAATCAATTATTTGTGTAGCAGCAGTGATGCCAGGTGATTCTCAAACACTGGCTGAAGTTTAGGGTGAATGGGTGCTCCCTGGGTACTGATTCTATGAAAACTGAGGTAGGGGACAAAAAAAGCATTATTTAACAGAGGCTCAGGTAACTGCTATCTGACCATTCTTCCCAATTAACTGTATGAAAGTGTGATTAGTGAGAAAAAGTTACAAATGCACTCTACTAAGATTCATCATTAATCAGGATTCTTTTCCATACATGTATCTGTAGCAGGTCTGCTATAGATAGGTATTATATACATGCATTTCTCTCTCTGAACTATAAAACTTGTCAAAATTATCACTGACCAACTTCCTTCACCTACAATAAAATTAACTAGTACTTCATCCTGTAAGTTTACTTTCCATACAATCCATTTACTACATTTGAAGAACTCATTGATAAAGTTACATAAAAAAGTAAAAATCAGAGCGTATGTCTTCATCCTAAATTAACACTCTGACACAAATACTGTATCAGACTTCAGTGGATTACTGCATTACTAAAAAAATTATCTTTTTTTTCCTCTCTAAAAAGAACCACATGTGCACTGCCTATTGCAAACAAATCATGTGAGGGCTGCTCCAAAAGCAGTGCCTAGTGCTTTATGTTGTTGGCCCACAGCATCACAGGTGGATGTTGGTGGTACGGCAGTAGAGGTCAAACCTTCCCACCAATACTTCATTACGTGTTGCTGCTGTGAGACAGATGGCAGCAGAGGGACAGTCTGACAGACTGGCACCTGACATGGAAGCGTGTATGAAGTAAAGGTGCAGAACTGAATTCCTCCACATGGAAAAAATGGCACCCACTAACATTCAGTGTTTGCTGACCATTTATGGAGACTGAACGGTAGATGTCAGCACAGTGAGGCAGTAGGTGGTGCTCCTGTTCATCACTGGTGAAAATGCAGAGGTAATGGCGGTGACTGTGTTGAAAATCAGCGTTTCGTAGCTGAGAAATTGCTGTATCAAGTAGTGTTACTGTCCTCTTTGTATCTGTTGTAGTTTCCATAGAAATAAATCTACTCATTTAGCACATGCAGTAGACATATGTTGAAACTCAATTTATGCTTCTGAATGAAGTTTTATTGTATTTTTTGTCCTATCACCTCCAAAATAGTTAAAGGGAATGTGAGAAATAATCTCTGGAGAACTGTAAGAAACAAACACCTAAAACTAAGTCAATCTATCATTAGTGAGATGCTCCTGAGCTACCGCTTTCCACTCAAGCTCAACAATACATGAGGAGTGGCAAAAGGAGAAAGTACAAAACTAAACCCTCAGGTAAAAAGATAGCAAAAAGGCAACTGTACAGTAAGATATATTTAGTATTTACAATGAAATAGAAAAAAAATTATGTTAACAGGAAATCCTACCTACAATGTGAACAAATTCAAAATGAATGTTCCTGTAATTTGATTCACCAGTATTGCTCTTGACCTGTTTTTTGGTTTGCAAACTATGAGGCAGTAAATATTTTTCAAGTCTTTATGCTTTCAAGTTGCTGTTTTACATGACATGGTGGTATTCTCTAGAGGAGATTTCAGATTATTTTTTGTATACCTTAAGTTGATAAATAAACTTTTTTTTTTAAGCTATCTTCTGCTGTTGGTAAGCTAAATTCTCTTTAAAACTCAAAGGAAGAGAATCCAAACTACGACAGAGCAAGGCTCCAGTTTTCATCTCCTACCATACAGATCTGAGAAGTAAAAGTGAACTTTCTATCTGACAGAAAAAGTCCCCTGAAGTAAACTCAGCACAAAAGAGAACACAAGGAAAACAATGCATCAGTAATAGGAGTCTTAAAGGTAATTCCCAGAGATTTCTCCTGGATGACTCCCCCAGATTTCTCAAAATTAGTGCCTGCAGTTCCCAAAGTTATTTCAAGAGTTTGGCTCAAGGCCAAATGATCAAACAAAATTAAGAATTCTGTAAGTAAGAAAATGGGTACAACATTTTGTCTTCTCACAAGTTTAAACTTGTAGTGATTCTTAGTCTGGAGACAGATAACTGAAGAACTGTTCTGTTTTGTTTTCCATTTAGTTTTAATTAATGTAGATATTTATATGAAATTATGCCCGGCAGAGCTAGTATTTTAAATGAAACCTGATAATAAATCCTATCTTTGAGATAATACAATCTGCATAGTTATAAGGCCGTGCTCTTGGGAAGTAATGGGCAAGCATGGAAGAGGAGGTACTTCTCAGACAAAAATTAAATTAAGCTTCTAGCAGTATTAATGAGGTACAAAGAAAAATATAATGTTACAAAACATTTAAGTACTACAGGCAGCTATCTACATCATCATCTCCAAGCTATTTTATTCAATCAACCACCAGCATGACTTCAAAGATCAAAATTTGGAGCTTTAGAAGTTAATGAAAAGAGACACGACAATGACAGTGGTACAGATAGCATTAACACAGAAAACAGTCATATTACAAGATATGCCACAATCTGCCCTAGGATATTTCTTGCCAGTCTGTAATTCCCACTATAGGATTTCATGACATGCTGAAATCCTAGAGGCCATGGCAATATTAGTATGAGAACTGATTCAGTCCAGGTAGATTTTAAAATAACAGAAACCCAGATGTGACTAGGGATGCTGAAAGGAATGAACTCGGAACGGGTTAAATGTTACTGGTACAAGTTAACTGATGCTGTATTTCATTTTTTTATTCACTACAAGCATACCATACATGTACTGTGTATGCTATGTAAAAGGAGCACACACAAGATAATGGTCATTCAGACAAGCTCTACCAGAACAATCACGTCCAACAATACAGATATTTGCAAAATGTAATGTTTCACACACACTGCAAGCTGATTACTCAAATGGAAAGCACGCTTGCCTATTTTCTCAAATAGAACTGCAAAGCACATATTCTGTGAGCTTCCACTCAGCTACAGGCATGCTGCACAATCTTACAGAAGATGGAGACAGGGACAGATGGGAACAAAAATCCCTTTCTAGACAACTTTAAAGTCTCATTGTCTTTTCCATTTTTCCCTTTCAGTGACAGATTGAAAGTGTTGATGGAGTGCCTGTGATTTTCTTTTTAGCTGGTTAAATATTGTGAGATGATAGTATCAGTTCTTTCTCTCCCCACCCTTTAACACACATTAGATGGCCACTGGTCACTCCCATAGATGTTTTAGTGTTAAGTCTCAATAACTTTCAAGGAGGAAAAAAAAAAAAAAACAACAAGTGAAAAAACCCCAAACATGTTAACAAAGACAAAACCCAACACTCAGAAGACTGAGCTCAAAAAGGATGTTCCAATTAAGTAAGGGCAATTGTTTTTTGCATCTGTCCATTCCAACACACAGCAACCAGTGAGTACCTCTTGAAGTCAAACCTACATAAACACACTGCTTCTTGTTCATCCAAGCAGGTGAGGGGAAAAAAACAACAAAAAAAAACAAACAGCAACAAAAACACAACCAAAGAGCTGAAGGCAACGCCTCCATTTCAAGCGTTTAACATAATTGCTAACCAATGGCATTAGTTATCACCACTCTCATTCTCAGTCAATTGATCGTAGAATCACAGAATATCCAGGCTTGAAAATTTCAACATTTTTTACACTAATCACAGTCAGGTCTGAATACACTTCACTGGGCTTCCTGCATGGCCTAGGATGAATATCCTCGAGTGCCAGAACAATACTCCAGGAACGGAAAAAATAAGAAGCCATTCCAATGAATGTGCTTTGTAGGAGGATTTTATGATCAACAAAAATATTTTTACATGCCAGTGATTTATACCCTACGTTTTAATCTATATCTTTTCAACATAGTTATATAGAATAAAGGTGTGAAGTTGCAATTAAAAAAAGGTGCAATGCAATTAAAAAAATAGTTTGAAGATTTCTTACCTCAAAAGTCCACTCTTCCTCTTTTTCTCCATCCAACAGCATCTGGGTCTCATTATACACCTTCCCTATTTCCATTTGCAATGGGGACACATTAAATTCAATTCTTTGCAAGTTAAAACCAATCCCAACTCCAATAGCCTTCAAGAAGCTTTCTTTTAGGGCCTAGAAGACAGAGCACTGTTTTAAGAACACTCACTGTTTATACTGGTTGTTTCAATTTACCTTCTCTATAAACATTATTTATAAGCAGATACTGTAGGTCAAATAAATTAAGGGCTTATACCTGTTAAAATGACAGTAGACTAACACAGTTATCAAGAGAAAAAAGTTACCAGCATTATTATTTTTCTCACAGCGTAAAAATGAACATCCAGATATGAGTCATTTAGCTTGTTCTCAGTACGTGTTTAAAACTAGTTATAAATCCTTCTAGAAATATCAACTGTGTTATGGTTCTTGAAGATAGTCTGACGTTAAATAGATAATCTCTATGTGATCATGAAACTATAAAAGTATACAGTTTTCTCATAATGAAAAGAATAACAAAACATACTAAACAGTTCACAGGTTGTAGTATTGTAGTCTTTAAGTAGGAAATAAATGTATTACCCAGTGTCGATGAAACATATCCAGCTGCATCCACTCGTTATTCATAGACTTGATTACATGCCACTCAGTCTCAGTAAACTGCCGCTTCATGATACGAAAGAAGTCTGGAATTGAGCTACTACCTACAGATGGGAAAAAAAGATTTACAGGAATTTTCATAGAGCAGTAATGATAAGCAAATGAATTACTTTATTGCTCGGAAGAAAAGCTCACTCATAAGAAAATAAATATGAACACATGCTGCTCTGCAACTTGAATTTACACAGCTTCAAAGCAGTGAGCAGATGCTGCTGACAGTTCAGAACACGGTATTAAAAAAATCATTCCTACGGCAGAATTATGACATAAAAAAGTCTGATACGAGAATCAAATAAACTCCGTATTTTCAGACAGTATTTGACCAGTGGAGATTATATATTAAAAAATTATATCCAGCTATAAGAGTAGTATGTAAAATTTTTAGTATTTGACAGCTTGATGTAGTAACATTTTAAAAACAGCATGCTGCTTGTCAGAATTCATCAGGCTATTCTGCCTTCTGTTGTTGGACAGTGGGATATGAAAGCAGCACTTTAAAGCACACGCCGACATACAGACCCTCAAATTTATCATACAGACAAAAAAAAAACCTCAAATCCCTGGATTAAGTTTAAGCCTCCACAGAAATCAGCACAGCTGTGTACTGATGTCACAGCTTTTCAGGGACTACACCACTTCTCCCCTGTAGTCCTAATTTATTTTGCAAGTGACACTACAGATTGTATGGTTGTATTGATCAATGGCATTTCTACAATGCACTGGAAGCTATGGACATCATTACACACTTCACTAACTGCCCACAACCTGTATGATTAATCAGTATACTATGCAATCTGTCCAATAGGGCTTACAGCTGGCTTAGCAGACAATGGCACAAAGCAATCTATTTTCTTTAGTTGGGATAACCAAAATATAGATAGAGAGGGATAGAGAAAATTTTGAGACAATGTTGAGACAATGTTTTCTGTAGCTCATGCAATGTTCTTATTAAAGAGAAAACGCTAGTCGTGTTTAATGCAAACTGATCTCACCTCCCTCATTGCAAGGCCACTCTCAATTATTCTAGAGGGATTGTAGCAACTGGAAGATGTGCCTAAAGAGTGGAGGAAAGCAAACATCACTCCCATCTTCAAATGGACAAGAAAGAGGGCTTGGGGAACTGCAGGCCAGTCAGCCTCACCTCTGACCCTGGGAACATGACAGAACAGCTCATCCTGTAAACCATTTCCAGGCATAGGAATAGCAAGAAAAATCATTAGGAGTAGTCATGAGCATGGATTCATCAGGGGGAAGTCATGCTTGATCAACTAGATAAGCTTCTACAATAACATGACCAGAATGAGGAAAGCAGTGGATATCGTCTTCCTGGACTTAAGTAAGACCTTTGACACTATTCCCAACACAATCCTCATAAACAATCAGCTGATGCATGGGTTAGATGGGCAAGCCCAGAGTGCAGTGATCATTAAACCTCTTTCATAGAGTGGTTGTCTTCTACATGTATATAAGCACTATATAAAAACAGATATTGGCTGCAGCAATATTTGGAGTTGCAATAAAGCACAGACTCAGGTTTCCTGACAATTTCCTTTCCGGGTCATACTGCAAAATGGAATCTGACATACTGTACAGATAATACAATATGTGGCATTGACATTTTAGAGATGCTTTCAATTCCCTTTAAAGACTACAGTGAAAAAATTTCTCAACATAGAAATTATGATGGTAGTTGCTGTAGATAGCTAAAGGAATGATCCACGTCAGGACAGAAATAACATTCTTTTCAGGAGAAAAAGAAGATACCAAGAAAGACAATGTCAAGGATGGTGGATGACCAAGGTACACATCTATTAGACACTCCAACTTCCCTGAAACAATGAAAAATAAACTAAACAATTCTTCAGTTTGGAGAAAGGCCTTTAATCTTGCTGAGTTTAAATGGACATTTTTTTTTTTTTTTCATATGATCAGATGACTGTATTAAAAAACACTCCAAACTCCTTATTTGCTCCTCCTCCTTTTTGCAGGTATTTAAGGAAGCACCAGCTGCTTCTTCAGATCACTCAAATTATGAAACATTCAAGAACTTCCTCCTCCTGCTCTCAGTAACACATGGCTGTTAACACCAGCAGACAACACTTTCGGAATCTAGAGGCTTCCTGTATTGTCAGAGCTGTTCTGCCATACAAACCGTATCACTCAACATGGTGCATGCACATTATACTAAACTGTTGAGTAAATGAGGTGTATACCATACCCATTCACACTGCCTTTTCAGTCCTCATTCCTTTTTGGTCCTGAGTTTCTTCAGCTGTGCAACTACACTTCTCTGATATGATACTGAACAGTCATGTTCAAATTTACATGGTAAGTTGGCACTTCCCCCCACTGAAAAACTCAGGCACTGTTTTCTACTGAACTGCCCTCCCCCCCCCAAGTTTCCTTTTTAATACAGTGCAATAATTTTGCACTGAGGAATGGATCAGATCACAGGATTCATGGGTCAAGAAACTGCTAGCAGTACTACAGTCTGCTTAGTCTGTTTCTCCATATTTGTTTGAGTATCAGAGGAAAACAGATTCACAGAATCATAGGAAATTTTAGATTGGAAGACCACCTGATCCAACCTTCTGTTGAAAACAGGGCCTTATATTATCCAGGGACCTGACAAGAAGAGTCCCAAGGGAGATTCCACCCATGCAACAACATATTTAAGAAAGGATAAAAACAAACAAACAAAAAGCCCACTGCAATACCTGGGAGAGAGGAGTAAGAAATGAGAGAAGCAGCCCTGCAGCCCCCAAGGTCAGTGCAGAAGGAGGGCACAAGGCACTCCAGGCACCAGGGCTGAGATTCCCCTGCATCCCAGGAGAGGCCCGCGGAGGTGCAGACTGTCCCATTGCAGGCCACAGAAGACCGCATCACAGTAGACATACACACTGAAGCCCACAGAAGACCCCACTGCAGTGCAGGCTTCTGGCAGAAACTCCAGCTTACAGCAGAGCAGGTTTTCTGGCAGGAACTGTGCCTCATGGAGTATCCAAACTAAAGTAATATCTTCCTGAAGGGCCATACTCCATGGAAAGGACCCATATTGGAGCAGATCTTGAAGAACCGCAGTCCATGGTAAGGGCCACACTGTAGCAGTTCCTGAATGACTGTATCCCATGGAGGGACCCCATCCAGAGCAGGGGATTAGCGTGAGGAGGAAGTAGCAGCAGACAAAGTGTTAGAGACCGACCACAACTCTCACATCTCTGCACTGCTCAGGACTCGGGAAGAGGTGGAAGAGTTGGAGTGAAGCTGAAACTCAGAAGAGTCAAAAGACAGGAGTTATTTTTGTCTTTCTCACCATCCTACTCTATTATTAATAGGCAATAAATTATGTTAATCTCCCTCATGCCAACTCTATTTTGCTCATGACAGTGTTTGGTGAGTGATCTCCCCACCCTTACCTCGACCCACAACCTTTTAAATCTTGTTTTTCTCCTGTGTCCTGTTGAGGAGAAGGAACTCGACGATCTTAAGATATCTTTTCCAACGTTAATGATGCAATGATTCTATTATCCTCTGCTAATAAACTTTAAAGAATATTACATCCTTAGAAGTATAAAGCGAATAATCTTTCAAAATCTGCCTCCTATATATTCAAAAAAAGTTAAGTGCCGTATTACATTAAAAATACCTGATATCCTGACAATTCCAAACAGAGTGAGAAGAAAGTACTAAGTGATACTGGAATAATCCAGTATCAAATCTGGAAAATAAATGGTTGTGCACATCTATATATGCTTTTTTTTTTTTTTTCTGCACAAACCATGATATGCCTTCTCAAGAATACAGAGAAGAGCAGATGACCAGATGTCCTCAGTACAGTTGTTAAACACTTCTACAATCTTCAAATCGTTTTGGTCAGATACAAACTAGCTTATATTGTGTCCTATAGCCAAACCAATTAAAATTGAAAGCTAAAGCTACTATTATTAGCTTACTGATCAGCCAATCCTTAGAAAAAAGAATAAAAACAGAATCCTACCTGCCTTGAGCTGCATGAAAGAAACAGGTCAGTGATCACAGAATTGTAGGGGATGGAACGGATCTCCAGAGATCTTTGAGTCCAAACCCCAAGGATCAGGAACTAAGATCTAATCAGTACATTCAGATAGCAAGTGGGCCTAGTGACAATGAGAAACGCACTAGCTAGCAAAATGAGCAACTGAAGTACCAACGGATCAATCTGCTTAGTGTAAAACACAGCATAGCTATAAATCTTGCAAGCGAATGAACTGTATAGAATGAGCAGTATTCAGGCTCTTGAGCTGCCAATCTTTTGGTGTAGGACTGGACTAGATCTCTTGAGGTCCCTTCCAACCCCTGCGATTCTCTGATCTCTGAAGGAAACCAAAGTAAAATGATACAGAGAAAACATTCCCTCTGCAACAGATGCCCAAGATGTTTATTAATACAATCTAAACCTTATACAGATGTTTAGAAACTGAGAACAGAGGACAAATAATTATCTAGATAAATGACTAATTTAGAAGAACCAGACAGAAAATTAACAGGGCATGGTTTTTAAATCTATTAGCTCACACAGCTTTAGTGTTCATTGGAAATTGGACTGGCATTCTGTGACCTCTCTACCTTCCTGCCATTATCCGGTGATTCTCTCAGTGATACATATATTTAATATATATTCTTGTTTTTCAACCAGTGATAATATCTTTTATCTTGGCATACCTCAGAAATGCAGCACTAGCCTTAAAATGCCAAAAAATTGAGGTTGCCTCTTTTGAATCACTCAACCTTTCCCAAACTGTAAAAATGGAAATATGAGAAAGAAACAATGTAATTCAATAATGCACATTATTGTCCTCCGCACCCAGGATCTTTAAGTCCTTGTAACATTAGCAAAACTGCCACGGGTTCAACTGCAGTAACTCTTGGACCCAGCAGTGATTAAATTTCTAGCAAGCTATCCTGACAGCCAACAAAAGAAAACAAGGAATTATAATTGATTAGATAGCTCTACCCCCAGAACTAGGCCCCATCTGGAGTACTGCGTCCAGGCCTGGAGCCCCCAGTACAGGAAAAACGTGGAGCTCTTGGAGTGGGTCCAGAGGAGGGAGTCTAAGATGATCAGAGGGCTGGAGCACCTCTCCTATGAGGAAAGGTTGAGGGAACTGGGCTTCTTTAGAATGGAGAAGAGAAGGCTCCGGGGAGACCTCATTGTGGCCTTCCAGTACTTGAAGGGAGCGTATAAACAGGAATGGGAACGGCTGTTTATGAGGGTGGATAGTGATAGGACAAGGGGGAATGGTTTTAAACTGAGACAAGAGAGGTTTAGGTTAGATACTAGGAGGAAGTTTTACACAGAGGGTGGTGACGCACTGGAACAGGTTGCCCAAGGAGGTTGTGGATGCCCCATCCCTGGAGGCATTCAAGGCCAGGCTGGATGTGGCTCTGGGCAGCCTGGTCTGGTGGTTAGTGACCCTGCACATAGCAGGGGGGTTGAAACCAGATGATCACTGTGGTCCTTTATGATTCCATGACATGTTTCAATTGAGTTTTGACTCAAAACAAACAAACAAAAAAAACAAAAAAAAACAAAACAAAAAACCAAAAACAACCACCCAACAAAAACCTCAACACGTTATTAGCACAATGGCACCCAGATATAAAAATCACATTTTCCTGACAAGTCGTAGCCTTACACTGCTGTAACACTACCAAAGCCTTCTGACTGCAAAATTTAGGATGCAGCACAGAAGTCTGGCTTAGAATAGGGATCTCAAAGCCAGATGGAATAAACATTCTATAATGTCCCTAATAAAGAGTATAATAATTTTTCACACTTAGAACATCCCCATTTCTGTGCATGTTTCTCCTTCGCCTTCTCCCTCCTTCTAAATAAGCAAGCATCATTGTTTTAAATTTGGGAATCAATTTCTACTACACAACAGTGAAAGTAACTATGTAAGAACAGACATCAGGTAAAACTTATAAAGCCAACCGCCAAGAATTAAAAGACTGTCTGGCCTATTTGACAGCTAAAAAACAGCATGTTTTTCTGTTAGGTCTTCCCACAGAGAAGAGAGAGCAGACAGCTGTCCTGCAGTACCCCTCCCTCTTATCAACATATGCATGGGTCCACATCAGACACTGTAGGAGCTGTCTCTTATCCAGCCAGTAAGTTATACAAGAGAAGATGTAAGAGGAAGATGGACGTATTGCAACGTAGCAAAAACACAGCATGTCCCACAGATCTATCTTCCAGAAATTTGCTGTCGCTGTTCTACACTTTGCTACCATTTCCTATTTTAATGAAAACGGTTTTATGTTGGCGTACAAAAAGTCATCATAAAGACTGGTGAAATTTTAAGAATTCCAGGTTAAAACAGTGTTAGAAATTTGAATAAAAAGAGAAGAGAAATACAATTGCTATGTGACATTCTTTATTGGTATGTTTAAGGCTGCTTTTTTCCCCATTTTCAAACAGAACGAGAACAAGAAATTCCTCCCTGTTTACTCATCAAAAGGGATAAGCCCGCTGTGATGCTTTAGTTCAATAAGGATTTCAATGCTATTTCAATGCTGTTGTAAATCTAAAATTGAAGCATTTTCATATGTATAAATTCTGACATCCTTAACCAATTTAAAAGAAAGCATTTAACCAAATTCCTTGTTTAATTTCTTCATCTCAAAACAGCGCATCTATATATTTACAGTCACATCATTAGATAATAGTTTGGCAATTGCCTGTTCTAGCAAAAGATTAGATGCTGATTGCTGTAAGAGAAAACAATGAAATCAAAACCAATTAAAACTTCACCCACAGTAATTTAAAGTATTGCGAGAAGGACAAAAACACTCAAATCTGTCTTCATACTTCTTTCGAGTTCAAAAAAATCCTTATTGCAAACTTTGGAAAGCAGAAATTAGAAAAGCACTACAAGTTCAGAAGTTTGTCCAAACATGACTTACCCACACATGACCCAAAGCAAGTTAACGCTTGTTGCAACATTTCTGACAAAGAGTCACTTCTTTACTGAAAGGGTTAAAATAACTTCACACGCATTACCTCTCTGCACAAATGACACCCAGTTACTTCCACTAACGAACTTATAACACAGTATGCATTTTCCCAAACAATTTAAGCATTCATATTAAAATAATCTAAAGAAAAACAACCTTTCACCTCAGTGTTTCTTCATCAGCAAGTCAATTAAATCGCAATTTAAACCTACTACAATAACCTGCTGGATTACCAAAAAACTCACCACCTCAAGAAACTGTAATATGCAATATCTAAAGAGGAAATCTTCCTCTTCTGCTATCACTACATTACCTATTTCAGTATCTGAACAAAGTGCAAACCATGATAAAATGTTGCAAACCTGTGAAACTTGTGTAGAGCTGTCTCTATTTGCAGTACTTCTTTGTGCAGCCTGCCCTCATCTTCTAAGAAGTAGTTTCGCTTTTCAGATGTTAATAATGCAGAAAAAGTAATACGGAAAGAGGCACCTTCAGTATTGATCATAAAACAGAAATAAACAGCACAGTTTAAGAGGAGACGATGTTTATGTGCACTGGTCTTTATGTGTATATACTGGCACACAGTTACTGAGCATACTCCTCAAAACCTGCAGTTGCATGAAATTCTCTTGTGTATTTTAAATGCATATTTTGTTCACTTGTTGAACAATAAAGGAGCGTAAGAAATAGAATGTTGGAGACCTCCAGATTCTGCAGGGTAACATCAGAGGATGGAGCGTTCTGTCCTTAAACAAGCATATTTTAAAGAAATGCTGTAATGTACTTTGTACATATGGAACTCTTTGTCTTTGTTGCTGTTCCAGAGATTACAGCCTATCTATGCAAGTCGTTATGCTCAGAAATACAACGTGCTTAATAATCGCAGGACAACAGCACCACCCAGTGGAACTATAGGACAAAACAACACCAGTGAAGTGAAAGGTATTCTACATCCACAGCACAGCAATAAAAACAGATCTTGTCTTCCCAGAATTACCAGAACTTTCTCAGAAAGTATTTTAGGTGAGAAAAACTACTAGCATTAGTTCATAATACAGAGACTACAATTACAAATTCTATCCTTAATGTTGATTATTCACTGGCTTGCTTCCCCACCACATACTATTAATAAATTCGCATTGATCTCCTTTCCAAGGATGTGCATTATAACTCCAACAAGAAAACTGTATGGCCATAAACAAAACCTGTATAAGAATTTGGCAGATTATGCTTTTCAACTTAACTCACAAATGTTTATGTAAGCTGCATAATGTGGAAAACGCAAGGTCAGGCACTGACACTCCTGACAGTCACTTCTTGCATATAATGACAAGCACAGAAGTTCCTTCCTTTCATTACCATAAGATAGAACATATATGCTCCATACAAGATGTTGACAGCCGAATTACTTGTGAAGAGTACGCTAACTATGGAACTTCAGAAATTGGAAATGAAAGCAGCAATCTTGGAATAATGTGTTCATACTCCTCTATACACTCTGAAGCTTGCCACCATGAATTCAGATTGTGGATACAATGACTTCCCCAACAGCACCATTTTCTGTTAACATACACCTAGATCTCTGTGAAAACACTGAGATGGGTAAAGCAGCATTAGAAAGTATGCACTTTCAGGAATCACATCAGCCTGCATCTGTCACTAGCTTGTTTTGGACTGGCCATCCAGATATGTAATTTTTCTGTATGACTTCATTACAAAAATGTTGATTTAATTTCATCACTGAAGTCTTTGGAATTGCTAGCACCTCCAGAATAACCATTATTTTTCTCTTTATAGGTAAAAACACTGAAGACTGTCTGCATTGGATCTCTGCTGTTTTGTCACAGCAGCTGATGTTCCCAAATCCACACAGCTGCTGACTGCAGCTGTTCAATATGATGCAGAACCATTTGCTCTACTGCAGGAGTTCAGGACCACTGACATCAGCAATATTAGGAAATGCTGGCAGGAGCCTCTCTCGATACTGAAGAAGATATGAAGTGAATGCAGTATTCAAAGACCTTCTGAGTGTCTTCGCTATCTCAATGGGGGTAAGAGGTGGAGGTGAGTGGGTGGGTCAGGGCACAGCTGCCAACCAGTATTAACTCATCACAGTCTTTTTTTCATAGCCTGGGGCCTAAGGGCTCAAGGTAACAACAAAATTGATTGGAGAGTGCTGGATAGAATTAATGGTTTTAATATCTGTTTAACTTTTACTTCCTGTTTCTGGCTGCAGCACTGACTGACTTGATTTCAGTATGCACCTACTTGCTCCATGGCATGCTCCTGCTCTTGCTGTACATCAAATTTCAGGACTTGTTAATGGCTACACTCAGCATCCGCAGTTTGCTGAGCTGTTCATCACTTTGTTTTGCCTGGGAAAGCCATGATAAAAGCACTGTGCTCAAGCATTACACAGTATTTGGGCCCTGCATTATTCCAGTCCCTTCAGAGGTGTACGTGCACTAATGTGGCCTTACCAGCAGCCCACAGTTTTAGCAGGAAATATTCAGCTGCTCAGCTGTGAGGTCCTCCACAGGCTATAGTGGGGACACACACTCCGGGATGGTTCTGGAGCCTTTCTACTCCTGTAACAGCATTACCTGATGATCATCATTTTTTGAGTTAGTCTGTAAGTGCAAGGAATTGAGTCAGATAATTTTGCTTTGAACTGCAGTAAAGTTTCTGTGCATATTCACTAAATGTACCATTCCAAAAATTTAATGCTGACTATAATCAACAAAAAAGTGTACTGCATTCAGAAAGATATGATTAGGGTTTGAATTTTTTTCTTACTACATTGAAATATTTTGTAGCATAATGTACTGGACAAACTGGAGATTATGAAGAGAGATTTTTTGAGAACTCAGGTGTGTTACTGGTTGATTGTTTGACAAGGATTCTCAAAGTCTGAAAAATACCAGTATATCCTAAATCTCAGTATACTTCCTTCTCTCCATCACTGAGCATTTGTGAACAAAATGACCTTCGTAAGAGTGCACTTAAAAATATCCTTTACTACAATTCCAATTTATCCTTTTGGTCCCGAAGTTCACTAAGAGTCATGCTAGCTTAAAGTTTCATACAAATAAATAAGCCAACAGCTGATGTTTTTGAAGTGCAGCTCCTTACTAGGGATACCTCTAACTCACTATGATGATTCCTTCTCACTGAAGATTACTGCACACACATAGCAAACATGCCAGTTTGCTGCATTCCTGGGCCCAGTGCTGATGCATATAATGTCCGCATTTATGTGAATGGGCAATAACATTCAAAGCCACAGGCTGTTAAGGTCTCAGAGAATTGGATCCCACTGCCCCAACGCTGAAAGCTGTCCTTGCTTCTACCTCCATAATGGTCAGCAAACCTGCAATTAAAATATCTGCAGGTGCCAATCCTGTCAGCATCACAGCAAGATTCATGACTCTATTCTTCCAGGGTTCTGGTTTCTAAACTGGAAATATATTCCCATTTAGTGTAAGAGGAAATCTTAAGCAAGCAGTAATAAGTCTGTAATAATTAAAAAAANTTTTTTTTCTGCACAAACCATGATATGCCTTCTCAAGAATACAGAGAAGAGCAGATGACCAGATGTCCTCAGTACAGTTGTTAAACACTTCTACAATCTTCAAATCGTTTTGGTCAGATACAAACTAGCTTATATTGTGTCCTATAGCCAAACCAATTAAAATTGAAAGCTAAAGCTACTATTATTAGCTTACTGATCAGCCAATCCTTAGAAAAAAGAATAAAAACAGAATCCTACCTGCCTTGAGCTGCATGAAAGAAACAGGTCAGTGATCACAGAATTGTAGGGGATGGAACGGATCTCCAGAGATCTTTGAGTCCAAACCCCAAGGATCAGGAACTAAGATCTAATCAGTACATTCAGATAGCAAGTGGGCCTAGTGACAATGAGAAACGCACTAGCTAGCAAAATGAGCAACTGAAGTACCAACGGATCAATCTGCTTAGTGTAAAACACAGCATAGCTATAAATCTTGCAAGCGAATGAACTGTATAGAATGAGCAGTATTCAGGCTCTTGAGCTGCCAATCTTTTGGTGTAGGACTGGACTAGATCTCTTGAGGTCCCTTCCAACCCCTGCGATTCTCTGATCTCTGAAGGAAACCAAAGTAAAATGATACAGAGAAAACATTCCCTCTGCAACAGATGCCCAAGATGTTTATTAATACAATCTAAACCTTATACAGATGTTTAGAAACTGAGAACAGAGGACAAATAATTATCTAGATAAATGACTAATTTAGAAGAACCAGACAGAAAATTAACAGGGCATGGTTTTTAAATCTATTAGCTCACACAGCTTTAGTGTTCATTGGAAATTGGACTGGCATTCTGTGACCTCTCTACCTTCCTGCCATTATCCGGTGATTCTCTCAGTGATACATATATTTAATATATATTCTTGTTTTTCAACCAGTGATAATATCTTTTATCTTGGCATACCTCAGAAATGCAGCACTAGCCTTAAAATGCCAAAAAATTGAGGTTGCCTCTTTTGAATCACTCAACCTTTCCCAAACTGTAAAAATGGAAATATGAGAAAGAAACAATGTAATTCAATAATGCACATTATTGTCCTCCGCACCCAGGATCTTTAAGTCCTTGTAACATTAGCAAAACTGCCACGGGTTCAACTGCAGTAACTCTTGGACCCAGCAGTGATTAAATTTCTAGCAAGCTATCCTGACAGCCAACAAAAGAAAACAAGGAATTATAATTGATTAGATAGCTCTACCCCCAGAACTAGGCCCCATCTGGAGTACTGCGTCCAGGCCAGGAGCCCCCAGTACAGGAAAAACGTGGAGCTCTTGGAGTGGGTCCAGAGGAGGGAGTCTAAGATGATCAGAGGGCTGGAGCACCTCTCCTATGAGGAAAGGTTGAGGGAACTGGGCTTCTTTAGAATGGAGAAGAGAAGGCTCCGGGGAGACCTCATTGTGGCCTTCCAGTACTTGAAGGGAGCGTATAAACAGGAATGGGAACGGCTGTTAATGAGGGTGGATAGTGATAGGACAAGGGGGAATGGTTTTAAACTGAGACAAGAGAGGTTTAGGTTAGATACTAGGAGGAAGTTTTACACAGAGGGTGGTGACGCACTGGAACAGGTTGCCCAAGGAGGTTGTGGATGCCTCATCCCTGGAGGCATTCAAGGCCAGGCTGGATGTGGCTCTGGGCAGCCTGGTCTGGTGGTTAGTGACCCTGCACATAGCAGGGGGGTTGAAACCAGATGATCACTGTGGTCCTTTATGATTCCATGACATGTTTCAATTGAGTTTTGACTCAAAACAAACAAACAAAAAAAACAAAAAAAAACAAAACAAAAAACCAAAAACAACCACCCAACAAAAACCTCAACACGTTATTAGCACAATGGCACCCAGATATAAAAATCACATTTTCCTGACAAGTCGTAGCCTTACACTGCTGTAACACTACCAAAGCCTTCTGACTGCAAAATTTAGGATGCAGCACAGAAGTCTGGCTTAGAATAGGGATCTCAAAGCCAGATGGAATAAACATTCTATAATGTCCCTAATAAAGAGTATAATAATTTTTCACACTTAGAACATCCCCATTTCTGTGCATGTTTCTCCTTCGCCTTCTCCCTCCTTCTAAATAAGCAAGCATCATTGTTTTAAATTTGGGAATCAATTTCTACTACACAACAGTGAAAGTAACTATGTAAGAACAGACATCAGGTAAAACTTATAAAGCCAACCGCCAAGACTTAAAAGACTGTCTGGCCTATTTGACAGCTAAAAAACAGCATGTTTTTCTGTTAGGTCTTCCCACAGAGAAGAGAGAGCAGACAGCTGTCCTGCAGTACCCCTCCCTCTTATCAACATATGCATGGGTCCACATCAGACACTGTAGGAGCTGTCTCTTATCCAGCCAGTAAGTTATACAAGAGAAGATGTAAGAGGAAGATGGACGTATTGCAACGTAGCAAAAACACAGCATGTCCCACAGATCTATCTTCCAGAAATTTGCTGTCGCTGTTCTACACTTTGCTACCATTTCCTATTTTAATGAAAACGGTTTTATGTTGGCGTACAAAAAGTCATCATAAAGACTGGTGAAATTTTAAGAATTCCAGGTTAAAACAGTGTTAGAAATTTGAATAAAAAGAGAAGAGAAATACAATTGCTATGTGACATTCTTTATTGGTATGTTTAAGGCTGCTTTTTTCCCCATTTTCAAACAGAACGAGAACAAGAAATTCCTCCCTGTTTACTCATCAAAAGGGATAAGCCCGCTGTGATGCTTTAGTTCAATAAGGATTTCAATGCTATTTCAATGCTGTTGTAAATCTAAAATTGAAGCATTTTCATATGTATAAATTCTGACATCCTTAACCAATTTAAAAGAAAGCATTTAACCAAATTCCTTGTTTAATTTCTTCATCTCAAAACAGCGCATCTATATATTTACAGTCACATCATTAGATAATAGTTTGGCAATTGCCTGTTCTAGCAAAAGATTAGATGCTGATTGCTGTAAGAGAAAACAATGAAATCAAAACCAATTAAAACTTCACCCACAGTAATTTAAAGTATTGCGAGAAGGACAAAAACACTCAAATCTGTCTTCATACTTCTTTCGAGTTCAAAAAAATCCTTATTGCAAACTTTGGAAAGCAGAAATTAGAAAAGCACTACAAGTTCAGAAGTTTGTCCAAACATGACTTACCCACACTTGACCCAAAGCAAGTTAACGCTTGTTGCAACATTTCTGACAAAGAGTCACTTCTTTACTGAAAGGGTTAAAATAACTTCACACGCATTACCTCTCTGCACAAATGACACCCAGTTACTTCCACTAACGAACTTATAACACAGTATGCATTTTCCCAAACAATTTAAGCATTCATATTAAAATAATCTAAAGAAAAACAACCTTTCACCTCAGTGTTTCTTCATCAGCAAGTCAATTAAATCGCAATTTAAACCTACTACAATAACCTGCTGGATTACCAAAAAACTCACCACCTCAAGAAACTGTAATATGCAATATCTAAAGAGGAAATCTTCCTCTTCTGCTATCACTACATTACCTATTTCAGTATCTGAACAAAGTGCAAACCATGATAAAATGTTGCAAACCTGTGAAACTTGTGTAGAGCTGTCTCTATTTGCAGTACTTCTTTGTGCAGCCTGCCCTCATCTTCTAAGAAGTAGTTTCGCTTTTCAGATGTTAATAATGCAGAAAAAGTAATACGGAAAGAGGCACCTTCAGTATTGATCATAAAACAGAAATAAACAGCACAGTTTAAGAGGAGACGATGTTTATGTGCACTGGTCTTTATGTGTATATACTGGCACACAGTTACTGAGCATACTCCTCAAAACCTGCAGTTGCATGAAATTCTCTTGTGTATTTTAAATGCATATTTTGTTCACTTGTTGAACAATAAAGGAGCGTAAGAAATAGAATGTTGGAGACCTCCAGATTCTGCAGGGTAACATCAGAGGATGGAGCGTTCTGTCCTTAAACAAGCATATTTTAAAGAAATGCTGTAATGTACTTTGTACATATGGAACTCTTTGTCTTTGTTGCTGTTCCAGAGATTACAGCCTATCTATGCAAGTCGTTATGCTCAGAAATACAACGTGCTTAATAATCGCAGGACAACAGCACCACCCAGTGGAACTATAGGACAAAACAACACCAGTGAAGTGAAAGGTATTCTACATCCACAGCACGGCAATAAAAACAGATCTTGTCTTCCCAGAATTACCAGAACTTTCTCAGAAAGTATTTTAGGTGAGAAAAACTACTAGCATTAGTTCATAATACAGAGACTACAATTACAAATTCTATCCTTAATGTTGATTATTCACTGGCTTGCTTCCCCACCACATACTATTAATAAATTCGCATTGATCTCCTTTCCAAGGATGTGCATTATAACTCCAACAAGAAAACTGTATGGCCATAAACAAAACCTGTATAAGAATTTGGCAGATTATGCTTTTCAACTTAACTCACAAATGTTTATGTAAGCTGCATAATGTGGAAAACGCAAGGTCAGGCACTGACACTCCTGACAGTCACTTCTTGCATATAATGACAAGCACAGAAGTTCCTTCCTTTCATTACCATAAGATAGAACATATATGCTCCATACAAGATGTTGACAGCCGAATTACTTGTGAAGAGTACGCTAACTATGGAACTTCAGAAATTGGAAATGAAAGCAGCAATCTTGGAATAATGTGTTCATACTCCTCTATACACTCTGAAGCTTGCCACCATGAATTCAGATTGTGGATACAATGACTTCCCCAACAGCACCATTTTCTGTTAACATACACCTAGATCTCTGTGAAAACACTGAGATGGGTAAAGCAGCATTAGAAAGTATGCACTTTCAGGAATCACATCAGCCTGCATCTGTCACTAGCTTGTTTTGGACTGGCCATCCAGATATGTAATTTTTCTGTATGACTTCATTACAAAAATGTTGATTTAATTTCATCACTGAAGTCTTTGGAATTGCTAGCACCTCCAGAATAACCATTATTTTTCTCTTTATAGGTAAAAACACTGAAGACTGTCTGCATTGGATCTCTGCTGTTTTGTCACAGCAGCTGATGTTCCCAAATCCACACAGCTGCTGACTGCAGCTGTTCAATATGATGCAGAACCATTTGCTCTACTGCAGGAGTTCAGGACCACTGACATCAGCAATATTAGGAAATGCTGGCAGGAGCCTCTCTCGATACTGAAGAAGATATGAAGTGAATGCAGTATTCAAAGACCTTCTGAGTGTCTTCGCTATCTCAATGGGGGTAAGAGGTGGAGGTGAGTGGGTGGGTCAGGGCACAGCTGCCAACCAGTATTAACTCATCACAGTCTTTTTTTCATAGCCTGGGGCCTAAGGGCTCAAGGTAACAACAAAATTGATTGGAGAGTGCTGGATAGAATTAATGGTTTTAATATCTGTTTAACTTTTACTTCCTGTTTCTGGCTGCAGCACTGACTGACTTGTTTTCAGTATGCACCTACTTGCTCCATGGCATGCTCCTGCTCTTGCTGTACATCAAATTTCAGGACTTGTTAATGGCTACACTCAGCATCCGCAGTTTGCTGTGCTGTTCATCACTTTGTTTTGCCTGGGAAAGCCATGATAAAAGCACTGTGCTCAAGCATTACACAGTATTTGGGCCCTGCATTATTCCAGTCCCTTCAGAGGTGTACGTGCACTAATGTGGCCTTACCAGCAGCCCACAGTTTTAGCAGGAAATATTCAGCTGCTCTGCTGTGAGGTCCTCCACAGGCTATAGTGGGGACACACACTCCGGGATGGTTCTGGAGCCTTTCTACTCCTGTAACAGCATTACCTGATGATCATCATTTTTTGAGTTAGTCTGTAAGTGCAAGGAATTGAGTCAGATAATTTTGCTTTGAACTGCAGTAAAGTTTCTGTGCATATTCACTAAATGTACCATTCCAAAAATTTAATGCTGACTATAATCAACAAAAAAGTGTACTGCATTCAGAAAGATATGATTAGGGTTTGAATTTTTTTCTTACTACATTGAAATATTTTGTAGCATAATGTACTGGACAAACTGGAGATTATGAAGAGAGATTTTTTGAGAACTCAGGTGTGTTACTGGTTGATTGTTTGACAAGGATTCTCAAAGTCTGAAAAATACCAGTATATCCTAAATCTCAGTATACTTCCTTCTCTCCATCACTGAGCATTTGTGAACAAAATGACCTTCGTAAGAGTGCACTTAAAAATATCCTTTACTACAATTCCAATTTATCCTTTTGGTCCCGAAGTTCACTAAGAGTCATGCTAGCTTAAAGTTTCATACAAATAAATAAGCCAACAGCTGATGTTTTTGAAGTGCAGCTCCTTACTAGGGATACCTCTAACTCACTATGATGATTCCTTCTCACTGAAGATTACTGCACACACATAGCAAACATGCCAGTTTGCTGCATTCCTGGGCCCAGTGCTGATGCATATAATGTCCGCATTTATGTGAATGGGCAATAACATTCAAAGCCACAGGCTGTTAAGGTCTCAGAGAATTGGATCCCACTGCCCCAACGCTGAAAGCTGTCCTTGCTTCTACCTCCATAATGGTCAGCAAACCTGCAATTAAAATATCTGCAGGTGCCAATCCTGTCAGCATCACAGCAAGATTCATGACTCTATTCTTCCAGGGTTCTGGTTTCTAAACTGGAAATATATTCCCATTTAGTGTAAGAGGAAATCTTAAGCAAGCAGTAATAAGTCTGTAATAATTAAAAAAAAAAAAAAAGCAAATACACAATACGTGCACACACACTCTTCTGATAACACTAAATTGCTAGGACACACTTTGGTTATTTGGGAAACTCTGATGTCTTCAGCACTTAAACATTACAGAAGCTGCTTTGGTCACAGTAACACATTACCTGGTAAATTAGTCTTCATTACATCAATGCCAACTTGAAGCTCAGGCTCAGCTGCAAGAACTGCATAATCTCCTTGATGAGAGACATTGAAGTTGTAGTTTGAACATACACTGAATATGTTGTTTGCCAGGAAAGGTTTTCCTTTTGATGTCCTTTGCAAATTTATTTCATTCCAAGGTATGCACAGCTTTTCTGCAATTAATTTCCGCATCAGCAGGCGACCGGCCTATGAAATAAAATGGAATCAGACAGAACTGTTATGTGTTGTACAACATAACTGTAGCTGCTAAAACACCACCTGCCTAAAAAAGTATGTTTTCATTACTGCCAAACAAAAGGGAGTGTTTCTAACAGATCATTTAGGTTCTCCCCTTTATAAAAGCCCTTGTCAAGTAAATTTAGCCAAAAACCAAAAGCTTTTCACCAGAGCTGGGTATGCAATACACATATCACTATCAGCACAGAGACTGACAGAGTCCACAAAAAGCAGACTAAGCCTTGAAGGCTGACATAAAATTGGTCCTTCTCTATCTTATTTACTTCAGACACTTTGCTGCACTGATGAATACTCTTTATATTATACTTTCTACACAGCAAAACTCTCTAAAGCTTTCTTTTATGAAGAGTCATCCAATGACTCAGGCACTTCATGAAACGCTGACCAGCTAAAAGTGCCGCGTAACTGCTTACAGACTCCTCGGCAAAAAGCCATTACTATCACATTGCTCTGTAGGATTTAATTCCTGAACGGATCACGCGGAAGTCTCAGAATGAAACAGCTTTATTCTCCTACACGCCGCCCTGCTGCCCTCAAATATAACCCCACGGATGAGTCGGTTCTGCCTCCTCCCTCACATCGCGCCGTAACACCGACGCCAGGACGCGCTCACAGCACGGACGGCGGTCACGCTGCAGCAGCGCGGCCCTGAGCGCCCGGCCCTGAGGGAGCCACTCAGCCCCTCCACCGTGCCCCCGCCCTCCCGTGTGTGTACCAAGGCAGCTTTGGCATCGCGGGCATAGACAAAGCGGCCGATGCGCTCCTTCTCCTCGGGCTGCACCAGCCGCGCCGCCAGCAACCACTCCTCGCGGCGGGGTCGCCAGGCGGCGCAAGGGAATGCCCAGCGCACACCGCCCATAGCCCCGCAGCCGGGCCCGCCGCGCCCGCCCACCCAGTGGGCGGGAAGGAGGGCAGGACCAGCTGTGGAGTAGCGACAGCCAATCCGCTGTCAGAGCGGCGTCTGAGTGACAGGGCAATGCGCCAGGTGTCGGCCTATCAGAGGAAAGGCGGTGCCTTGCGGCTGAGCTGCGCCCGCGGTGTCGTCAGAGACGCACCCGCACAGCGGGATGGGCGGGCTTTTAAGAGGACTGACAGCCCGCGAAGCCATTCCGAGTACAAGAGCCGGGAGAGTGACGCCGGAAGGAGCCAATCTGCTGGCGTCGCTGCTGCGCGGGGGTGGGCCAGACTGGTCGGAGAGCTGCTGGTGTTGGCTGCAGGTGGGTAGGCGCCGTTCGGAGGGGAACGCGAACGGGGGAATGGCTCTTCACCGGGTGCAGAGGGACAGCCGTGCTGACGGCCTCCACATCCCGAGGCCGAGCGGTCGGGCTGCGAGGAAAGAAAAACACCTCTCAGCATCCCGACCGGGCCAGCTTCAGTCCTTCCTTAGAATGAAGGGAGCCGCAGCGGGGAGCATGTGCGGGCGGTTGCGCATGCTCAGAAGAGCGCTGAGGTCGCTCCCGCCCCCCGCGGGTGTGGCGCTGTGAGGGCGGGTGCGGCGCTGCGCTGCGGTGGTGGTGGTGTAGGTGTATGTCCCGCGTGGCCGTTGCAGTCTGTCACCTTCCTTTAGTGCTACTGTCCGAAGTCCGTGGCCAAATAAAAGCGTCTGCAATGCCCTGGTGCGCCGTCAGCACGGGACGCCGTCAATATCAGGCCACCGGAATGTCACCAGGAGGCAGTTGGTTTGTCCGCTCCTCAGATGCAAAATCAGAATTGAAGATAGGTTGGTCGGTGCAAAATATTTCAAATACTGAAGTAATTTTCGGGGAAGAAAGCATTCCAGCAAGGAATCGGTAGTGCAATTAATTGGTTTTTAAAAAACAATTCCCATTAATCTCCCTTACTTAAGCACGGGGTGCCATGCGTACTCCACTATGTGTTACCCACGCAGACCTCAGTGAATCCTCAGAGGAGGATTTCATACAGCTGCAGGAAGCAGGGAAATGCTGCTCAGTGGTACCGATCTGCTGAGCCTTGCATTTTCAGTGGTGCATTCTGCACGCTCAGAGGAGAAAGTTGTGGCCTTGCTGGTACTGAGTTAAGGATTTTTCATAGTTGTAATGCAGTGGGATCTTACCCAGTTCCAAAAAAACTAAGGTTTGATTAATAAGTTTGACCTGGCTGTGCTTTCTTCTTACAGAGATGTAAGTGTATCAGTACTTTTAACTAGCTTGTTTATTGAAAAAAATAAAAACAAGTATGGTGCCTTCCAACTCTAAGGATTCTATGAATACGCATAATTACACATAATTACAGGGGGGGTGGAACTAGATGATCTTTGAGATCCCTTCCAACCCAAACCATTCTATGACTCTGTAAGTGCAAACTGCAGCTAGAGATGCACTACATGGTGTGTAATGTAATTATGAATTATGTGAAGCTGCATTTTAATGAAAAGAAGCTGTGATTATAAGTGTGCTCAATATTGCATGTATGTTCTGAAAAAAAAAGCCTTTTTTTTAATCACGTACAGAAATTTAAAGGCTATAAAACACAGTAAAAACAGTGATTTTCTCTTCCAGAATTTGCCAGAATTAGAAGTACAACACAGCATTTTTTTTTTTTCTCCTGAAAATGAAAATTATAATTCTTGAACTTCTTTACCTAAAAAAATACAGCTTTGGAATAAATCCCAAGAAGTTTGAGTCTTTTAAATGAAAATGTTTTTTATCTTAATGGATTGATGTGTTTGTGAGTGGATATGCAATTAAAGATCACTGCTTGCAGAGTGAGAATCTTCCACTTTGGGATTGCCTCCAGGAATCAGTGCAATTTCACTGCTTCCTGTTGGTCCCATGCTGTTTCTTTTTGTGCTTTTTTTTTTTTCTTTTTTTCTTTTCATGCTGTTTTTTTTTTCAATCACTTCTAAAGAATTCAAAGCTTTAAAGTCTCCGTGTCACCTTTTCTTCTTATAACACTGTCTCAATATGTATTATTGATAAATGCCACTTTTCTGAATGAAACATCTCAAAATGTCACATGCATCTTTCTGATTGTCTGAAAATGATTGACTGAGTATCCATTTTCTGTGAAGTTCAGTTATTTATGACACAGCTGTGAGACAGAGTTGCACTGAATTTTCCAGGCAGGAACCTGGAATTCTGTTACTGTATGAGTAAATTGATAAAGTGGAGAAGAGCAATAACAAACTATGAAAATGCAAGGTTTTCTACATAGTATTTATACGTAAGATACATTTTAGTTCTCTCTTGCCAGGTAGTAAGCACTTAAAAGGGCTACTAAATCCTTCACATATCCGTTCCACTCATATTCATCTTGCTGAGTATTAAATTAGGACTGTTAATTTACATGTGTAGTGGTAAGCAGTGCATTTTAAAATTGTCAGTAAACAATTAATTTCCCCCCCTTTGAATAGACCAGGAGTGAAAATAATACATCATCTTAATAAGTACATAAAATATGTCAAATATAAAAAATAGATTTTAAAACATAATTTTAAAACAGTGAACTTGACATGCTGAACCTCCCAAGAACTTACAGCATTCTAATTGTTACTATACTGAAGCAGATGAAATTTATGAGACAGCATTTTTTGAAGACTTACACTCTCTTTGCAGTTGAATTTTGTGTTAAAAAATGAAAACCTCCCTGCAAAAATATGTATATATATATATACAATTTCTTTCTTTTCATTGTATTAATTCTTTTTTCTCTTTACACAAAGTATGCTGTAAAATAGCAGTGCTTATGATTCTACTGGTTTAAAACCCTGCTGTCAAGTAAGACATACCAACCAAGCAGGGAGTGACAGAAGTAATGCTCTCTTGAATCATAATCTATTTCTCATGAGATACCTCAAGAGAACGATTAAGAATCAATATTCTTCTTTTTTTTCCTTTTTTTTTTTAAATTTACACAGAGTGCTGTACAGAGAGCGCAGTAGCACAGTAACAGTGTGTTCTGAGATAAAACCAATAAAGATTGCTTTATAAATGCTTGTAATTTTAAAGTACTGCATAAAGGTTGGATTTAGACTGTTTTAGCCTGCTGCATTAGTAGAAGATAGAATATCTACAAAGAGAATGTTATTTATCCTGTGAGTGTGTACATGGCTGAAGTGGGTGTCCTTTGTACTGGGAACACTCTCAGGCATCTCTTCAATTGCAGAAGGCTCAGCCATGTTTATTTTCAGATAGGCATGGCCCTGACCTGATTTTTCTAACTTGCACATGCATGGTACGTATGTATGCTGAGTACTTTCACAAAACAACTAGCTGTTACAGAATTGTCTATATATTTTTAAAAATCTTATTATAAAATGATCAAAATAGTTTGGTATTAGTGTCCTCCAGTGTTACTATGTACCTTGTCCTCATCTGAGTGTTTGCACTGTTCTTTTTACACATGCTTTTTCCCCTCCCTTGTGTATATAAGCTTTCCTTTGTTGGAAATCACAGAATGATAGAATGGCCTGGGGTGAAAAGGACCACAGTGATCATCGAGTTTCAAACCCCTGCTATGTGCAGGGTCGCCAACCACCAGACCAAGCTTCCCAGAGCCACCATCCAGACTGGCCTTTGAATGCCTGCAGGAATGGGGCATCCACAACCTCCTTGGGCAACTTGTTCCAGTGGGTCACCACCCTCTGTGTGAAAAACTTCCTCCTAATATCTAACCTAAACCTGCCCTGTCTCAGTTTAAAACCATTCCCCCTTGTCCTATCACTATCCACCCTAATAAACAGCCGTTCACGTTCCTGTTTATATGCTCCCTTCAAGTACTGGAAGGCCACAATGAGGTCTCCCCAGAGCCTTCTCTTCTCCATTCTAAAGAAGCCCAGTTGCCTCAACCTTTCCTCATAGGAGAGGTGCTCCAGCCCTCTGATCATCTTAGACTCCCTCCTCTGGACCCGTTCCAAGAGCTCCACGTTTTTTCTGTACTGGAGGCCCCAGGCCTGGATGCAGTACTTCAGATGGGGCCTCACAAGAGCTGTGTAGAGGGGGACAATCACCTCCCTCTCTCTGCTGGCCACCCCTTTTATAATGCAGCCCAGAACACAGTTGGCCTTCCGGGCTGTAAGTGCACACTGCTGGCTCATGTCCAGCTTCTCGTCCACCAGGATCCCCACGTCCTTCTCCACAGGGCTGCTCTCAAGGAGATCTTCCCCCAGTTTGTATAAATACCTGGGATTGCCTTGACCCAAGTGCAGCACCCTGAGCTTGTTACTTGCTTAAGGTAGCACACCTTAAGCCATTCTCATCTTAGCACAAAATGTAACCATTTTATATGTTAGTCACATTATCTAAGAGTATCTGTGCTGCTGGTTAGTATTTATAAATACATGAATGTGTTCTGAATGTGCTCTGGTGGCAACTACAGTAGACACTGCCCAAACAAAAGTATGTCTCTGCTCAATGCCCACTCTGCAGCTCTGTTTGCTTTGCCATTTCAAACATGGTGGGATGGATACCAACATAAATTGAAGGAGTTGTACTGCAGTGGTTATGATATTAGTGTGCAGCTGTTGAAGTATTTTGAAAATGGCTGTCTTGGATGTTTTGGACTCCTTTGTAAGTTTAATGGTATGCTTTATTTACAGTCTCTTAATGTAATGTCTATGATTCAAAAAATATCCAGAGTATAAAGTTGATATTCTGAAGGGCAGCTGGACTTATCAAAGGAAAAGTATAAATAAATTAACATTTCAGTTTCTCCCATATACAGAACTACAAATACATCTTAAGAAGGATTGTGGTTGCAGCGAAATAGTAGAAAGTCTTATAACAGTGTTTACATCTTATAGATGTCTTTTGAAAAGAAAATATTACCATCACAGAATTGCGGAGTTTGGAAAAGACTTCTAGAGATCATCGAGTCCAACCCGCCTGCTAAAGCAGGCTTCCTACAGTAGGTCACACAAGTAGGCGTCCAGACAAATCCTGAATATCTCCAAAACAAGAGACTCTGCAAACTCTCTGAGAAGCCTGCTCCAGTGCTCTGTCATCCTCACTGTAACAAAGTTCTTCCACATATTTGCGTGGAACTTCCTGTGTTCCAGTTTTTGGTCATTGCTCCTTGTCCTATCACTACACACCACTGAAAAGAGTCTGGCCTCAAGCAATTGCTTCCTGCATTTTAGATATTTATAAACACCAATCAGATCCAATCTCAGTCCTCTCTTCACTGAACAGACCCAGGCTACTCAGTCGTTCCTCATACAGGAGATGCTCCAAACTCTCTATCATCTTTTTTTGCCCTCCACTGGACTCTTTCTAGGAGATCCCTGTCTTCCTTGAACTGAGGAGCCCAGAACTGGGTACGGTGCTCCGGATGTGGCCTTGCCAGAGCAGAGTAGCTGGGGAAGATCACCTCCCTCAACCTGCTGGTCATGGTTTTTTTTGCCATCTTGGCCACAAGGGCTCACTGCTGGCTCATGGCCAACCTGTTGTCCACCAGGACCCCCAGGTCCTTCTCTGCAGAGCTCATCTCCAGCAGGCCACCCCCTAACCTGTACCGATGCATGTAGTTATTTCTCCCCACATGCAGGACTCAACACTTGTTTTTGTTGAACCTCATCAGGTTTCTCTCTGTCCAGCTCTCCAGTCTGTCCAGGTCACATTGAACTGCGGCACAGTCTTCTGGTGTGTCAGCAACTCCTCCTCATTTTGTATCATCAGCAAACTTACTGAGGGTGGACTCTATTCCTTCATCCAGGTCACTGATGAACAAGATCAGACCCAGCACCAACCCCTGGTGAACACTGCTAATTACAGTCCTCCAAGTAGACTCCATGTCACAGCTCTCTGAGCTCTACCAATCAGCCGGTTCCCAGCCCAGCTCACTGTACACTCATCTATCCCGCACTTTTTAAGCTTCATTTCAAGGATGCTGCGAGAGACACTGTCAAATGCCTTGCTGAAGTCAGTGTACACAACATACGCTGCTCTCCCCTCATCTACCTGGCCAGTGATTACATCATAGAAAGTTGCTAGGTTGGTCAAGCAGCATTTCCCCTTGGTGAATCCTTGTTGACTACTTCTGATAGCTTTCTTCTCTTCCAATTGCTTGGAGATGGCATCCAGAACAAGTTGTACCATCAGCTTTCCAGGGACTGAGGCCAGACTCTTTTTCCACATTTCATGGACCTTCTTCTTCCGTTTGAGTTTATCCATGAGCTGCTTTTAGTGCAGGTACTTACCTTATTGGTAGGAGAAGGTCTGGAGCACTTGGAACAATCACCCACCTGAACCGAGGTCTCCTTTCTTAATAGTTCTGTCTGGACAGATGCATCTAACATCTCCTGGGATTTCGCTGAAGGGGCACTGGCTTTAGCCCTCAGGCAAATGCTCACAACCATACTGGAGCTTCCCCAGCTATGAACCTGCAAGCTAACTGCCGTGATAGAGCATTGCTTCCAGCAGAGCTGAGGCACCCTTCCTGCTGAAACACCTTGCACAAGCTGCCCACACATCAGTGAAGTAAAAGAATTCCTCTAGAAGTACAGTGAGTGTTTTTGCAGCTATTTATTCAGTTTGCAAGCATTAAGGGCAGTCAAGCATTTTCTTGTAGCTTTTTACCAATACACACGGTACTACTAATAGGAATGTGTGCCCATAGTATGGGCTTATCACACTTCTCAGGGTGGATACATAACACCTGGGTCACCTAGCTCATTACTTTGTAGACTGCTACATTTCTTTTCCTCTTGGGAAAAGGGCAGTATTAAAACAGAGTATTAAAACAGAGGGGGTCTTGTGAAAAGCAGAACTGGGTCCTTTTTATTGGACTTTGTAGTGAGCCATCGATGCTCTTATCAGATGTTTCCTTAGTTCATCCACAGTAATGACTGCAGTTACCTTGTCATCCCCAACCTTCATTTGATCAAGTGCTAGCTGCTTTGGTTTGCTTTGTGGCCAGACATGTGCAGGCCATTTCTTGCCAGTTAACTGTCTGATGTGCAGAATGCCTTGTCCTCAACGGGAGGTCTGAAGAGAGAGCCTTGAGAGCCTTGAGAGTCTGTCTCCTTGATGATATATTGTGTGGGGTTGACCCTAAGAAATTTCAAGTTTTTTAAGTGTCATTGCAGTGGCCAGTTGGCCAATTATTTGATGACACCTTCCATTACCTGAAGGGGGCCTACAGGAAAGGTGGGGAGGGACTTTTTGTAAGGGCAGGTAGTGACAGGATGATGGGAAATGGCGTTTAACTGGAAGAGGGTAGATTTAGAGTAGATATTAGGAAGAAATTCTTTACTGTGAGTGTGGTGAGACACTGGAACAGGTTGCCCAGTAAGATTGTGAATGCCCCCTCTCTGGAGGCATTCAAAGCCAGGCTGGATGGGAATTTGACCAACCTGGTCTAGAGGGAAATGTATACATACAGTATTAGGGGTCAGATGTGTAACAATACAGGAGGTGCTGGAAGGCTGGTTGTATGACGAGTGCCAAGCCAGTTGTGTGATGGAAAAGGGCTTGAGTATATAGAGCTTTTGTGTGCCTTGAGAAGAGACTGTATGGCACACAGCCTTACGTTAAGAAATAAAAAGAGACCCTAAGTCTAATGAACCATCTAATGGAATTTGGTTCTTGCTAATTCAGATAAAGATAGACTTTGTAACTGGAATCCCATGGAAGTAAATAGAACAAAAATAAGGAGGCTCATTGCCCATTTTTCCTGAGCTTCAGACCTGTGCAACATATGCTCGTGCCATCTATGTTTTTACCCTGCTGTCAGTAACTCAATCAAATATTTATAAATGTAACTATTGATTAATTCATATGGCCTTGTAGGAGAATGCATTAAATAATTATAAATTATAATTGGCCCTGTTTTAACATGCCAACTTTAAGCTATCTTGTTATTTTGTAGGGCTTTAAAATCATGAACATACACACCAAACGGGTAAATTAGTACAAAAACTATCAAATAAGGTTGGAATTGGCTACAAGAAAGATGAGAATTGATTGATTTATTTATTTTCAGTGGAGTGGAAGAAAGAGCAAATTAGGCTTAACAACAGCACAGTATTCATTAATATCTTCCTTAATGTCAGACAAAAACAGTAGTGGTATATTGATCCAACCTGGCCTTGAAGACCTGCAGGGATGGGGCATCCACAACCTCTCTGGGCAGCCTGTTCCAGCACCTCATCACTCTCATAGTAAAGAACTTCCCCTTGACATCCAACCTAAATCTTCCCTCCTTCAACTTGAAACCATTTCCCCTTGTCCTGCTACTACCTACCCTTTCAAAGAGTTGGCTCCCCTCCTGTGGGATTGTCTGGCCATGGGAACGAGAAGATGCCTGCTTCGAGAGTGCCAATGCTGGGATCAAGATCAATGGATCTCTTCTGTTCCAGGAGACATGGAGGTCTCCTTGTGGGTGGAACTGCCTGACTAGATAAAAGTATAGATCAGTCTGCTCTGAAAATACCTCCCATGAAGAAGGTTGCCTGATGGTTAGGTTTGCTCTGAGTGTATCACCTGATCAGATAAGCCTTTTTACAAAATTTAAAAAAGAAAATCTAGACTCCACATTTGGCTTGGACTTTTTTTTTGGTCCCCTTTGTTGATTCAGGTGGGCCATCATCTGTTGCAAGTACAGTTGGAACTGTGGATGCAGAGTTCTGCAATCCAAGTTTCTTTATGCTTTAAAATAGGGAAATTGGACTAAAATTTCCAGAAAGGTCAGCTTATGCATCTGTAACAGTATGAATAGCTCTCAGCATAGGTGTAAATAAAATATATTTGAAGTTTCTTAATGCCATCAAAGTGAAATAAGGTATTTTTCATGTAAGAAAAAAAAATTGCAAAGCCCAACTTAACTGTAGAAACAAATCACTTCAGTATAGGGCTTTTCACTAGAAACACTTTCTACTGAGAGGGATACTGCACCATGTTAAGTTAATGCCTCAGTAGGCATTGCCTACTTAGCAGGTACCATGAGCCTCTATCTCCCTTGCACTGTGAGCTCTAGAAAGTCCACTGAGTTTGGGGGTTTGTAGTATGAAGATGAACTTTGCTGTATCTAAAAATATGTAATAATTTCTTTCCTTTTCCATCTTCATTTTAAATCAAATTGTAAGAAGTTGAGATGTTTAGAGGGTAAGCCAAGGAACGGTCTGTCTTAAATGACCATTAAAATCTGTAACATGCTCCTTGGTGTGCTTCCTGTGGACTCTGTTGAAAAAATTCCTGCAGGTGGGTACTATGTTGGATACATTACTTTTCAAAGTATGTTCGTGTATATTTTGCAAAGTAGAAGTATTATGCAGTCCAGTGTAAATGTCACTTACATTTAGAACTGTGCATAGGACTTGCAAACCAATTTTTGGTTATGGCATACTGATTAAAAAAAAAATAATGACCATGAAATCAATTACTTATTTTTCCATTTCAGGTTCATGAATAGATTGAAGAAAACATGGCCCATCAACGAGATTACATTAGCAGACCTATTTGCAATGGAATTTCTGTTCCTGAAAATAAAATTAATTCCTTAGTGGCTGAAGGTCATGGACAACAAATTCTAAAAGTACTACAGAAGTTCAGAGAACAAAATACATTTTTTGACTTTAAAATTATTGTGAAAGATGAAGTCATTCCTTGTCATCGTTGCGTACTGGCAGCTTGCAGTGATTTTTTCAGGTAAGTATAATTTTGGCATGAGTTGGCAGGAGATGGATTGGAAATTCTTTGGAAGGAAGGGAAAGAATATTATTACAAAAATTAAAAGATAAATCATCACAACTTTTGTACATCTGCAGAGCGGTCAAACACTGCAATACAGATAGTAAAGTAAATAATTGCACTGTTAGATTTCCAGAGTGACCTCAGAACCCTGTGAGTTTGAGATTCAAACAGCAGTCTGTGCATTTCACTGGGGATGCTCACTGTTCACTGGGACACAAATGTTAAACCATAACTGCATGACTCTTCTGTTCGGCAGAACTGACACAAACTCTGTATCTTCAAGATTTGACTTTGCATGGAGCAGTCTGTGTACTTTGACACATTTATATTGGGAAGCATAACAGATTGATTCCAAATACATACTGCATTGTGGATAAATTGTTCATGGTTTTGGAGTTGGGTTGGATTTTATTAAAATAAGATGAGTAATCAGAATAGCACGGTTTGTCTTCAGAGTTATTTAAGCAGATACCTAGTATTTTTTTCCAGATTACAAATTTCAGCCTTTCAGTATGAAACAAAGCTGCAATCTTCCTTCTGATACTTAAAGCTATACATTCCTAAGGGACAGATTAGTTACATAAAGAATTTATGAAGAACCTTGCTAACCTTTTCATTAGCAAAACTGAGATGTGCAAACCCAAACTGCAAACCTGTTTCTAAATATATTTTTTACTAAAACACGAAAGTAAGATGCTCTAATAATGAAAAACTGGGGTCCTGAAAAGTGATACATTATTCTCAATGGCCTTTGAACATCCCACAGTCTGCAGAAGTCTGCCATATATGTCATTGGACATAGGCTAGACATGTGTCCTTAGGACTACTGACTAAAGAAGAAATGCAGATGAGATATTTCTTCATTGTAGCAACAGGTCTGGCTTTGCTTTAACGTGTAATAGTGTTTGGCTCCACAGAGACACTGATAGAAAGGAATATAAGCATGAAATGGCTTTCAGTATTAATTTTTAGCTGAAGTAGTGTTTTCACTACCAATAGGCTTTTGGGATTAAAATTTGCCGGAAGAGTTTGTGTGTAACAGTTGTTAACAGAAGCCATGGAATTGATAAGTTGTCCTGGAATGCAAGGCCGATCTATTACCTTCAGGGAATAAAAAGTACCTATGTCCACTAGATAAAAAGCTTTTTGTCTAAAAGATTATCTTTCTTTCCTTTGGACTTCCCTTAGTTTTGGTTTCATTGTGTACACCCAAGATTCAGCAACATTTTGCTCCCTACTTGTTAACTTTTTGATTCAGAGCCTTTTCTTGACTTTTCTTCTAGTATTTCTCAGTTGCTGTTGTTTGTGAGTGAAGCTTTATTTCCTAGGCACCCAGTATCCTTTCCATTTTACTCTGCAACTTAGTATCATAGCTTCAAAAGACTGAGTATTTATTATGTCAAAAGTTTTGGGGGTGTAAGTTTCTTATTGTAATTATACCTTCTTGCTCAGGAGGTGAGTTTCTGCTTTATTTGATGTTTACTTTCCAAAGAGTATGCTGCACACAGTGGTTTTTATTTTCTTCTTTGGCTTCATAACAGTATGGGATTTGAAATATCACATACTACCCATATACTAATCGTGTAAGAGAGCTATGATATAAAACTCACTTTTTTAAAAAAAGGAACTACCTATGATTTATTATTAATCCAAATTATATGCTAAGTATTTGGAATCATTTGTCTAAATCTTTCTCCACTATCATCTTTGGTCAAATCCGGGACACTGATGCTTATGTTTCAGGAGCGTGAGGGCAAATGACATGGCAGAATGGTTCTCCTGCCAGATTGCAATATCTTAATTATTTTATTTCAGAATGTTAGATTGTGTGCAGTAGTTAAAAGTTAAAAAGCAGTTATTATGTATTTAGTAATAAAGTACTCAAACTTGCCGAAAAATTTAGACAGATCTACTGATCAGTAATGTTTGTTTCACAATTTCAGCAATTGTCTTGATAGTCAGTCACAACCTATTTTTGTACAGGACATTTTATCATCATATACTATATCAAAACCTCATTTTTTATGACATCTGCCTTTACCCATAGATCTGTCTGTCAGGTCTAAAGCAAAAAATGAAAGTTGCTCCTCATACTTTTTTTCCTCTCACCACTCACCCACTTTTATTCCAGAGGAATGCACCCATCATCCACGCTGCCATTTGTTCCAACCTGCAGTTTGGAAGGCCTTTTTCCTCTTAATTTTCTGTATTTATCCACAGTGCATGACCTAAATCAAGTTGGTTTTTTGCTATATATTTTTTAAATCAGCCTTTCTCAAACTGTTCAAATGACGCTGCCCCTAACAACTTTCACTCCCACTGAGTTGTAGATTTCATCTCACTTTGAAAATCCATAGAAAACACAGCTGCTGTCATTTTTGAACCATTGCTTTGAGTACGTTATCATGAATCCTTTCTTCTGATGGCATATCAAGCCAATGTATTCTTATTTTTGTTAACCTTCACATTTTAGATCTATACAGCCATCCAACCCTACTATACCCCCCAATTTTCTCCTCCTTCCCACATCAATGTTGCCTTCTGTTTGCCAGATCCTTAATTTCTGTGTATTTCTTCTATATTTTATTAACAGAGCCATGTTTGAAGTTAATATGAAAGAACGAGATGATGGCAATGTTACTATTAGTAATCTATCACCCAAGGCAGTGAAAGCTTTTCTTGATTACGCTTACACAGGAAAAACAGAGATAACAAATGATAACGTGGAAATGCTCTTCCAGCTGTCATCATTTCTTCAAGTTTCACTCCTTTCCAAAGCTTGCAGTGACTTTCTAATAAAAAGTATCGATCTTGTCAATTGCTTACAGTTGCTTTCTCTATCGGAAAGTTATGGTTCTGTCCGCTTATTTGATCATGCACTAGATTTTGTACAGCACCACTTTTCCCTGCTATTAAGATCAAGTGACTTTTTGGAGATGAATTTTGAGATATTACAAAAATGTCTTGAAGCTGATGAACTAAATGTCCCTGAGGAAGAATCAGTGCTGAATGCTGTTCTTCAATGGACCAAACATAACGTAGAAACACGACAGAAATATCTGCCTAATTTGATCAAAAAAGTGAGGCTACACCAGTTACCTGAAAAGACTTTGCAAGACTTTCTGCATTCAGAAGAATATTTACTTAAAAGTGCTAATTGTTCAGTAATAATCAAAGATGCAGTCAAAAGTGTGCAAGACTTCAGCGGACTATTTCCAGATGCACGTCCTTCAACAACAGAAAAATACATATTTGTTCATAAAACTGAAGAAGACGGAGAAAACAGGCATACATTTTGCTACAACATCAAAACAGATAAATGGAAAGAACTACCACATACACACATGATTGATCTTCCAGGGTCAAGCTTATCTAGCTACGGAGAGAAAATATTTATGACTGGAGGATGCAAAGGGAATTGTTACAGGACGGTCAGGCTTCATATTGCTGAACCGTTTCATGATGCAACTGACCAAACCTGGTGCTACTGTCCAGTCCGCAATGAATTCTCCATTGTGTCAGCTATGAGAAAACCAAGGACAATGCACACATCTGTTGTCACCTTAAACCAGTTGTTCGTAATAGGTGGAAAGACCAGAGGAGCTCAAGAAACCCGAAGTCTTTTGGATGTAGAATCATATAATCCTCTCTCCAAAGACTGGAAATCTGTAAGCCAATTACCAAGAGGTATCTACTATCCAGAAGCAAGTGCATGTCAGAATATAATTTACGTCCTTGGCTCAGAAGTAGAGATTACTGATGCCTTTAATCCGTCTCTTGACTGTTTCTTTAAGTATAACGCTATGACTGATCAGTGGTCAGAACTTGTAGCAGAATTTGGGCAGTTTTTCCACGCAACTCTAATCAAAGCTGTTCCAGTGAACTGCACGTTGTACATATGTGATCTGTCCACCTACAAAGTCTACAGCTTTTGCCCAGAAACCTGTGTTTGGAAAGGGGAAGGATCTTTTGAATGTGCTGGCTTTAATGCAGGAGCAGTTGGGACAGAAGACAAAATTTATATCTTAGGCGGTGATTATGCTCCAGAAGAAATCACGGATGAAGTTCAAGTCTACCACAGTAACAGGTCTGAGTGGGAAGAAGTTTCCCCAATGCCAAGAGCCTTAACTGAATTTTACTGTCAGGTCATTCAGTTTAATAAATATAGGGACCCCTGGTCATCTGTAATGACAATTTGCTCTGGAGAATTTTGAAATTCCTGAGTCAAAATAATCTATTTAAATGCACAAGTTTTAGAACAGATTTTTCAGTATTAGTTTGCAGAAAAATATGTATTATTTTTGTTTTAAATCCTCAGTTTAAATTGTCTGCTATAGAGATGTTTCTGAAAGGGTCTATAAAATTCCCATTCATCCTAGTCATTATATATTAAGAATTAGTTTTATATACAAGTCTTCTCTGTAATTATCTGAATAGTGTGAAAGTAGTACTTTTCAGAAGAAAAGTTATGAGGAATTTATTTTGTAATATGTGCCATTGTTTCTGTAATAATCACAGTTGCCCCAGGTGATAAATTTCTGAGTGAGGAAACTGACAGAGATACTGTTTTCCCTACGTAACTGAAGTTTACAGAAATCTACATTCATGTTGTTTCCTTTTTTTTTTTTTTTTTGGTATTCACAAACCTGTTAGAGAACTTCATTGTCAGTTTTATCTTATTAGAATGACCTGAGCAAGGGGAAAAGCCAAAGTGACCTTCACAGCATTAAAACCAGGTGTCTAAATTGAAGAGACTGAAAATTCCCATCATCTCACATCAGCTCTTCAGTTGGACCAGTTTTTTCCATCCTTGTGCCTTAGTAGTAGCTGTACTTTCTGTTTTCATCCCGTTGCTGTGGCAAGACAAACTCTGATAACATTTTGCAGGGTGAGCAAGATTTCTGCAGGGTGGGTGAATCACGTGGGAACTTTGCTGCACAGATGGTCACCTCAATCACTGCAAGAAAAAAAGACTTCAGGATGTTTTCTAACAGAAGTCTTCCATCTCTGAACTCTGCGGCGGTTTCTGCTAAGCAGCCAATAGGCTGCTTACAGCAGAAAGTTGCAAAATTAAGTTTTAGTTGTTGCTTCAGTTAACTACCGGAAAAGTTCGTATCTTGTAATACACAGAATACAAAGTTAGGAAAAAAACCAAACCCATACTTAAAGTAAATAGTATTTCTGAAGGGAAATAAATCATTTCTTAAAACTTCTGTAGTATTTTAAATGAATTAAAACACTTTCATCTTCATGGCAATTTTAAGTGATAAATTATTACGAGGTAAACACTATGCAATATATTGCTTGAGAAACTACAGTAATCTATTATGTTAAAATTGTAATGGCTTTTCAGTATTAATACTACTGTGAAGTAAATTTGATCTGACGCATACAAAGTGTCTGTCCAGCAGGACACTGGAATTACCTAGGTTTCATAAACTCACTTGTAATCTTCCACAGCCTGAGAATTTTCTTTCTTCCGGATATTCAAATAAGATTTCAGTAGCCCTTATGTACTAATTAGGCCATAGAGTTGTGTTATGCCAGACAGAATGGTTCTAAACATCTAAGCATGTCTTTTCTAAGCAGCTTGAAAATGAACAAAATTTAGTGAGGTACCTAATGCATCTTTTACATGGCTTCAGACAACCACTGTAATTTTGCTATCACATCTCTGCTGCATGTACTTTTGGCAAAAGTAAAGCTCAATATTAATGCTTAAAGCTTAATATTGCCTAGCAACATATTTCTCTTTCAAACAGTAAACAGTGGGAATCTCCAATTTTGTCATTTGTATAATTTATCAGATATCTTTCAAAAGTTAGATAATATTATAAATATTTTCATAAGGATGTAAATGAAAATTATGCACATTTGGATAACCTATTAATAGTGGAACTTTCCCCCTCAGTAATTTGTATTAAGATATGTGTCAGGTCTGTAGAAGTAAATAGTTTGTTGTAGTAGTATTTCAGGTAACTTCCACATTTATTTTGATCTTTTCATAGTGAATGTCCAAATCATATTATAAGTAGAGTTAGACTGGTAACCTTTACAATCATTTTTATATCAGAACATGCCTAATTTTTGTTAGTAAAAACGATACATATTGAATAGTTTAGGAGAGATGGAGAATACCATTCCTTCTTATTAAGTTATCAAGGGAAAAAACAAATAGGAACATAGGAGAATAGGAGTTTTAGCATTAGTAGGCTAGTAAAAGTAGCATAAACTTCATTTAATTATCACCACTTGTCACTTTCCATAGAAGTACAAGGCTGCACAGAATTGCCAGGTCACGGCCTGAACCAGTGGTTGAGCACCAGGTGAGAAGGTGTGGCTAACCCAGGGAGCTCAGGTACAAGCAATGCACCTGAGTGGCTGAAAGGGTGGAGTCTGGACCCATCCCTCCTCACCTTCATTGAAGGGTAGCACCTGAGGGAGCAGAATCTCCTTGGATAGAGACTGTACTCTTCTTGAGCTATCATTGGTTATTAGAAGGAGTGAGCAATTTTTCTTCTTTGTTATCTTCTGTTGCTCCATAGTGCTTGTATCTAAGTAGGAGATGCTGTCATTGCCTTCTTTTGCTGCACAGAGGCCCAATTCTTGTTTGCTTGTGGTTTTATGCTGTTTTTATACCCAAGTAATGACCATGTAATTTATGCAATGACAACAGTGACACATTATGCCCATCTTATATGGGTATAAACAGCTATGCAAGTTGGAAGAGACTAGAGAACTGCAAGTTACGTTCTGTTGCTTCTGTCCTGACCAAATTGCTGGGCTGCATAAACAGCACTGAGTCAGTCACAAATTCAGGTGATGCTCTTTCTTCCAAGTATTTTCTTACAGTATGTTTTATTTGGTATACTTGCTGTATGCATATACCTCTGCCACATGACACCAAACAGAGCATATGTGGTAAATTACTCGTTATTCATATGTGTGTGTGTGTGTGTGTGTGTGTGTGTGTGTATATATATAAACACTAAACTTTATTGGGAAAAAGACATGTTTGTTTGATATTCTACACTACATTTGCACAGGAACTAAAGTCAGTTCCAAGTCCAACAAATCATTCATGGATTTCAAATGGTGTTTCGCTCTCTTAATTGGTGACAAGGAAATTAACTAGTAGCATCAGTTCCTTTTTACTATCTATTACAAAAAGTTACTGTGAAATAGAATGAATTTTTTTTCTGTTACGTAGGTAAACTCATGGAGGGGAAGAAAGAAAAGGTTATTTGCTGTAATTTCAACATGATAGGAGAAGGGGAAGTGATTTCAAACTGAAAGAGGGGAGATATAGACTAGATGTAAGAGAAACATTTTTTTACATTAAAGGGTAATGAAGCACTGGCACAGGTTGCCCAGAGAGGTGGTGGGTGCCCTGTCACTGGAGACACTCCAGGTCAGGCTGGATGGGGCTCTGAGCACCTGATGGAGCTGTAGTGTCCCTGTTCATGGCAGGGGGATTGGGCTAGATGGCCTTTAAAGGTCTCTTCCAACTCAACTGATTCTGATTCATATGGAGGGCTGAATCTGATAATGGAATTGAATGAAGAAGCTATGTTACAAAGTCATGGTTAAAAACAAGGCTTTAAGATAAAAGTAATGACTTATTTATCACAGGATTTGTAATATATCTAGCGATGGATGAAATCTCAGTGAAGTCAATTGCACTACTCAAAACAACATGGGCTTCTTGCATGAGTTACTTCTGTAGGTCTGGATCAAATATATATTTTTAGCTGACTACACAGCTAAATTACAGAGTTTAAAAAGATCCCAAAATTAGTGCAGGTGATTTTTTTTCCACAACTTTTCTGACTTTTCAAAGCTCACTGAACTTAATAAAAAAGTACGTTCCTCAGAAAATAATGCATTACTAGATAATGATTACCTAGGTTCTCACTGAAATATATTAAAATGTTTAAAACATACAAATTGCATGTGAAAGTATATGCTACTATTTGCACCTAAATGATGTAACCAAAACATTTCTAATAGTTGTTTACTGTATGTCACAGAACACATTATAAGCATGATCAGTGCAATATTATTAAGATAATATACATGTGGGATTTTAATACCCGGTAATGATTATATTGGATAGTTTTATAAGAATGCACTGCAAACATTATGGCACTTTGGTAATGTTATCATACTGGTTTAGTTACAATAAATACCAATTATTCAGGTGTTTATATTGATTATGTTTGCACAGACCTGATAATTATTATTTCTGTATTAATGAATTTATTTTCTATATTCTAAATATGGTGGTAGTAGTAAGTCAGTTTACTGCTGTTAAAAATTCATTATATTTAAAAAATGGAGTAAGATTTATTGGGTCGGATTTCTTCCCAGTGTTACTCCATTAAGAAATCTGTATACCTCTTCTGATTAGTAATAAGTATTAGGTAAGGTGTAGGATATAGGATGTGCTGATCGCGTTTGGAAATGTGGAGTCTAATTTTAGATGTTTCTGTTTGTGGTTGACCAACAGGAGGCAGCATAAGATCTATTTTAATTAAAACAGAATTAAACCAGGGATATTTTGACAATATTTGTATGTGAAAATTATGCTCAGTTTATTTCTTCCCTTCTAACATCCAATAAAGCATAGAGATCATTAAAATCCTGCTGCTGCCTGGGCTCTGCTGATATGTGGAAGTATGACACTACTGTATGTTTGCTGAGATGTTCATTCTTCTGTGAAATAAAGCACCAAGCAACTGAATCCTCCTCTGGTCTCTGTTATTGTTTTTGGGTTTTGCTTGTTTGTTTTCAGTGAGTTTCAAAATACAGAGAATCTACAATGTTTCCAACTAGGCTAACATATTTTCCAACTGGTGAACATTTCGCGTATTAGGATAGGACCAAGAAAGCAATTAGCAGGCACAAAAACTGCAGTGACAGCATATTTGTTGTTTTTTTTTCACTATTCTTGAACTTTTTATCTGCATATTGTTTGTAAATCGATTTGCTTTTATCGAGCTAAATTAATTTAGTCTGCTGGAAAGCTGTATTTTTTTTTTTTTTACTGTATAGTACTTGTTTAAATTGGTATTTTTTTACTGGATGCATCTAGATCAGATTGGTATGTAGTATTTTTAATAGTTTAAATATTGAAAATGATTATATATATATTTTGAAGTGGGCTTCCTTGGTACTTTAGACGTCGCTACTCTAAAATACACGAGTGCAAAGGGTGCAAATGTGGCATTAGGTGAGGGAGCCCTGTGTTCTTATATTCCTCCAGAACTTAAAATTCAGTGACCTTCACAGTCTGTATCACAGACCGTATCACAGTATCTTACACAAGATACCACATCATTTTTAAGAAGTTACACTCAATGGTTTTCTTAGTTCATGAGTAAGTTAAATACTTAGAGGGAATATTCACAGAACTTGCTCACTGTTAAACACCTGAGTCACCTTCCTCGACCAGCACATTTCCTTTGTCCCTTCACAATTATATGTAACTTTATGGTTGGACAGCATAAGTTTCAGATTATTTTCTCCCCTCCTGCCTTTAATCCTCTGCTATTGTTACTACTCCTAGCTGCAAAGATAAATTCTCACAATTACCAGTGACATGCAGAACAAACAGATCCTGGAATTATAACTTCAGTTATCTTCTTCAGTATCTTCAGTATCTTCAGTTTTCTTCTNTTTTTTTTTTTTTTTTTTTTTTTGCAAAGAAGTAGTTTAAAAGTGCTTCAGAAATTTCATTTGCCTAAACATGTTGGTTTTGAAGTAACTGTAAAAAATCTTAGCTTCTTTTTGAAATAACTTAGTCTGCAGACTGAGACGTATATGCCGAATTTCAGCCTTAAGCGTAGCCCAACAGGCAAAACCGTAAGAGCTACAGGAAAATAGCTATATTTTCGTAATGGAAATATCAGCTCAACCTGAGCAGTTTATGACATAGACATATTAATAGATTTATAATTCATACGAGTTTATGAGAGCTCATCAATAGCTACTTTATATTCAGAGTATAACAAAATTGTTTTCTTGTAACAGATAAGCGGTATGTTCAGAATGTGCGCTTCCTTAACTGGTGGAACACCTTGAACACCCTGGAGGTGTTCAAGGCCAGATTGGATGGGGCCCTGGGCAGCCTGGTCTAGTATTAAATGTGGAGGTTGGTGGCCCTGCCTGTGGCAGGGGGGTTGGAGATTCATGATCCTTGAGGTCCCTTCCAACCTGGGCCATTCTGTGATTCTGTGATTTTGGAGCCAAGCTCATTACATGAAAATATACATTGTATATCTTTGAGATTTATTTTGTTTGCTCTTTTTCTCATAGGAACCCTGAGAAATAGGAAAATACTACAAAGTGAAGACAAAACACATCTAACGAGAGCTTATCTCTGCTTTCATTGTTTTTTAAACTTTGTGTTAATAACTGCTTAGTGTCAAATAGCCTCTGTAATCTGCTGTACTAAAATTATTAGCTTAAAGCTGGAAAAAATGAAACAATTGAAAAGAAAAAGAAAAAGCAATTTTAGTGTTCAGGAAACTCAAACTCTCCTTAAGGAAATCAGAAAAAGGAGAGAAGTACTGTTTTCGAAGCAACTTAACACAACAATTAATGAGATGAAACGGAAAGCGTGGGAGGAAATAGCAGAGTGTGTGAATGCTGTAGGTGAAGGCGAGCAAAGAACGGGGACAGAAGTGAAGAGGCGATACCTTGACTGGAGGGCACTCATGAAGAGAAAACGTCTGAATGCAAACATCAAGGCAGTAGGTGCAGGGTTTCACCTTCCTTCGTCCGACTTAGATGACTCTCTCAACGAAGATATGGATGACAAAATGGGGTTTACAAATGAATCTAGTTTTGAATGGCAGAACATCACTGACTTCAGAGAAGCAGGTGGGTCTCTAACGGAAATCAAAGTAGAAGAAGAGGAGGATCCACAAAACTTTGAAGTAAGTGACTGGCATACATTAGCTATATGCAATATGGCTTTTTTCCCACATCACCAAGGGCTTTTCACTGTGCTTCATTAGCATCAGTTTTTGCTTTGTATGAATGTGTGAATTAAGTAGTAGAAACAATTGTGCTTCAGAGAGAAGGTATTCAAATCTAGCAGCTTGCAGTGGTGTATAAGATTGGTAACCCTCGATACAAGTATTTATTTGGATGCGTTTTCCATTTCTGTATGTCGTAGGAATTATTTCAGTCAGTAGAATGAAAATACATTACTGAAGGATACTGGCTGTTTTCATACTTAGGGTATCAGAATAGAGGAATGGAGAAGGGAAATTCACCTCTTTAACAAATGAAAGTGCGTGTTACCTGGAGGTACAGAAAGAAAGAAATGGAATCCTCTTTGCATTTCTTAAAATGAGACCACAGGAGATGAAAATATTACCTGAATGAATCAGTCAGCCATTCCTCTGTCAGAATTGTAGCTGTGAACCCTGTGGCCAGGTTGCTATTCTTAGTAGCATCGTAGCTGTTCTGAGAAAGGCAGCCAGTGAGACTGAAATCACGTTTGGATAGTTTTTTGTTTTGTTTTGTTTTTGTTTTTTGTTAATATGGGTTCAAATTGTGTCTTAGTTTAGTTGGAATGTATGCTGGGGAAAAATAACAGCATGAGCTCTTAAAAATGGTGGTGGGACTGCTGCCTGACAGCTGCTGAAGAAAGGTGTCAGTCTTCTCTAAAACTGAAATACTGGTAGTTGCTCTCATTGCCTTACGTTGTTTTCTGAACCCATGTCTTCCTCCGTTTGCCTTCCATTTGCAGTATTCGTGATGGGAAACAATAGTCCCTTCTGTATTACGGTGTATAGCACGTAGCTCTTGCAGGATTACAGTCTTCATGGTTCACCAAGAACAGTGGTACTAACCCCCTAATAATCTGTGTTGTGAGAGGTTTTCTAGCAAAAATGACAATATAAAATTGGTTAAACAAGTCCGGTTTATTGACCCCCTTACACAGATTGAAGGGTTAGGACCATGTGAAAAGTGCCAGATGGTTTTAAATACTGCAGCATTAAATGTTTTTAGAAATTGAATCCTCGTGTTAATGAGGGCTGGGTTAGCTTTAATACCACATAGCCTATGGATCCAGCTGCTCTGATAGATAATTAGTCACAACAAATTGCTAGTGGCTTACGTAAATGTCACTGAGCTTTGTGAAAAGTAAGGCCAGCACATGCTTTTTGGGTCTAGTTTTCTGTCAGTGAATCTGAATGCTCTGTAATATCTATCATGCAGTGTTTTTTATGCTACTCTTGCATGTCTATAGACAGATTTTTCATTACAAATATTAGCTCACAGATCAAGTGTCTCTCAAGCTGTGTAATGACAAACAAATTTTTTGATCTGGCATGATTATTTTGTAGAATGTAAGTTCTGGAGTACTTTTTAAGATGCAGGAAAAAAAGCAGGCATCTGTTATTTTCAGTGAAGTTGTGTATAACGCTGTTCTAGCAGAGAGACTGGGATGTAATTCTTGTGCGTTGCATTCCTCTCTGCAGTTTCCTATTGAGGAAGAAGAAATTTTTTCATCGGTTTTGCCAGATTCAAAAAAAGAAAATGACCTACCAGATTTCAGCCACATTGAGGAGTTTGGAAATCTAAGTTCTGCTCAAGCTAGGTTAGCCTATGAAGATTCACACTTGCTTATAAATCTAGAGAAGCAGAAGGTGGAGCTGGAGAAGCAGCGGTTAGATATTGAGGCTGAACGGTTACAAGTGGAGAAGGAGCGCCTGCAGATTGAAAAGGAGCGGCTGCGGCACATTGACTTGGAGCATGAGAGACTTCAGCTGGAGAAGGAGCGACTTCAAATTGAGCGGGAGAAACTGAGGCTAGAGACTCTGCGTGCTGAGAAACCTGCCCTGGAAAGTGACCTCACCCAGTCGGAAAAACCCATCATACAGCCTCTGGATCTAGAAACTGAAAAGCTAAAACTTGAAAAAGAACGCTTGCAGTTAGAGAAAGAAAGGTTGCAGTTCTTAAAATTCGAGTCAGAGAAGCTGCAGATTGAGAAGGAGCGCTTGCAAGTGGAGAAAGAACGCCTCAGAATTCAGAGAGAGGGTCTCTTGCAGTGAGCTTCTCAACTGCAGTGTTAATACTAGTATTCTGTTGCTGTGTAAAATATAGGTAGTTCTTTTCCTGATGCTGAAACTGTTGTAAAGGTCTGATGTTCTTCTGTTCAGAGTTGAATGTTGATGTTGAACTTTAATGAAAGAGAAAAAAAAACGATGGTGCTCAGTAAGTCAGTGTGCCTGTGTAAATACGCTTATATATTAAATTGCTTTTCAGTGTATCAGAACTAAGTGTTGTTACGTTCTCTTGTCGTCAGTATTGTGTTGTATTAGTTTGGTGTCCTTCTCTCGAAGACACATTAAGAAGAATCAAGACCAAATGCTGTGCTTCTTTTTTTCTTTTAATACTGCACTAACAGTTAGGGAGTATTAGAATAAGTCAATATGTATTGTGAGGGCCTCATGCTGAGGGTAGTCCATGCAGTAAATAAGTATAATTAGGCAGAACATAGTAACATACAGTCATGATGTGTTTCATTAAACTTTATTTCCCCTTTTTGTTTTTTTTTTCCACTTCCGCAGCTGAAAGGAGTTCACTAAAAGTTCCAGAAATGAACACAGTGGTGTTTACTGTTGGAAGTGCAAAAGGTTGTGTTCTGCCTTTTTGAAGTATTCATACCAGATAAAGTTACACATCACACTGCCTACCATAAGCGAGACTTTTGGATGCATCAGGTCATTAATTATGTTATATGAAGTATTTTATGTCCTGATTACCTGTCAGTATAGCGTGAGGGCTTAGTAGCAGCAAGTGACAGCTGTCTGATCAGTCTGTGATCGTCCCTTGAAGGAAATTGCTAGACCTGGTTTATTTCTTGAGAGTTCAGCTGATGATAGGAGTCTTGGGAGTGGAGACAGAGGCTGAGCACAGGCTAACGAGAACTGAGCTTGAACACTAATGCTCTTGATATTAATTCTTCCTGGCCAGCACTGAGGTTCACAGAATCATAGAATGGCTTGTGTTGGAAGGGACCCCAGGGATCACCAAGTTCCAACCCCTTGCCACAGACAGGGCCACCAACCTCCGGGTTATTTCCGTGAGACAACCTGAGAGGTTTTTATGACCGATGCCATACAGCACGTTTTAGTTAGGTAAACAGAGGTGGTTAGTGCTGAAGGCCATCATTTCATATGTAACGTATTTGTTTCAATAAAAACCTTCTTGTGATTTCATATATGTATGTGTAAATCCCAACTGAGCCACATTTTAGAATTCTCATTTTTTCTGTGAGCAACTACCTTTTTTGATTCCATTTGAAACTATGAGAATACTAAATCTGAATATATGTTGAGTGACTTAACATGGATTCTTGTGCAAGTAAATATATTTATACCACTATAGGATTACTTTTATTCTGCAAAGAAAACGTTATTTTTTTATTATGGAGACAAGTGTGCTTCTACAGTGGAAATAAATTTGACTACTGCAACCCGAAATTGCTCTTGAGACTATGTTTATTCAGAGCAGTATATAAAAAGAAACTTGAATTCTTAAAATTTGACACCCTGAAGATGCTGGTGTCTGCATTCCTTGTGTTGTAAGTGGGAGAATCAAAGCATTTCAGAGTGGGACTCAAGTCAAGCATCACTCAATTGAAAAAGGAAAAGACAAGGAGCAGCTGGATAGAAATGCCCCAGGGGTAAATGTACCTGAGGTTCTTTCTTCCTGAAATAAAATAGTGACTTTTCAGGTAAAAAATGTAAAAAAAAAAACAAACAAAAAAAAACCCCAAACAACAACAACAAAAAAAAAACAAAAACAAAAAAACGGTTATGAGCTTTATGTGCTCATCTGTCCAACTTTTTTGAGGGATCTTCCCTTTATTTTCCCCTTTCAAAACATGGAAGAGGCAGAATTCAGAAAATTAGTCAGGATTGCTTCACGTGTAGAGCATTTGCCCTGTAATGAGTAACCCGGGTTTCACAATGGTTGCATCCTGAGGTATCTGACTTTCTAGATGGCTGCTCTGCCAAACCGAGGAATGAGGGGCAACGTCACCACTAGTGCAGCAGGTAGGGACCAGGTGGACCAAGCCAGGACAGGGGATGCTGTTGTGGTCTCGTCTGTTAGAAGTACTCATCCAGGAAAGAGCAGATGTGGAGTCCGGCTGCTGTTTTGAGAGGGAATTAATGCTGCTGCTCAACACTGGCACCTGTCCTTGTATTTTACTCTAGGTGAATGACTTAACCATTAGAAAAATGGTTTGCATTTTATGTTGGACATCTCTTGGGGCATGATTTCCAAGCATTTTCCCAAGTTAGGGGGGTAAAAAAGTTGAGATATATCTGAATAATTCATTTTTCGTTTCATAAATTTGAACACTCCTCCAAATGTGAATAGAGCAGCCTGCAAGCAGTTATTTCCTCCAACAACTGTTCAGCCTCCTAGGGAAATGATGGACCCCTTGGTTATACAGAACCTTTTGGAAAATACTGAATGGTGAAATTAAGTATCGTCGTAAATCATTGAAAATACAGTTTCAACATTAAAAGTAGAACAAATTACAGAGTTTAATACAATAATTTTCTAGCCTGCTTTTTTTCCATACTAAAATTGCAGTCATTTTGTAATTTAAATGCCGTATTTTTAAATACTAATCTTTAAACTCTTAAAACTTAATTGCTTCATTTACCAATCTGGGTCCTGACAGCGAAGCCTAAGGGCAAAATTTAGACCGTGTAGATGTCACCAAAGTCAGGACACACACAGCTCAGTTCCTACATAATAGAAAGGCCAGTGGTTGTAAGTAGTTGGAGTGACATTCCCAGGCTGGGAGTCACTTTAAGACAAGGGGGAACAACGTGCATACAGAGGAATAGGAAAATATTTGAGGGGGGAATGAAAGGAGAGGGGTAAAAATCAAATATTTGTAAGTGGGAAGGTGACTGAAGCTGGTGTCAGATAAACAGTGTTGGAAATACCCCTACTGGTCATTGCGAGCTGCTTTATCAAGTTTATTCCTGATGCACTGATGTCTGATCTCCTGGCTCTGTGGAGCCTGGTGGAAATGTACCCATAGAAGAGGTGAGGTGAAGAACCAGCAGGCACCTCCAAGGCCACTGAGAAATGTGTGCCATGCACTTTCCTGAGCTGCCTGAGGAACAAGCACTGGGACCTGTTATGTCCACTGTGTCACGAAGCCAGTAATTCTAGGGCCAGAATATCAAAGGTTAAATAAAGGATACAGCAGAGAGCCTCTCACTGTCTAATACTAGTGATGGGTCCCAACAACTGGGGCCCTGCCAGGACATCAATGGATAGAAGCAGAGTGCATCCAGGTGTTTTCATTATAACTTTGGAGACAGACTGGCTAATGCTTTATAGTATCCTAAAAACAGCTGGAGAATCTCACAGAGCAAAGTTGTAAATGTGAAGCCAGGGTGAACAGCAGCCTGTGCTCCAGTTGGGCACCTGTGAAGGCATGGTAGGATTCAAAATCAACTTCATGTCATTGAGTAGGGTGCCCTGCATTATCTCTCAGCCATTTTGAGCAAATTTAACTGTGCATATAAGATGCTGCAAACAATACTTAAGCAAACTATTAAATCATTATTTATTAAGACAAATGACGTTTTAGATTTAATAAATACCGAGCTCAGATTGAGCAACAGTATCCTTGTTACCTCAAGGAGTCTGCTAGCCGGGAGAGGAAGGGTCATCCTCCAGGGCTCCCTGGTGCTCTTTGGTAGTGCTTAGCTGCTGTCTTCCAAGGGTATATATATATATATTTAATTGTTGTTGGTGTTGTTGTTTTGGGATTCTTAATCTTTCCATGTTGATATTTTTTCTTCCCCTCAAATCCTCAAATTGCTACTGATGCTATTTCAACAATCCCACCTGTGTCTGTAGCTTTTTCTTACCTTGCTCTCCTCTACAGATTTCCTGAGATTTTTCTCACAATTTTGTTATTTTCCCATCAGTTTGAGCTAAGGGTACAGAGCTATGTGGGACAGTGGATTAAAGACTAGACAGAGGGCTGTCTGTTTACAGAAAATTGATCTGGTAACAGTCAGGGGAGGTCCAATCTCCCTGATGACTGTCCTGGAGGTCTTGCATTGTCAGTCAGACCACAGAATCACAGAACGGTTTGGGTTGGAAAGGATCTTAAAGAAAGATCACTAGTTCCAACCCTGCTGCCATGGGCAGGGACACCTCCCACTAGACCAGGTTGCCCAAAGCCCCATCCAACCTGGCCCTGATCTCCTCTAGAGATGGGGCATCCACAGCTTCTCTGGGAAACCTATTCCAGTGCCTCACCACTCATATGAACATCCCATACCAGACAGTTCTCCGGGTGCTTGGTAGTAGAAGTTGCCCTAAGTACTGCTACAGTGTGAGTTCTTTGAACAATCCAGAGCACGTTGTTTGTATGTTACACCTTGAACTGGACAGTAATCTGCCCTGTGCCCTTTCAAAGCAATGAATTACATTCATACTTAGTACCCTGCCTAAAATAAACTCTAATTTCCAAATCTATCAGATAAAATCCCCTCTGCAACTGAGCAGAGAGGCTGATAACTCACAGCTCTTTGCCTTTCCATGGAGCTTTTGAGGCAGTTGTCACCAGTATTAGTGGTGTCACCTGCCTCTCCCTGCGCTGTCCCAGAAGCCTTCCCAGAAAGGCAGAGTGCTCCAAGGAGATGAAGCCAGATTTGGGGCTGATATTTTACAAACAGAAAAATACTGCTCAGTGTTAATCAGGAACCTTGACAGAGATGATAGGAGGCAGAAAAAGGAGGAGGAAAGACAGATTTTTCTCTATCATTTCTAGAATCAGTTAGTGAATGTAAGCCAGAGGGTGTCAGAAAACTCCACCAAATGCAATAGTATTTGCTTCTTTTTCTCCTCTCCTCTCCTCTCCTCTCCTCTCCTCTCCTCTCCTCTCCTCTCCTCTCCTCTCCTCTCCTCTCCTCTCCTCTCCTCTCCTCTCCTCTCCTCTCCTCTCCTCTCCTCTCCTCTCCTNAATTTTAGATGTTTCTGTTTGTGGTTGACCAACAGGAGGCAGCATAAGATCTATTTTAATTAAAACAGAATTAAACCAGGGATATTTTGACAATATTTGTATGTGAAAATTATGCTCAGTTTATTTCTTCCCTTCTAACATCCAATAAAGCATAGAGATCATTAAAATCCTGCTGCTGCCTGGGCTCTGCTGATATGTGGAAGTATGACACTACTGTATGTTTGCTGAGATGTTCATTCTTCTGTGAAATAAAGCACCAAGCAACTGAATCCTCCTCTGGTCTCTGTTATTGTTTTTGGGTTTTGCTTGTTTGTTTTCAGTGAGTTTCAAAATACAGAGAATCTACAATGTTTCCAACTAGGCTAACATATTTTCCAACTGGTGAACATTTCGCGTATTAGGATAGGACCAAGAAAGCAATTAGCAGGCACAAAAACTGCAGTGACAGCATATTTGTTGTTTTTTTTTCACTATTCTTGAACTTTTTATCTGCATATTGTTTGTAAATCGATTTGCTTTTATCGAGCTAAATTAATTTAGTCTGCTGGAAAGCTGTATTTTTTTTTTTTTTACTGTATAGTACTTGTTTAAATTGGTATTTTTTTACTGGATGCATCTAGATCAGATTGGTATGTAGTATTTTTAATAGTTTAAATATTGAAAATGATTATATATATATTTTGAAGTGGGCTTCCTTGGTACTTTAGACGTCGCTACTCTAAAATACACGAGTGCAAAGGGTGCAAATGTGGCATTAGGTGAGGGAGCCCTGTGTTCTTATATTCCTCCAGAACTTAAAATTCAGTGACCTTCACAGTCTGTATCACAGACCGTATCACAGTATCTTACACAAGATACCACATCATTTTTAAGAAGTTACACTCAATGGTTTTCTTAGTTCATGAGTAAGTTAAATACTTAGAGGGAATATTCACAGAACTTGCTCACTGTTAAACACCTGAGTCACCTTCCTCGACCAGCACATTTCCTTTGTCCCTTCACAATTATATGTAACTTTATGGTTGGACAGCATAAGTTTCAGATTATTTTCTCCCCTCCTGCCTTTAATCCTCTGCTATTGTTACTACTCCTAGCTGCAAAGATAAATTCTCACAATTACCAGTGACATGCAGAACAAACAGATCCTGGAATTATAACTTCAGTTATCTTCTTCAGTATCTTCAGTATCTTCAGTTTTCTTCTGTTTCAGTCAGCTACATGTAAATTCAAGAGAGTTCATGTGAATGAAGGTGGTCTGAAGACTTGTACAGTGGAGGAAGCTGGTATATACCAAATAGCCTCTGTAACAGTGGAGTAACAATTGGGGAGAAAGGAGATCTATTTAACATTATGAGAACAGCTACCATGAGATCTCATACTTCTATCCAATTTATATTAATGAGCAGTAATCATATTTAGTGTTTTTGTGCTCCCTATGAAAAAGGGATGTATTATTATAATTAGCACTAATTATTTTTGCAGATTGGCAGAGGCTTAGGCTGGTAATGAGTTTCCTTCTTTATCTTTTTCCACCTATTGCACTTCAATCCAGGTTGAACTGGCTTCCAACACCTTCAGGGCACACTTGCATCTTATTTATGAGCACTGTCAAAATACGTAAATAATGTAATAACATAAACTAAAGCCTCGGTCATGCATAGGTTTTATTAAATACAATATACAGTGTAAAAAAATGCCAACAAAGTGGTATAGTCTTATTGCCCTGCTCTCCACTATTTCCCTCCTTAAATTTTTACAGTACACAGTGGGCATAGTGTAACAGCAGAACTATCATCTTCCGTGAGCTGATAAAACCATGTAGGCCTGTGTGAACGCAGTGACCTGCAGCCCACTGTGTCTGTATGAATGTCTCTGTGTGAACGCAGTGACCTGCAGCCCGCTGTGTCTGCACGAATGTCTCTGGATGAACGCAGTGACCCGCAGCCCACTGTGTCTTTATCTGAAAGGGTTCAGCAAGGGCCCGATCATCAGTGTGCAAAGGAGCCAATGCAAGGAGCAGATCGGGCAGAACACAGGAAACGCGTTTCAGCAGCGTATGTAAACGTATGTTAACTATCCATCTCCAAGCACCGCATTGCCACGGCAACGAGACGCCCAGACGGCGAGGTCCGGGCACCTCACCGGGCGCTGCGGAAACAGGAAAAGGAGCAGCGACAGCACAGCTCCGCTACATTTCGCTCGCATGTTCGCTTTTCTGAAGCAATATTACGGCTTACATAAGCGGCAAATTTCAAAACATTTTCTCCCACCACAGAATCACCTGGACGAGCACCACTTGGCTCATTTTACAGACGAGCCCCACCGCGGGAGCAGAGCACTCCCTCAAACCAACCCCTCCAACACACCCACCCAACGCCACACTGAGCGCAAGAAACGCGCCGCCGGAAAATCATGGAGGGGAGGGCGGGCTTTGGCAGAAACTAGCCTATCATCGGAAGACATCGGTAAGACAAGCAGCCGCCGCAGCCAATGCTGCATGGGGCTACGCGAACGGTGTCCCCGCGGGGGGAGTTACGGCGCTCAGAAGCTTATTCGGGGCATTCCGGCGCGTCTAGGAGGGCGGGACAGGAGAAAACAAGCGACGGGCCTCAACAGCCAATAGGCGCGAAGGAAAGGCTGATGGGCACTCAGCTCGCCCAATAGGAAGGTGCCGGCCGTTAAAGGGCCGGCGACCCGGTGGGGTGAGTTGGGCGTAGGTGAGTAACGTGCGGGGCTCCTGGGGCGGGTGTGGTTCGCGATGGGACAGAGGTAGTTGCGCTCCCGGTGCCTTATGGGGGGCTGCCTGCGCGGTCCCCAGCCCTCAGCCCCTGTGTGAGCGCAGAGCGGTTTCACTCTCAATTCTGGGGAGCGCTGAGGCGGCAGCCCACTGCCCTTCCATGAGGGGTGTGGGGCTCGGCTCCTAGGTCTCCACCGGTCTCGGTTGCCTGGAAGCCCGGCGTGGGGAGGGATGTCGGCGGGGCTGTCCGCTGCCTTTGTTCCCTGTGAGGGCTCCCGGCGCCTCCTGGCGGGTCTGGGCCGCGCCTGACGGGAGGGCTGAGGCTGGGGGCTCTGCGGCCTCCTTCCTCTCTTCCTCCCCCAGTTCTGAACTAACAGCGGTGGGGTTTAGGTTACACGTTAGGAAGAAGTTCTTCACTGAGACGGCAGTGAGGCCCTGGCACGGCTGCCCAGAGAGCTGTGGTGCCCCATCCCTGGAGGTGCTCAGTGCTATATTGGATGGGGCCCTAAGCAGCCTCAAGTGATGGGGGGCAGCCCTGCCCATGGTGGGGGGTTGGAATTGGGTGGACCTTGGGGTCACTTCCCACCTGAACCGTTCTGTGTGTACAGTAGTACCAACTGAACCATCTCTCCATATTAAAATTTGTCCCAAGCCAGCGCAGCCATCTATTCGGAACCACACCTTAAGCTTTCCAGAAAGCACTGGGTTTAATATTATGTGAAAACTGTCCAATTCTCAAATTTGGTTTTAGAAGAAGAGGTTACAGGGCCTCCTGATCTAATGCTTATTTTTTTCAGTCATAACTTCTGGAAATTTTAAACATGAAGACAACCATCAAGGCGTAGTAACAAAAAAATCTGTATATATATTTATATATATATATGTATATATATTCAGAGGACTCTGTGGGCTTTTTTGGTGTTTGTTGAATATGATTTTTTGTGTTGTTTGTTTTTTGTTTTAAACACTCCATTCAGGCGTGTGCTCACACAGTAAGATGCAAGGAAAGGAAACATAAAGACATAGCGGCAGGCTGTAGATGCTTCTGCTGTATTTTGAGGTTATGAATCTTCTGTATATTTATGGATTGTTCAGGTTAGTTTCACAATTCTGTTTCATTTCAGCAACAACAAATAGTTCCAGTTTCTTTTGACAGAGGTGAGGGCCTTCTTAACCTTCATTTGATTCTGGCCTGACAGGACTGTATCAAACTCAGTGTCACGCTGCTGGCTCTCCTGGGCGCACCTCGAAAGCTTTCTATTATCTCATGATGAAAAACTCAACTCTTTCTGTAGACAGCACTTTGCATTTGTACCCGAATGGCGCACATTTTGCATATGCGTTCCAAGCAATGTGTGCACAGCTGCTAGTCATGTCAGAGGCTGTTTGCATCGTTTGTCACTTCTCTGGGATTTCTCTGTCACATAACCAGGCTTTTGTCGTCTCTCCTCTAATCTGCTCATCCCATTTCTGAGTGAACAATTTTTATTCCCAACTGTTGCACTCGGCAGACTTTATTTGCTGTGGAATCTTCTGCTAAAGACAAAAAAACATTGAAGTCTTATGGTTCTGATTTTGGTAAAAGCTGAAATGTTTGTCTGGAATTATTTCTCAATATGTGTTTTCTTGTTTTAGACCTCAAACCAGAAATCAAACATGCTTTATGTTTTGTTCTTGTAAATTGATCTTTGCAGATTGCTGATAAGTTGTTTTTGTTCTTTCTTGGTAGCAATCTACATTGTGTACAAATCCTTGCCTGTTATCATTCCTGTCTGTTAAATAGTTTTAAGCATGTAGCAGTTCATTTTTTTTCTGAATTAAAAGTAATATCCTGGACACCATCTAGAAATATCAGAGTATTAGAACCAGAATTTTACCAACCTCAGCTTTATTTAGATAATAGTGCTTTTTATTTAATATATCAAAAAGGTAAATGGTTCCACTGTGGAGTAGGTCCAAATCTGCTCATCAATATACTGCTAAGAGAATTCATTAGCACCATTTGCATTAATGAGAAAGGAAACGTCTTCAGTGAGGCCGTGTGCTTTCAGAAGGCAAAGAGTTAGAAAAAGTGAGGTGTGCTCAACAATTAGAGAGTAATAGCCAAGAGTTTTAAAATAGGTAGGCTTCACAGTTTCTTTCAGGGGCTTATATCATATATGATATAGGAAAAAAAAAAACAAGTTTAAAAGAAAGCTATGCAAAATGGCATTTTATGCCGTGGGTTCCCAACGTAGTAGTGGAGTGCTTGACCTGTAACTTAAAATCCAAACCCAAGATTTGGCACTTGTGGAAGAGTGGATGGGCAGTCAGGGCAGTGATGCAGAGCACCTGCGTGAGCAGCAATGGGACTGACCTGCAGGGTGATCTGGCAGCTGTGCGTTTTAACTTGTGACCTGGCCTACAGCTAAGAGGAAAGCTCAGCTGCCTATCTTCCACATTCATGTAGAATTGTATTTAAAAAATAGTATGGATGAAAAATTGATTTAAAAACCTGAATCTGATACTTAGGTAACGTAAAAGACAGTTAATTATCTATTAATACATCCAAGAGTTTGATGTATCCTGATTGCGAGTACTTGGGGAAATCTGACCCATTGTCCAATAGCTAGCCAAGTACTTGGATGTCCACTTAAGTACTTGCTTAAATTCAAGAAATTCTACCCATTTCAGTAAAAATAAGTGAGTTTTGACTTCAAACAAAGGTTTGGTGCCTTGGTAGCGATAAGTCAGAAAAACTATCTATGCCTTGTGTTAGAACTCTGCATAACTCAGGATCAGGCCTTGGGCAACCTGTGGATGTCCCTGTTCATTGTTGAGGGGTTGGACTAGACGACCTTCAAAGGTCCATTCCAACTCTAAGGATTCTGTGGTTCTATAACTCTTTGTACCTACACACATGCGCACACAGTTTCTGAAGCCAGTGTGAAGTACCAGGCACCAGGAATTCAGCTTATTCTGAATTGATAAATAAAAAGATTAATTGTCTCATTAACAGTAAAGCTTCTAAAAGCAGTCTTAGTTCTTTCTGTGTATTGGTAGCTCTTCTGGAGAATTTACCTGCTCAATGACTTTTAGAAAGTTTTTAATATAAACACTGAAGATGAATTTGAGTTTAATAGATAGGTCAAGAAATTCAATTACTATAAAGACAGAAAAGAGCTAACACTGTAATTAGGATTTGAAAAGCAGAGTAAGTACCAAATAAATTGATTTACTGCCAGAGAGAAGTAGGTAGGATGCTGCTTCCTTGAAAGTCCAAATATCTTTTCATGGCAAACTTACAATAATGAAGGTTAAGGGGGAAGTTTAAAGTTCAGGTAAAAGGTCTCTGAAAAAAATACTAGTGTAATTCTAGCAGATACAGACGTACAATGCTGTGTTGTGGTATAAATCTGATGTTTTAAATAGCAGAAAGTTGGGAGTGGGTTGTTTTTTCTGTTTTTGTTTTTTTAATCCTGGTCATGGCAAGAAGTGCATCTATGTTACAACCCTAAGTTGATTTATTGATTTATGATATATGATTTATGATTTATTTCAATCATTCTCTTTTCTCAAGATGAATTACTATTTTCTTATTTTATTTTCAGAAGGGCAGGAAGCTTCATACATCTTAAATAGAAACATGCAGCTTTCAGAACTTGGAAAACTTTGTAAGTAAGCTAGTTATATGCAGTCAGCAGTGCACAGGAGACGCAGACTGTAAACTGTTACGTGCTTTGTCCCCCAAACGGAGGGTTGTTGTTAATGTGCTGATGTATATGTTCTGTACAGAGTTGTGCACTGTAGCTTCCTCTAGCATCGGGCACAGGATCAGCCATAGCTGGACAGCCATCCACTGGATGGAATCTGACATGAACTGAAGCATTTTACGGTGTGAGGGCCATGGAGCAGGGCTTTAATGTGTGCAAGTAATGTCTTATTCCTAGACCTGTTTCTTAGAGCAGCACCTCTAACGCATGACATTCGTTTGAACACTTAGTTCAAACAGTTATTTTCTGTCATACAGCAAGATTGCTCCAGTACTTTTCTGTGATTATGATAAGTCAGAAGAGGCTCTAAGATGTCAGCTTTTAATATGTACCTACTTATATCTACTACTTTTTTTTTTTTTTTTTTTTTTTTTTTGCAAAGAAGTAGTTTAAAAGTGCTTCAGAAATTTCATTTGCCTAAACATGTTGGTTTTGAAGTAACTGTAAAAAATCTTAGCTTCTTTTTGAAATAACTTAGTCTGCAGACTGAGACGTATATGCCGAATTTCAGCCTTAAGCGTAGCCCAACAGGCAAAACCGTAAGAGCTACAGGAAAATAGCTATATTTTCGTAATGGAAATATCAGCTCAACCTGAGCAGTTTATGACATAGACATATTAATAGATTTATAATTCATACGAGTTTATGAGAGCTCATCAATAGCTACTTTATATTCAGAGTATAACAAAATTGTTTTCTTGTAACAGATAAGCGGTATGTTCAGAATGTGCGCTTCCTTAACTGGTGGAACACCTTGAACACCCTGGAGGTGTTCAAGGCCAGATTGGATGGGGCCCTGGGCAGCCTGGTCTAGTATTAAATGTGGAGGTTGGTGGCCCTGCCTGTGGCAGGGGGGTTGGAGATTCATGATCCTTGAGGTCCCTTCCAACCTGGGCCATTCTGTGATTCTGTGATTTTGGAGCCAAGCTCATTACATGAAAATATACATTGTATATCTTTGAGATTTATTTTGTTTGCTCTTTTTCTCATAGGAACCCTGAGAAATAGGAAAATACTACAAAGTGAAGACAAAACACATCTAACGAGAGCTTATCTCTGCTTTCATTGTTTTTTAAACTTTGTGTTAATAACTGCTTAGTGTCAAATAGCCTCTGTAATCTGCTGTACTAAAATTATTAGCTTAAAGCTGGAAAAAATGAAACAATTGAAAAGAAAAAGAAAAAGCAATTTTAGTGTTCAGGAAACTCAAACTCTCCTTAAGGAAATCAGAAAAAGGAGAGAAGTACTGTTTTCGAAGCAACTTAACACAACAATTAATGAGATGAAACGGAAAGCGTGGGAGGAAATAGCAGAGTGTGTGAATGCTGTAGGTGAAGGCGAGCAAAGAACGGGGACAGAAGTGAAGAGGCGATACCTTGACTGGAGGGCACTCATGAAGAGAAAACGTCTGAATGCAAACATCAAGGCAGTAGGTGCAGGGTTTCACCTTCCTTCGTCCGACTTAGATGACTCTCTCAACGAAGATATGGATGACAAAATGGGGTTTACAAATGAATCTAGTTTTGAATGGCAGAACATCACTGACTTCAGAGAAGCAGGTGGGTCTCTAACGGAAATCAAAGTAGAAGAAGAGGAGGATCCACAAAACTTTGAAGTAAGTGACTGGCATACATTAGCTATATGCAATATGGCTTTTTTCCCACATCACCAAGGGCTTTTCACTGTGCTTCATTAGCATCAGTTTTTGCTTTGTCTGAATGTGTGAATTAAGTAGTAGAAACAATTGTGCTTCAGAGAGAAGGTATTCAAATCTAGCAGCTTGCAGTGGTGTATAAGATTGGTAACCCTCGATACAAGTATTTATTTGGATGCGTTTTCCATTTCTGTATGTCGTAGGAATTATTTCAGTCAGTAGAATGAAAATACATTACTGAAGGATACTGGCTGTTTTCATACTTAGGGTATCAGAATAGAGGAATGGAGAAGGGAAATTCACCTCTTTAACAAATGAAAGTGCGTGTTACCTGGAGGTACAGAAAGAAAGAAATGGAATCCTCTTTGCATTTCTTAAAATGAGACCACAGGAGATGAAAATATTACCTGAATGAATCAGTCAGCCATTCCTCTGTCAGAATTGTAGCTGTGAACCCTGTGGCCAGGTTGCTATTCTTAGTAGCATCGTAGCTGTTCTGAGAAAGGCAGCCAGTGAGACTGAAATCACGTTTGGATAGTTTTTTGTTTTGTTTTGTTTTTGTTTTTTGTTAATATGGGTTCAAATTGTGTCTTAGTTTAGTTGGAATGTATGCTGGGGAAAAATAACAGCATGAGCTCTTAAAAATGGTGGTGGGACTGCTGCCTGACAGCTGCTGAAGAAAGGTGTCAGTCTTCTCTAAAACTGAAATACTGGTAGTTGCTCTCATTGCCTTACGTTGTTTTCTGAACCCATGTCTTCCTCCGTTTGCCTTCCATTTGCAGTATTCGTGATGGGAAACAATAGTCCCTTCTGTATTACGGTGTATAGCACGTAGCTCTTGCAGGATTACAGTCTTCATGGTTCACCAAGAACAGTGGTACTAACCCCCTAATAATCTGTGTTGTGAGAGGTTTTCTAGCAAAAATGACAATATAAAATTGGTTAAACAAGTCCGGTTTATTGACCCCCTTACACAGATTGAAGGGTTAGGACCATGTGAAAAGTGCCAGATGGTTTTAAATACTGCAGCGTTAAATGTTTTTAGAAATTGAATCCTCGTGTTAATGAGGGCTGGGTTAGCTTTAATACCACATAGCCTATGGATCCAGCTGCTCTGATAGATAATTAGTCACAACAAATTGCTAGTGGCTTACGTAAATGTCACTGAGCTTTGTGAAAAGTAAGGCCAGCACATGCTTTTTGGGTCTAGTTTTCTGTCAGTGAGTCTGAATGCTCTGTAATATCTATCATGCAGTGTTTTTTATGCTACTCTTGCATGTCTATAGACAGATTTTTCATTACAAATATTAGCTCACAGATCAAGTGTCTCTCAAGCTGTGTAATGACAAACAAATTTTTTGATCTGGCATGATTATTTTGTAGAATGTAAGTTCTGGAGTACTTTTTAAGATGCAGGAAAAAAAGCAGGCATCTGTTATTTTCAGTGAAGTTGTGTATAACGCTGTTCTAGCAGAGAGACTGGGATGTAATTCTTGTGCGTTGCATTCCTCTCTGCAGTTTCCTATTGAGGAAGAAGAAATTTTTTCATCGGTTTTGCCAGATTCAAAAAAAGAAAATGACCTACCAGATTTCAGCCACATTGAGGAGTTTGGAAATCTAAGTTCTGCTCAAGCTAGGTTAGCCTATGAAGATTCACACTTGCTTATAAATCTAGAGAAGCAGAAGGTGGAGCTGGAGAAGCAGCGGTTAGATATTGAGGCTGAACGGTTGCAAGTGGAGAAGGAGCGCCTGCAGATTGAAAAGGAGCGGCTGCGGCACATTGACTTGGAGCATGAGAGACTTCAGCTGGAGAAGGAGCGACTTCAAATTGAGCGGGAGAAACTGAGGCTAGAGACTCTGCGTGCTGAGAAACCTGCCCTGGAAAGTGACCTCACCCAGTCGGAAAAACCCATCATACAGCCTCTGGATCTAGAAACTGAAAAGCTAAAACTTGAAAAAGAACGCTTGCAGTTAGAGAAAGAAAGGTTGCAGTTCTTAAAATTCGAGTCAGAGAAGCTGCAGATTGAGAAGGAGCGCTTGCAAGTGGAGAAAGAACGCCTCAGAATTCAGAGAGAGGGTCTCTTGCAGTGAGCTTCTCACCTGCAGTGTTAATACTAGTATTCTGTTGCTGTGTAAAATATAGGTAGTTCTTTTCCTGATGCTGAAACTGTTGTAAAGGTCTGATGTTCTTCTGTTCAGAGTTGAATGTTGATGTTGAACTTTAATGAAAGAGAAAAAAAAACGATGGTGCTCAGTAAGTCAGTGTGCCTGTGTAAATACGCTTATATATTAAATTGCTTTTCAGTGTATCAGAACTAAGTGTTGTTACGTTCTCTTGTCGTCAGTATTGTGTTGTATTAGTTTGGTGTCCTTCTCTCGAAGACACATTAAGAAGAATCAAGACCAAATGCTGTGCTTCTTTTTTTCTTTTAATACTGCACTAACAGTTAGGGAGTATTAGAATAAGTCAATATGTATTGTGAGGGCCTCATGCTGAGGGTAGTCCATGCAGTAAATAAGTATAATTAGGCAGAACATAGTAACATACAGTCATGATGTGTTTCATTAAACTTTATTTCCCCTTTTTGTTTTTTTTTTCCACTTCCGCAGCTGAAAGGAGTTCACTAAAAGTTCCAGAAATGAACACAGTGGTGTTTACTGTTGGAAGTGCAAAAGGTTGTGTTCTGCCTTTTTGAAGTATTCATACCAGATAAAGTTACACATCACCCTGCCTACCATAAGCGAGACTTTTGGATGCATCAGGTCATTAATTATGTTATATGAAGTATTTTATGTCCTGATTACCTGTCAGTATAGCGTGAGGGCTTAGTAGCAGCAAGTGACAGCTGTCTGATCAGTCTGTGATCGTCCCTTGAAGGAAATTGCTAGACCTGGTTTATTTCTTGAGAGTTCAGCTGATGATAGGAGTCTTGGGAGTGGAGACAGAGGCTGAGCACAGGCTAACGAGAACTGAGCTTGAACACTAATGCTCTTGATATTAATTCTTCCTGGCCAGCACTGAGGTTCACAGAATCATAGAATGGCTTGTGTTGGAAGGGACCCCAGGGATCACCAAGTTCCAACCCCTTGCCACAGACAGGGCCACCAACCTCCGGGTTATTTCCGTGAGACAACCTGCGAGGTTTTTATGACCGATGCCATACAGCACGTTTTAGTTAGGTAAACAGAGGTGGTTAGTGCTGAAGGCCATCATTTCATATGTAACGTATTTGTTTCAATAAAAACCTTCTTGTGATTTCATATATGTATGTGTAAATCCCAACTGAGCCACATTTTAGAATTCTCATTTTTTCTGTGAGCAACTACCTTTTTTGATTCCATTTGAAACTATGAGAATACTAAATCTGAATATATGTTGAGTGACTTAACATGGATTCTTGTGCAAGTAAATATATTTATACCACTATAGGATTACTTTTATTCTGCAAAGAAAACGTTATTTTTTTATTATGGAGACAAGTGTGCTTCTACAGTGGAAATAAATTTGACTACTGCAACCCGAAATTGCTCTTGAGACTATGTTTATTCAGAGCAGTATATAAAAAGAAACTTGAATTCTTAAAATTTGACACCCTGAAGATGCTGGTGTCTGCATTCCTTGTGTTGTAAGTGGGAGAATCAAAGCATTTCAGAGTGGGACTCAAGTCAAGCATCACTCAATTGAAAAAGGAAAAGACAAGGAGCAGCTGGATAGAAATGCCCCAGGGGTAAATGTACCTGAGGTTCTTTCTTCCTGAAATAAAATAGTGACTTTTCAGGTAAAAAATGTAAAAAAAAAAACAAACAAAAAAAAACCCCAAACAACAACAACAAAAAAAAAACAAAAACAAAAAAACGGTTATGAGCTTTATGTGCTCATCTGTCCAACTTTTTTGAGGGATCTTCCCTTTATTTTCCCCTTTCAAAACATGGAAGAGGCAGAATTCAGAAAATTAGTCAGGATTGCTTCACGTGTAGAGCATTTGCCCTGTAATGAGTAACCCGGGTTTCACAATGGTTGCATCCTGAGGTATCTGACTTTCTAGATGGCTGCTCTGCCAAACCAAGGAATGAGGGGCAACGTCACCACTAGTGCAGCAGGTAGGGACCAGGTGGACCAAGCCAGGACAGGGGATGCTGTTGTGGTCTCGTCTGTTAGAAGTACTCATCAAGGAAAGAGCAGATGTGGAGTCCGGCTGCTGTTTTGAGAGGGAATTAATGCTGCTGCTCAACACTGGCACCTGTCCTTGTATTTTACTCTAGGTGAATGACTTAACCATTAGAAAAATGGTTTGCATTTTATGTTGGACATCTCTTGGGGCATGATTTCCAAGCATTTTCCCAAGTTAGGGGGGTAAAAAAGTTGAGATATATCTGAATAATTCATTTTTCGTTTCATAAATTTGAACACTCCTCCAAATGTGAATAGAGCAGCCTGCAAGCAGTTATTTCCTCCAACAACTGTTCAGCCTCCTAGGGAAATGATGGACCCCTTGGTTATACAGAACCTTTTGGAAAATACTAAATGGTGAAATTAAGTATCGTCGTAAATCATTGAAAATACAGTTTCAACATTAAAAGTAGAACAAATTACAGAGTTTAATACAATAATTTTCTAGCCTGCTTTTTTTCCATACTAAAATTGCAGTCATTTTGTAATTTAAATGCCGTATTTTTAAATACTAATCTTTAAACTCTTAAAACTTAATTGCTTCATTTACCAATCTGGGTCCTGACAGCGAAGCCTAAGGGCAAAATTTAGACCGTGTAGATGTCACCAAAGTCAGGACACACAAAGCTCAGTTCCTACATAATAGAAAGGCCAGTGGTTGTAAGTAGTTGGAGTGACATTCCCAGGCTGGGAGTCACTTTAAGACAAGGGGGAACAACGTGCATACAGAGGAATAGGAAAATATTTGAGGGGGGAATGAAAGGAGAGGGGTAAAAATCAAATATTTGTAAGTGGGAAGGTGACTGAAGCTGGTGTCAGATAAACAGTGTTGGAAATACCCCTACTGGTCATTGCGAGCTGCTTTATCAAGTTTATTCCTGATGCACTGATGTCTGATCTCCTGGCTCTGTGGAGCCTGGTGGAAATGTACCCATAGAAGAGGTGAGGTGAAGAACCAGCAGGCACCTCCAAGGCCACTGAGAAATGTGTGCCATGCACTTTCCTGAGCTGCCTGAGGAACAAGCACTGGGACCTGTTATGTCCACTGTGTCACGAAGCCAGTAATTCTAGGGCCAGAATATCAAAGGTTAAATAAAGGATACAGCAGAGAGCCTCTCACTGTCTAATACTAGTGATGGGTCCCAACAACTGGGGCCCTGCCAGGACATCAATGGATAGAAGCAGAGTGCATCCAGGTGTTTTCATTATAACTTTGGAGACAGACTGGCTAATGCTTTATAGTATCCTAAAAACAGCTGGAGAATCTCACAGAGCAAAGTTGTAAATGTGAAGCCAGGGTGAACAGCAGCCTGTGCTCCAGTTGGGCACCTGTGAAGGCATGGTAGGATTCAAAATCAACTTCATGTCATTGAGTAGGGTGCCCTGCATTATCTCTCAGCCATTTTGAGCAAATTTAACTGTGCATATAAGATGCTGCAAACAATACTTAAGCAAACTATTAAATCATTATTTATTAAGACAAATGACGTTTTAGATTTAATAAATACCGAGCTCAGATTGAGCAACAGTATCCTTGTTACCTCAAGGAGTCTGCTAGCCGGGAGAGGAAGGGTCATCCTCCAGGGCTCCCTGGTGCTCTTTGGTAGTGCTTAGCTGCTGTCTTCCAAGGGTATATATATATATATTTAATTGTTGTTGGTGTTGTTGTTTTGGGATTCTTAATCTTTCCATGTTGATATTTTTTCTTCCCCTCAAATCCTCAAATTGCTACTGATGCTATTTCAACAATCCCACCTGTGTCTGTAGCTTTTTCTTACCTTGCTCTCCTCTACAGATTTCCTGAGATTTTTCTCACAATTTTGTTATTTTCCCATCAGTTTGAGCTAAGGGTACAGAGCTATGTGGGACAGTGGATTAAAGACTAGACAGAGGGCTGTCTGTTTACAGAAAATTGATCTGGTAACAGTCAGGGGAGGTCCAATCTCCCTGATGACTGTCCTGGAGGTCTTGCATTGTCAGTCAGACCACAGAATCACAGAACGGTTTGGGTTGGAAAGGATCTTAAAGAAAGATCACTAGTTCCAACCCTGCTGCCATGGGCAGGGACACCTCCCACTAGACCAGGTTGCCCAAAGCCCCATCCAACCTGGCCCTGATCTCCTCTAGAGATGGGGCATCCACAGCTTCTCTGGGAAACCTATTCCAGTGCCTCACCACTCATATGAACATCCCATACCAGACAGTTCTCCGGGTGCTTGGTAGTAGAAGTTGCCCTAAGTACTGCTACAGTGTGAGTTCTTTGAACAATCCAGAGCACGTTGTTTGTATGTTACACCTTGAACTGGACAGTAATCTGCCCTGTGCCCTTTCAAAGCAATGAATTACATTCATACTTAGTACCCTGCCTAAAATAAACTCTAATTTCCAAATCTATCAGATAAAATCCCCTCTGCAACTGAGCAGAGAGGCTGATAACTCACAGCTCTTTGCCTTTCCATGGAGCTTTTGAGGCAGTTGTCACCAGTATTAGTGGTGTCACCTGCCTCTCCCTGCGCTGTCCCAGAAGCCTTCCCAGAAAGGCAGAGTGCTCCAAGGAGATGAAGCCAGATTTGGGGCTGATATTTTACAAACAAAAAAATACTGCTCAGTGTTAATCAGGAACCTTGACAGAGATGATAGGAGGCAGAAAAAGGAGGAGGAAAGACAGATTTTTCTCTATCATTTCTAGAATCAGTTAGTGAATGTAAGCCAGAGGGTGTCAGAAAACTCCACCAAATGCAATAGTATTTGCTTCTTTTTCTCCTCTCCTCTCCTCTCCTCTCCTCTCCTCTCCTCTCCTCTCCTCTCCTCTCCTCTCCTCTCCTCTCCTCTCCTCTCCTCTCCTCTCCTCTCCTCTCCTCTCCTCTCCTCTCCTCTCCTTGTTCTTTATTCTCCTTTCCTTTTCTCTAGCTCCCCACCCGTTTCCCTTTTTCCACTTGTTTTTTTAGAGTTGACTGTAATCTCCTTGCAATCCAGTAGACATCAAATGCTGACTTTTAAGACAAGCAACTGTTTAAGGCCTCATATAGGTTCTCATGTCACAGGCTGTTGTTTCTGCCTTTTTGATGTGGGACACTGGCCCTGTGTCTCCCTACCACAATCAGGAGTTCCCAGCATGTGTCCTGTTCCTCCCATGCACAAGATGCTTTGCTGCACATCCCAGCTCAGCCCCAGCTCCCAGTGTCTCTGTCAGAGCTGGAGGTACCGGTGAGGCCCTTGGCCATTGCCCACCTTGTTCAGGGTCAGAGGGACTGTAATTTTCCTGCAGGGTGACACTGCAGGGAGAGATGGGAGATATAACAGCCTCCTTCAAAACCATGAAAACCTACACGAAAAAAATCTGTTCTTTGTGCTGCTGCCAACAAGAGATGGAATAATGAGCCTGAATCACTGCCATGACTGCCTGCATGTGCTGTGAGTGAAACTCTGGTCAGGATGTGAAGGACCTGCACTTAGTTCCCGGGCTCAGACAGCTCCAGCACATCCCTGTGGCCGGGGACTGCTCCTAGGAGGCCATGTAGGAAGCACAGCCCTTGGCTCAGGCCTCTGCGGGTCTGCACTGCTTCAGCACTACTGCATGGCACATAGACTGTTAGCTCAGCTCTGCCACCCTGGCCAGGGGAAGCCGAGCTACCTTAGGAAGCACCCAGCAGCTCTCTCACAGCTCAGCATTGCTCTACCCAGGGTGTGTTTTCTCCTGCTCATGTGAAACCTGCCTCTCCAAGGTCATAAGCAGTCACACAGCCCAGGAGAGGAAAAAAAATCGCTGGCCATTAATCATGGGCTGTTTTAAAGGAATTTTTGGAGAGCAGGATTGATGGGGAAGCAAACAGTTCTTAACCTATCTTTAATGTTCTCTTACCTAAAAAGTTAAAGCAATTATCAAGTTTTCTGTGATAATGATCTCACAGTATTTTGTTGTGATTAAATAAAAATAATATATTTTTTATGAAACGTGAAGGCTTTTATGCTGTATTTTCTTTTCTAGGAGATTTTTATGCTGTATTTCCTTCCTGGGATCTATGACACCACTATAATTTTCAATAGGTCTCTTAAAGGAGAAGAGACAATTGTCATCATTATTGAAATATTAAGGAGATAACTTCTGACGGTCTTCTTGTTTCCTCTAGTCCTTTCCTTTTCCTTTCCATGCCTTCCAAGTGGCCTGTTTAATATCTCGTTAATGTTTTTGTTCTCGTTAACTTTTCGGGGTAGTTTGCCATGTGGCTGCAGCTCCAGCACTGCCGGAGCACTGTCCAGCATGCTGTGCACACTGAGGAGCTTTGTGCAGGTGGCATCTGTTGGCACTTTGGGGCTGGAGACTGGGACCCACAGTATAAGAAAGATATAAAACTAATGGAGGGTATTCTGAAGGAGGGCTACAAAGATGGGGAAGGGTCTGGTGGGCAAGTGTGTGAGGAGTGGCTGAGGTCCCTGGGTGCGCTCAGCCCAGAGCAGAGCAGAGCAGGCTGAGGGGAGGCCTCATGGCAGCTGCATGGCTACCTGGTCCTGTGCAGTCCAAAATGCTAGAGAGGCAAATAGCTATATGTGTGGCAAATAACCACTATTTTAAAAGCTAGCAGACTGAGAGCAGCAGTTACAACCTCCTACAAACCTGGGTGTCAGTGGATGTCTAGATCTCTACATCAGTCAGACACTATTGAACTTTGCAGCTGACAGTAAGATAAAGCGTAAATAGGCCAGGTTCTTACATATGTTATCTGGTTCATTTTGCATCAGTGACTCTGAATTTTTGTAGTTGGTATCTTGACTACTAAAAGATTATAACCCAAGTTTCAAAAAATAAAGTGAATTTTAAAACAAGTGTTCAACCTTTTCTTATTCCAGATAACTAGCTCATTTGCAAAAACGTGTTCCAGGCAACATGAGGACAGTGAGGAAGAACCTTCAGTACTGACCTGGGGCAACTTCATCATTTCCTCCCATTCTTCTCATTCTATTATTTTTTTCCTTTTTGGATGATTTACACCAAAATGGTGACTTGTCAAACAACTGGTTATGCTACCAGTGCTTTTGGCTCTGTGTCTCTCTGGGATTTGGCCATTTGTCACTCACACAGCATGAAATTGGAGTCCAGGAGGGAACGCTGGGTTCTCACTCCCGGACTCATCATTTTTCCTTCCTGGTTTCTTAAAGAAAAACCCAATTCTAGGTCACAGTTACTATGCCAATGAATGCACCAGTTCTCAAACATCAGAAAGCATAATACAACAACAGAGGTTCACTGATACAATAGAAGAAGAAGCCCTTTTTACACACTACACATAATCCTTTTAAAATTGACCTACTTTAGAGGACGCTTTCATTCCCTCCTTTTATAATTTATTAAGAATACTTCTGTTATTTTCTGTTGCAGTTTTACCGTTTTTAATTTCCCTACTTCACACTATTTGTAGTTTTATTCTACACATTAGCAGACCGTTGAATACCTTGCCTTGTTACTTCCATATTTTCTAATTGCAACACTCCATCATTAGTCAACAGGTTCATAATGTGGAAAGCAAAGTTGCTATTTCATTTCATGCTATATAATACAACGCTTCTGGTTCAGTAATTACATTGTGCCAGACTTGTGATCAATCCTGAGATAGCTCACTCTTGATGGATAGCCCCATCATGGACTTTATAAGAGTTAAAGGAAGGAGCAAATTTTTAATTTTGCTCCTCTGTCAGTTTAGTTACTTGAACAGTGCTTTTCAGACTGATATTTATCTCACTGAGATAGGAAAAGATTACAGAAGTAAGAACTTAAAAGAGAGAACTGAAGTTTGAAAAGCACTTTCTGAAGTTTTGGTTTGCAAAACAGGAAAGATATAAATTAGACATTCTTCCATGGAAGGCTGTTGTGCATTACTCTGTTAATTAAGTGCAGATCTTTTAGTCACCTGTTCCATGTGCTGGAGAAAACCATTAACAACTTCTCGTAACTTTTCCAAGGACTGTATGAAATGAGATGTTGGTCTTACTGCTACTACTGCTCAGTACCAGGCCTGTGAAAAATGAACATTTCCAAATGGTTTCTCCTCTGTCACAGGAGTGTTTGTGAGTCGAACAATTTTCTGAAATGGCAACCAACTTCCAAAGTATCATAGAACGGAGGAAGTGCCCTTCCCTAACACATGAAGAATTACAGCTACAGTCTTCAAGGAATGAGTGCCAGAGGGTTGCAAAGGCAGCCAGAATTGCTGTGCTAAGAGAATAACAGTGGGGAGGGCTATAACCTTTATGATCAGATGACACCCGAATGCCCTGGGGTTATGGTAAATCATAATGGGGTGCACTTTTCCCAGAAGCACCTGCTGGGAACCAACATCAGGCACAGAAATTCTGGCCAGACAGCTATTGTTTTGCTTCAATAAAGTGACATTCATGTTCTAATGTATCTTTATACAATCACCTGATTTGATGAGAAAATCTATAGGTGAAATATTCTTACTTCTGTAATAAAATTATGTTGTCCCTTTGCCGTTTGACTTTTGCACTAGTCTACACCTCAGGCTTTTCAGTCTCATCTCCCACTTGCCATCCTTCTGGTATCTCACCCTTTCTCCAAGGATTGGCGGTGAGATCCCAACACTCAGAAATCATAGAGTTAAATATGCTTCAGAAACTCCAAGTTTGTATACTCTGAAGAAGGTTTGTTCATCTGACCATGCCTAAGAGGTCAGTGCCAGTGTTATCTTCTATCTAATACTTAGGAAAGGGATGAGGTTCTGCATTCATCTGGGTGGAAGTTCAAGGGAAAGAGGATAACAGGGGACTAGATTACTAAGGTAGGTAGTATGCACTCTGCTGTGACAATGGTTATAAAGAAAGCTGAAAGCAGTGACAAGGCGACAGGAGCAGCCATAAAAGTGACCCCCTAAAGTTACTGACAAAAAGGTGTATCCACTTAGCTAAGGGACCCCGAGATGGCAGGGCAAAGAAACCATGATATCAAAGTCACCTTCCAGGAAAGCAAAAGTCAGCAACACCCGTTTCAGGAACTGATGTCCTACCCCACTTGTGTAGCCACAGGTGTACAGATTAACTCTTATCTACCCCAAATAAGCAACTCTGGGAGATCTTCTCTGCACAAGATCTCTACAGGATATGTCCAGAACAGATGGATGCCTCACTGGTTGACTCTATGGATCATCTCTGAAGCAAGACTTTTTCCATTATTGATCAGCCTCACTCTTGGGCCTAATCTGAGTGTCATACCGGTAACATCTCCCGTAATATACAGCCTATGTGCAGGTTGTTTTGTTGAAAAAAAGCAATAGTCCAACTGGCCAGGTATTCTGTTCTTTAAATGGATGCTTCTGACCCTAAATATTCACGTCTGAATTCTGTAAATTCTACTCCTTTATACTTTTTATTAATGCAGAGGTCTTTTATTTGCAAGACTGCAGGTTGCTTACAAACACAGCAAACTGCTCCTCTGAAGAGGATTCAGGAGAAATGCTGTGAAGCTAGACCAGGTGATCAGTTACTGCATTTCTGGTATGTATCCTTTTACACTGCCGCAGCAGAATAGTATCTGAGAAAGTAAAAATCTAGCAGAAAAGGTGGGACAACTTTGCATACAATGGTGGAGAGAACTAATGGCTTTCTGAATGACTAACACTAGACTATACCTAACAGAACTAGCACTCTTCCTGTTCCAGTTTGGATCTGGAGAGATCCTTTCACCTGTGAATAAAGCAGAGAAATTGTGGACTAACCCAGACTGGTGCCTGGTAAAGCTCTTACTCTAACAGACAAGCTAAGGGCTATTACCTACTCTGAGATGTCTCAGACTGAAAAAACAGCATTTCTGTCGAATGAAATATGCATTGTAACATGATTTTCAAAAAAGTGATTTCTATTTGACCTTTTATATTGCATCAGTATTTTTCAAATGTTTGTCTTCAGAGCATCTTCATAACATTTTCTGGAAGCTATTCTTTCAGAGGCAGAAGAGACCATAACGACTTGCCCTGCTTCATTTGTATCACAAAAGGATCCTTTCTGCACATCAAAGTGCACAGCCAGCTCCTCCTCCTTCCTGCGGTCTGCCAGCTTCCCTTCCTTCAAATTGTTTTCCCATCTGCAGTATTTATACAAATTGCAACTTTTCTGCAAGGAGGAGACAAGGCTGTTTATTTTGTAGGCTTTACTCAGACACTTGTCAATTTAACTGGACTGTTCTTTAGAAAAGAAAATTCAGTCTATTTGGAGATGCCAGCTTTTATTCAGGATGAGCAAACCCTTTCAAATAATGAGTCCCTCGTGCCCTTTTCACACTGTCTCTTTTGATAGATGGCCGTTGTTAAGTCTGAGTGGTTCATATGTTTATTCACTTTGTAAAAAAGAATTATTTCCTGCAGAACAAAAATCTTTGTGAGAACAAGAGGTGGAGCTCTGAGAGCTTCAGTTCACATGTTTTCATCCAAAAGTTCAGAAGGAGTTTAGGGGGAAAAAAACCCAACGAAATGGAGTAGACTTTGAAAAGCCTTCTCTCAAACCTCTACCGTTGCCAAACAGAAGAGAAAAACCTTAGGACGTTATCTGTTCCCATCTCTTCTGGTCAGCAGGGCTTCTTACATGGCACCGATGGTGACAGGAGCATGGCTCTTACTGACTGGAGTGGCTCCTATTCCTCACCAGCATCGTGCTAATGTCTTCCCCACTGCCTACACCAGGGGAATCTCCTTGTGCTCAGCACTGTCTTTACTGCTCTTTAGTTGGTAGAGATCTGAATAGAAAAGTGTGTGTGTACGTATGTTTGAATCCATATAACCCCAAAGAGGTTCAGAAGAATATAACTGCTGATGGGGATGAACACCAAGGACTCCAGGGTAGGAGCCCACTGGTGATGCAGACGAATTATCCAGTGCATGGACTTGCCACTATCCAAATGCATGCTACAGATCTGATATGCATGACATTTGTGGTTGGGTCATATTCACCCCTGTGGGCAATAGGCTGATGTTTTACTTTATTTCCCACACACAGCGTGGTACAAGTCTGAGTCCTGGGACAGGGAGTCTTCTACCTGCTGCACAGCATATTCACCATTATTTCTGTAATGCTGTGAAATGGATCTAGAGAAGAAGAAAGGGATCAAGAGCAAGGACAGATGAAGAATTTGGAGATGCTCCCAAAAAGAAAGCAAATTTCCAATACCAATAAATCCTAAGGAAACTTAGAGTGCTTATATCTATCCAGTGACCAAGAGGACATCATGTGCAGTGACTCAAAGTCTCCTGAGCCAAAAATAATAATAATTTAAAAAAGCTTTGAAAATGAAAAAAAGGAAAGAAGAAACCTGGTCTGTTGCTAAGAAGTGTTCATACTGATTATTCAAACTGATGGGATGAGAGTGAAATAAATAGATTTCAAGCTGAAATTGTTCCTCCAGAACAAATGATGGACTTGCCTGGTGAGACTGTCAGAAAATTAGGCGTGCACCAAGGAAAATGAAATCATGCAACCAGATGGTGAGGTGGAGTTGCTCAGGCTGGTTGTATAACACACTTCCCTGACAGAATTTCTTGCCATAGGCCCAGGACTTGGAACTGCCCTGGGATGGGTGTCTGAGATAAGTGAGCAGATATCATTTATGATGTGTTACAATGACTTACTTCACTCTTCAGGGATACAAGAAAGCAGATTTCAGTACAACAGCTATAAATGTGGACCTTTGGCTCCCCCTTTTTTTTTTTTTTTTTTTTTTTTTTTTTTTTATTTTTTTTTTTATTTTAAAGGGAACTAAAACGAAACACTCCCCCAAACTCTTGATACTTCAGTCTAGCATTTTGGTTTGTTTCTCACAAAAATCCAACCTTCAGCGGCACTTCTGTGAATTTCTGCAACCATTTGATATGCTGTTATATTGGTGGGAATCTCCAGGGACAAACAGGTTTGCAAGGGCTGAACATACTTGCATCAGAAACAGAAAGAATGCTTCAAATCAATTCTCACTGTACTCTATTCCAGTGATTTCCTATACATCTGCACCAAAGCCTGACACAGCGCCAAAATGACTCGATGGGGCTACAAATAGACAGACATCCTCATGACAAAAATACTAAGCAGTCCGTCTCTTCAGAGGCACAACAGAAGATGCAAAGACTGTATGAGAGTGAAAATCAGGATGTGGTCCTCTCTGTAGATAAGGGCAGATGCCACAGTGTACTGAGTGATCTAGGGGTAGCCAGCCCTGCTATTAACTGTGTAGTATTTTTCCCAGGGTTACAAAGAACAATTCAATTTCAAAGGGAATTTGAATTGTAACTGAACTGGTAACTGTTAGCAGCTCACACATATTGTGAAGAAAGCAAACAAGAAAGAAACAAGATACCAAAAAATCCCCACAAAAAGCACCCTGTGCATTTGGTGCCATACTAATGACAAATACAAAGTGAAGCTGCCAAAAACCTTTTTGTCCTTTTTTCTCTCTATGTGGGTATACTGGAAATCATCCAAAAGAAATCAAATCAAGAAATGCAACACCAAAACACCAATTATCAAATATATATAAACTAATCATTTCTGCCTGAAATACCAATTCAGAGGACATCTATTCACCTACTCATCACATTTCCCACCAACATTAACTGAATGAGGTCATAGGCCCACCAGGAGTAGGCAGGGAAAAAGTCATCACATGTTCTCAGCAGCATGTGATGATAACTCACTGCTGAGCGTGATCGGGCTTGCATTCCACCTTGTCCTCCCTCTTGCAGTCTGTGTCTGCTCTTAGTTTGGGTGCCTGCATTGCTCCGCCCCCAAAGCTCGGGAAAAAACCATCCCAGAGGTCCCAGCACAGGACCTGACTTCATCCCTTTATTCCCTAAGTGTCCAGCAAAGGCTGCTGGCCATGGATCATCAAATCATAGAATGGCTTGGGTTGGATTGGATCTCAAAGATCATTTAGTTTCAATCCCCCTGCCATGCTCAGGGTTGCCAGCTGCTAGATCAGGCACTAAATCAGGCAGCCCAGGGCCTGGCTTTGAACACCTCCAGGGATGAGGCATCCACAGGTTCTCTGAGCAGCGTGTACCAGAGCCTCACCTATGCCCTTGGTGACTGCAGGTAAGGTAGTGGCAGATGGGAGCATCTCAGCACTTGGGCTGCAGCTAGGTCAGCAAGCATATAGTGTCTTGGAAGAGAAACACGGGCAGCTCTGCAGCTGAATAAGGGCAGAGTGGAAGAGTTCTCTGTCTTCACCTGAACATACCTGAATAAATCTCACAGTTGTGCTATGAAGTCTCCTTCCTTCACGCCAGGGTTTTCTTGGCTTGATGAATCTTTCAGATATATGAAATACGAGTGGGTAAAGCTTGTGATAATGGAGCCCAGGGACACATGGCTCAAGAATGACTTAGGTTGGGAATGCCTGCTGTACAATGAGTATATTAAAATAAAGCTATTTAATTTATCTGATGGAATGGGTCCTCTTGATTAAAGTGTAGAAGTATCTACATGGGAGATTTCTGCTGCTAGTGTTATTGCAGATGAAGGCAAAACGACAGGATTTTAATTTTCTTTCACTCTACATCTTTAAGTCAGTCCTAAGTGGTATTCGAAAGCCCAGCACCAGCACAGGAAGTCTGTTGCCCATGGCATACATGAGGCCTGATGAGATACCTGTGATTTTCCCTTCTGGACTGTAGACATGTGAATGAAAAGTGCAAAGCATTGCCCAGGCTGCCTGTGCATCAGTGATCACAGTCCCAGTTTTCCAGCAAGGCACACACTCCAGGTGCCAGGTGGGTATTGTGAAATGGGAATTGACATCCACCACACAAAGATCAGCTTGTGAAACCACCATACAGGATTAGCCCTTGAAACCAAATGACCAGCCTGCACCTCACTGTGGATGTACCCATTACCATCCGTGTTTTCTCAGGCATCTTAGTGCTACATGCATGGTATGATATGCTGATAGCTGCTGTCTCCTTGCAATCCTTCAATTTGACGTCTTTTTCCAACAGTTTGCTTTTACTCTGCTACAATTGCTTGCTCCACCAGCAGAGATAACCTCCCAGCACTATCTCTATCCACATCTCCTTTTCTCTACTGGGACTTTGTTCTAAAATATTATTTAGAGGTGAAAATAACTCTCTTTCTTGTATCTAGAGAACTATGACTGTAACCATTAGGAGGTCAAGCAACTGCAAAATGTAAAAGGTAACTGTAAAATGAGGAGTCTCCTAGTATCCTATATTGGGAAATGCCTGGTACCTGATGGTGAAAGGAGCAGAGGGGAGCAAGGAGGTTAGGGGGAAGCAAGCTGTTGTGGGATGCAAGGTTTCATGTATTTGGATCTCCTTTTTTACAAGGCATGAATACATGCCATTGTGAGGATGCCCATTCCCCATTGAGATGGGTGAATCAGGATCTCTGGCTGTGCAGGTGACTGTTAAATTTTGTATGTGATAACACCTTAAACCACAACCTTCACAGCACCTCCCAGTGCACACTGCTGCATCTTCTGCAGAGTGACCTGGTCTTTCTGTCCCAGAAACCTGTTTGTTCCCTTGTCTTTCTGACTCATTGCTGACACACTGATGGCCAAGAATTCAAAACACTGCACAAATCAGATATACTTTTAGTGTGGCCCTAGTCTCATACTGGACAACTCTGCTACTTTTTTCTCTTTTGGCCACCAAGCAACTGTTTTTATCACTCTCTAGATTCTTCAGTTTAGTAACAGCACTGTTTTGTATTGTAGAGCCAATATTTGGAAACACTTCTCCAGTGAATAATGTTATCAGAATAGCATTTAACTTCTGAGAAGCTCAAGGCCATTGAAAGTTTCCTAGATGATGCTTGTTAAAATCATTTTAGTTAGTAATTTCAGAGGTGTGCCAATTTTGCAGCTGATCCTCTTGCAATCACTGATCTCCATAACATGCTGCAGACAGCATCCAGGTTGCTTATTGGAGCATGGATATTTTAGGAGGTGATTGACTAGTTGAATGCTTGCCTTTGATCACAGAAAAGTGGATTTGCAGAAGCTGTAATCCCTAGGAAAGTAGATGAATAATTTTTAGGGTACCTCATTTAGGATAAACAGTGTTTTACAGTGAAAGAAGTTTCCTGAAGGCTACATCTACCTACTAGGTTAGCATTTATAGCTGTCTGTATGTGGGCTGGCTGCTTGCATACTCACCCACTGCTACAGTCATCTCATCAATGCCAGCAGACCCAATTAATGCTGAACACATAATGCTTGCAATAGTGGTCATTTGAACAGCAGTGCTAGCAGTAATCCCATTTCCCATTCCCTCCAGTTCATAAATCCAAGGGCTTGTAGACAATCAGTAGGATTAGGACTGTGGTTCAAGGATGCTGATGGAATAGCTGAGTTCCTGTGTAGATGGAGGCCCTTGAACACATGTGGTCTGATCAGTGACAGTTGATGACTAACTAATTCATTAATCACTAAGTCAGCTCACAATGATTTGTATCTTCCTCTTCAAATCATGGTGTCAATTACTTGTACACTGAAGAACATGTAACCAAGATGTTGCTGCTCTCACATCCCAGTACTGTGTTTTCAACCACTCAGTTAATACTCCTGCATGAGAAATGCCCTCAACAGTAAAGCCCAATGAGTCTTTTGGAAACTTCTGGGGTTCAGCGTAGTAGACCATAATGCCAAAAAACTAGAAGAGGAGATGGAGGTGCTAGAACTGTTGATACTGGTCTTTGCTTGGCGATGTGTAACCAGCATGTGTAATCTATATGGAAGAGCTTAGACATAAAACACTGCCCAGGTTCTTCATGGCTGGTAAATTCAGCTTTGCTGCTCTTTCATACATCAGAAGGAGTTATTCACACTGTATAGCTCTGATAACATTTTTTTCATTCCAGGTCACTAGGAGTACCAATGAGCAGAAGCAGAGCTATGTGGTTTCATTAGGGACCCCAGTTTTAGTGAAGCCCTCAGAAGTTCAGTTGTGAGACACACACACACACACGCACAAATGAATAAATAAATGAAAATGTGAAAAATTCCAACTCATGTTGATTCTTTTATTATTATTTTTACGATTTTTTAAATTGAATGATTTACTAGGCCAGAGTGGAAGACCAGCATTTCCACATACATATGACAACATCAAATACAAAAAGATACTTTGGTAATTTATTTATATTCGTACAATTTATTTGTTTATTTGTTTATTATTTAGTTTGGGAGTTTACTTATATTTATGGGAGCTGGACTTGATGACCTTTAAGAATTCCTTCCAACTCAGAAGATTCTATGATTCTGTTATATAACATAAAATGAATTTTGCTGTACAGACTGGTAAAGAACTCTCTGGATGCTTTTAGCACTGAGTATGTTGGTGAAATAAAAACATTATTGCTTTGGATGAGTTTTCAGGAATGTTTAGGAAATATTATAATCTCCACCAAAACATTGTTTTTGCATGTTCTTATGCTTATCTTGGGAGCTGAGCAGATGGGCAATTCTGAAGCAGCGGGGAAATAAAAAGCAGGAAAAAGTGGTAAGATAGAAGATCCAGAAAAAGACATATGCAGAGATAAAATGTGTGTTGTATCTCACATGAAGGTTTAGGGTGAGGGGATACTGGGCATGTTCATCTCACAAAACTGCATTGTGCCAACAACCTTTAGACAGCCTCCCAAGCCACTGATGGATGCTGTCTGGTGCTCGTACTGCCACATGTCCACGGTAGTGTTTTCTGAAACAAATGGGAAGCGTAGAAGCCAGTGCATGTGTTCAGCACACCTGTTGTGTTACACAGGGAGAAGAAATGTCATGTGACTGAGGCTGGAAGCAGCTTTCTTCTGTTCTCACCCCCATAATGTTGACATGCCAATGGTCTGAAAGGTAGGTCACATGAACTGGAGGAGTTAAAACACTTTAATTTAGCTCTGCTGTTAGAATAGGGATGTAGTTGCTTCTTGTTAGAGAAGCATAGAATAATTTGGGCTGCGGGGAGGCACTGCAGGTTTTCTGTACCAATCCCCTCTCAAAACTGGGGCATCCAAGCTTGGTGGTGGATTAGGTTCCTAAGGACCACATCCAGCAAGTGTTAAATGTCCCCAGGAGTGTGGCCCCCACAGCACCTCTGGCCCCATGTCTGACCTGCTCCTCTGAGAATTTTGTTTACAAGTCTATAAATGGATTTTCCCCTGCTGCAACCTTAGTCCGTTTGGTTTTGTCTTTACACTGTCTCTTTGTCCCTTCAGCTCTTTGTAAGCGATTCCTGACATGCTGTTTCTGGAGATACTCTCTGTTCCCTTGGAATGGTCTCCCTGTGAATTTTTGCTAATGAGGGGTTTGGATTTCTGCTTGACCACTAATAACAGCTCAATACTAAAGATTTGGCTATTCTACATCTCATCCCAAGAATTTTCTCCAAGTACTGTTCATTTTTGTGAATACTGCTGCAGTACTCTTTGTTGCTGTTTCATCTGTGCATCTTTCTGTTTGACAGTAATGGTAGCTGGAACAGTGGTGCTTGGCGTATTTTGTTTATTTCACTGTGGGCTGACCCCAAGCTTCACGCTGACTGAAACGTTGCTCAGCGGCACTTAGTCATGCGCTGATGACCTGTGTAAATTTTCAATACCACTCTTGGAAAACATACAAATTTTTATTTCCTATTCTTTCTTCCTTCAAAGAGCATAAGAAAGGATGTTCTAGGAAGGGATGTCTTTTGTCTTAGCATCATTTTAATAAACAAATATTTTTTATTCAGTTTTAGGAATTATCCAGGAGGTCTGATTCAAAAATGGAAATCTGTCTGATTGAGGACTTTTTACATAAGCAGAAAAGAAAAAAACTGTGATCCTGCCTAGAAATTTTTTCTTCCATTTTCCATCTGCTGCGATACCCTTCAGATATATCACCTTTACATAACTGTGGTTTTTGTCCATATAATAAAATTAATATTTGGGTATAAATCTTACTTTCTTAATGAATATCACAGTAAATTGGCCTGACAAAGTACTGTTGAATTATTTTAACTTCTTTCAGACACATTCAGAGGAAAGTTAGGCTATTTGGCACTATATGCATGGAAGAGCTATATATTTACAAACCTTCATCTGTCTTTTTTCTTCATAGCCAAACTCATAAATGAAGCAGCTGTTCCAAAACTGTCAAGGTAATGTCACTCGCTTCCATGAAGTCATCACATCACTTCTATTGCCATAACAGCCTAACATTGTCTGTGCCTAATGTCACAAAAACATTGAATTACCATCGTTCTGAAAATAATTCTGAAGTGATGACTTTAGACACAGCCTTCCTACAAAATGTTTTGAAGGAAATCACCATTCGAGCACGAAAACTTTTGAAAACGAATCAATAGTACTAAATATTAATTGCACTGCAGCTGTCAATTAGTCATAAGGAATCAATATTTCTCACAATTAAAGTACATTGTCTCCTTCCTTTTCCCTTTTTTCTTTGCCATGCAGTATAAAATAGTGAAGATTTCTACAAAGACAACACATTACATAAAAAGTAAAGAAAAGACTTGAATGCAATTTAAGATGGACAAATGTAAAAATACATGCTTAAGTAAGAACAACCTACTACGGAAATGCAGAATGAAAGATGAGTGACTGCAGCTTTACTGCAAAAAACAATCTGCTACAGCACATAACAAGAAGAAAATGAACTAGTATCCTTGTGTTTCTGCAAAAAGAATAAATAATAAATATAAAAATAAATACTAAATTTAAGAGTATTGTCTGCAATACACATGAAAGAACCAGTTTTCTTTAACTGTGCCCTCTCTTTAGGTCTGAGCTTGAGCTGCTTTTGGTATGGGAACTCAGGATGGATGTGGTTCAGCTGAGAAGAGTCCTGCGACAACAGTGTAAGCAGTCTGTGTTGTAGAAGTTCTTTTGAGGCTAGGAATGATGGAGGACTGGAAGCACTATACTGTATTGCTTCACAGGAGTAGACTGGGTGGTGACAAAATCACAGCCTTTACTGGGGTTAAATGAAGACTTCTTGGCACAGAGAAGCCATTCAAGCTACAGCAGTAGTGGAAGAAACCCGACTGGATACAAGAAAGATTTGGAGTACAGTGTAGGTGAGCAGAACTTGGAAGGGAAAATGAGTTTTTTGAGAACCCAGAGCTGGGAAGGAAATTCACAATGGGGGAGAGGGCTTACACAGAGAGAGGTGTGACAGGAATATGCCAGACATAAGAGCTGCTGTGGGCCTTAAATTAAGGAAAGGGAGCTGGGAGGGTGGGGGGAACAACACGAGTGCTGTGAATAGAAAAGCAGCCAGTGGGGGATCTTAGCTGATCTACAGCTGGCCAAATGGACACCACACAAAGTGACTTGTGTGCATACTCTATGACCACTACTGAGACTGGTAAGATGGCACAGTATAACTCTGATGGGGTGGGCTTCCCTTTCATTACACCGACTGGAAAACAAAAGCTTCTGTTGCTTGGTGTGATTGTTAAATCTCCAGAGACTTTTTTTTCATGTGGACCACAAACTGCTAGTGCTGTACTACCACACACAGTCCCAAAAGGTACCAGTGGTCTTCAGAAAGAGAAGTCTTCAGAAACAGTGCTGGGTGGAAATGTCAGCCCATTTCCTCTTTGGTTGCCGTGCCTGATTTATGGAAACAGGACACACAACTTGACAAAAGTAGGAGCAAAGTGTTGATGGTAATGAATTATTTTTCCCAGGTTAATTTAATGTCACAGTAACTCCTGGCTTTCAGTCTTAATAGGGGTTGTGAGAATCAGGTGGCCAGGTCTGAATGGAGGGGATGTGAGCATGATTGCAATCCTATCAGCTCAGTATGCTAATGGCTCAGATGTCTTGCAGTCTTCTTTCAGGCTTTACATGTCCCCTGTGACAAATATAAAGGGAGGAGAAGGGAGCAGCAGCATTGGAACATCATCTTTCATCTTCTATTGAACAACCTGTCTGAAAGCAGTGGCCCTAAATACACCCTCACTCCTGAGCCTGATCCTATTTGATGCAGGGTAAGAGGAGATGGGCTAGAAGCTGTGCCCACGTGCTTAGGAAAGAAACCTCCCCTTCAGTTCTGAAACTCGTGAAGATATTCAGATTCACTTGCATCATGCATCATCAATTGCAGCCTTCGGTGACTGATCTTATACTTGGAAAATATCAAACCTGAGTCCGACAGTGCAACTCAGCTTGTCTAACAGCCTCTCTTCTGCTGCAGCTCCATGGCAGCTCCCTCATACTCAGAAGCATCTCTAGAGAATGACCAAGCATACTTTCTTAACATTAATCATTGTGATAATTACTTATTTTAAAATGAAAATATTTTATTTTGCTATGTTTTCTTTGGGAATGATACAATTCAGTGTTTCAAAAAGTGATTTATCTTGTTGATTTATGTTAGAGTTAGCATTAAATATTCCTATGTATTTAAGAAATGAACTGAACAATTATACCTAGGCTTTATATAAATGAATCAATTTTCAGTTATGTGCTACCTTGGGTCTAACTCATGGAATAGTGCCAGCAACAAGAATTGAAACCAGCTTGCCTGCAAGTACCTGGGACCATCTTCCAGAGCCTTGTGGTGTTGCTCTGCTCAGTGGCACGTTGGCTCAACACCTGAGTGGCCTGCTGCTTTTGTGCGATCTCCAGTCCTGAAATAGGTGTCAGTGTTCCATGGGATGCAAAGGGACCTTAAGACAGCTTGAAAAGTCTCTTGGAAAGAGAAATTGCCAAGAAGTCTGAAGAGAAGTTTGGAGAAAAACATTGGAAATTAGATCTTGCTTTCTTCAAATGCTAAGCAGTAAACTGAGGTTCAGAGGCTGTGGAGAAAGAGAGAAACTATAGAACAGGCAATGTGCTGGACCTCTATGAAAGAGGTGGGAACCTGTTCAGATGTCTTACCTGGAGCAGGGCTATGAGCCCACAGCCCAAATCCCATTAAGACAGTGGGAGACTGGCTGTTCTGGCTGGGGTTCTTCTGTGCTACTTGGGGTGAAGAATTAAGAATTAACAGAGTAACATAAATGCAGATATATCTGTACTGGTAACAGTTAACTCACTTCAGTCATAGGAGATACAGGTTCAAGTTCTTTCCGTAAACCTGGTTAAATGCACAAAGAAAGCTGCCTTATACTTCCAGAGGTGCTCAGGATGGCTGTGCTGACCTGCCTTCTGCCCTTTCCATCCAGTGCCTGAGGTGTGCTGCAGATGCATCTAGCATCAGGTCCCAGCGGGCAGATACATTCTCACATTCCCTCACCTGTACTTAGAGAATTTTGATTCCAGGGCATCCGGCGGTTGCCATAATTAGAGCTCCCACCAGCTCTCTATCGGCATCAGCAATTTTAATTAAACGTATGCTAACCAACATAATCTTTTGGAGTGGAGGGCAATCAGTTATCTCTAGGTGGTAGCGCTATGTAAACAGCAGAAGTGAGAACAGGAGGGAGTCCTAAATAGCTTGTTTGCACATAGGCGGAAAACAAGCTACCTCCAGGCTTCAGATGTTGTGAAACTGAATGTCATAAACATACACTTTGGAGGTGCTGCCAGTCACTCTGCCCTTGTATGATTGATATTGCAGAGCTATTCTCACTCCTTTTCATAATTTGTTTGTTGGACTTAGGTCTCCACAAGTAGGAGTCTCCTTGTCAAGTGTAGACATCTGCAGTGTAAATGTTGACATACAAATTAGTCATCCTTGGTTGCCTTCATCAACAAAAAGCAGAGGAGATTGGGGATGATGATATCTTCCATGAATGATCATCTAAAATCAATCAGATATGCTATATCATACACATTTCTAGGTAGTTACAGTGGAGATATTAAAAGTTATTGTCATCACAAATATCAACAGATGTCCTCAGATATCCTTTGTCTTTTTTGCATATCAGAACTTTTCACCTGCACCACTGGTTGCATCTCACGTCAGGCTGAATAGAATCACTGCCTTAGTATCAGAATTCTTACAAGAATAGATAAAATAGAATAACTGGAAAAGTATTGTTTTCCTTCTTCAATCTTAGAAAAATATATTATTCCTCTTAAAGTGCTTTAAAGTTTCAGTAGTTTAGCCTTATCAAAGTTCTTTAAAGTTATTAGAGAAATGTCACTTTTTAAAAAGAAATGTAGGGCAAGGCCTTTATAACTCTTTAATGTTTGGTGGTAGTGGAAGGAGATGGATGGTGAGCTAAGAGAGTGAATCCTCTTTTTAGCCCTAAGAAAAGGCTGGCAGCAATGCATGCTCCTCTGAAGGATGGTGATAGTTTGCCTTTGCTTTAACCTAACAGATTGGTCCAGGTTCTGAGCTCAGCTGCACAAATAATACATATTTGCACCTGGGAATGATACTTGGAGTATGCAATGCTACAATTTTGAAACCACTGTCAGTACAGAGCTAAAAAAATTTATTAGGAAGATTTTGAACTTAGGAAAATATTTTCCTATTGAGGGTCAAACCATGGAGAAAGTTTCCCAGAGATGTTACACTGCCTCAGCACTGGGGTTATTCAAAGTTTAGCAGGACTAACCTGAGCAATCTCTCTAACTTCCAAGTTGGATCTCCCTTCAAAGATGGACTTGCTTTAAATGGAGGTTTGAGGCAGGTGACCTTCAAATGTTCCTTCCAATCTAAATTATCCTATTATTCTTATTTACTAGTTTCAGCTTGCCTGACCTTACATTCGACACAATTGTTATGAAATCAATAAGTTACTTGTGATCTGTGACATTCACCTCATTTAGAAAAGGAAATGATTCCAAACTTCTATTTATAATCTCAGTGGTGACCTCTTATCTATTCTAGCTGAAGTTTAACAGGCTGTTGCATGCCAATTACATATTTATTGTAGCAGCTGTCATACATCGATGTTCACAACAAATATCTGCCATTCTTTTCCTGTTTTAGAATTAGTGTATTGGGTACATTCTGCCAACTGAGAGCTGTAGGAGCTTCCTTCTGCTGTAATCATCCAATTGTAGATGAAGATCTGCTTGGACACTGAGATGGCAGAACACTGAGGCTTCTACATCAAATTAAGGAATATTTGCTCCTCATCCTGACATAGTACCAGGGCAAAAAATAATAAAGAATTACTAAGGGACAGCAAGAGACAGGTACTGCTCCTTCTTCACCTCACCGAACACTTACAACTGCTTGTATAAAATTGTACTCCTCAGGCTCTGTTCTTAAGTGCACTAAGGCAAATTCAACTTTGGACATATACATTCAGCTCCCAGGATAGTCCCCATGTGAAATTCAGCTGTAATAATTAGTTAAGACTAATTTTGCATGTGAGGTCCTTAGGCAACCCAGCAAGTATGTACTGATTTTGAATTTAGCAGATGTTCAATATGATACACCATGAGTATAGAAGGGTTGAAGATGCAGAATGAAAAGTAACAGATATAATAATGAATGGCAAAGCAGTCTTGGCCTAGTGTGACACTAGTTGTTCAGAGTACACTTAATTTGCAGACAGGTGATAATTAATTTGTAGATAAGTGTAAGTATTAATGTTAACAATTGCACTTGGTTGTATCAGAGCTGAAATTATTTTAGAAACAGATAAATACATATAACATTCAGTTCATGATTAAGATAGCTAAATGTAGATGTTTACAGGAAAATTACGTGTCTGAGGTCTTTTCATGCTCTGTGGAGAACGAGTCAATGGAGATGTGAAAATAAATTACCTGAACAGACTAAAGAGAGCAGTTCATTTACTGTGCCCATTATAATTTGAGATGCCTTAGGCTATTTGAGACATCTTCATAGTGCCCTTAGATCTGATCCAGGATCTACAGCAAACTCATAATTCGTTGGACTCCCAGTAGGACACCAGATACGGTACTCAAAGGCATCTCGGATGATCCTAATTACCTAGGTTTATGCAGTTAAATTAAGACTTCAGTTGATCAGATCACTCTTTTGATATTCATTCAGCCACATGTGGCTATCCTGTGCTTTTTTTCTGATTCTCTTCGATGTCTGAGGCACCTTTGGGACTGACTGATATGTCTCAGAGCTGATGGGACTCTTACTGGACCTGTAGCTGGAGGCCAGGCAGAATGGTATGACCGCACTGGCACTAGGTGCCTATGTGAGGGAGATTGGACCAAGTTCTGCTGTGTGTATTGTTTCTGAGGACAAATCTTGGAAAAGATGTGGATGATATTTGAGTAAATACCTCAATATGAATAGCATCATTTATTCAGTAGCCTCATTTATTCATTTTTTCTCACTTTGAGCCAGTGATTGCCACAGTGGCTGAAGAAAGAGCAAAACAGAAGCATGTAAAAGAGCTGAGGCTATTTTGCCAGGAGGACAGGATGCAGCCCAGCTGCCAACAGGAGCTGCGTCACTGCTTCTCGGTGCCTTGTAGCAGCCCTGATCTAATGACAGAGCCTTAGACACTCACACCCTTTGGACTAGAAACCGCAACGTTCCTGAACATGACCTGAGGGTGAGTCCTCTCACAGGTCATATTTCCTGCCTGTAGAAGGGAGGAGGTTATCTTCTGGCACAGATGCTCAAATGTTTTAGGGCACTGATGCTCAAATGTTTTAGCAGGGAGAAACATGGAGGAGTGAGTAATATGTATCTTCAGAGAAGAGTGAAAAGCAAAAGAAAAAAGTCTGAGAAATAGCTGAGATAGATATGTGAAAATGGTCATAGGAGTCATTAAAAGTTAATAGAGTAAACTACTATGGTGAGGATGGAACACTACTCCCCAAATTATGTTCTGTTCTCTGCTATACCAAGTTCCCATCTAGTTCTCTTTTTTTTAACTTTATTTTTATTATTTTACTTTTAATTCATAACCATGGAATTTTATTACAGGCATCACAGTCTTCTCTTCACCACATCTAACAAGGCTTTCTTTGAGCAAAGCATTCCCTGGCCAAGGACAGGGCTTGGAAGTGGTGAGGAGATGGAACTCTTCCCCTTGTGGCTGTTGGCCACGTGCTCCTGAGTGGGTCATGCTACCCTATGGCCATGATGTTCATTGGCAACATTGGTCTTGCTGCTCCATCGAGAATACTCTCCATGGGAGTCCTTGGTAGTTACTGACATCTCAAAGGACTGTGGGGTTTGGCTGTCAAGTGGAAACCCATTTAAGGTCCATGGGGTGACATTCAAAACTGCTGTGATGTGCCATCTGCTGAAAGTATAAAATAAACGCAATACATCAAAGAGACAGAGCAGGAGGAAAGAGGAGTAAAACAGGAAGACAGTAAAATATCCCAGGACAGCAATGACACTGCTCACAGTCCTGAATGAAGGAAGGCTGAAAACTGAAAAAAGCTGAAAGCTGAAAAAAGTCCTGGAAAAATAGACAGGTACAGTAGAATAGAGTAGACAGCATTCCTCATATTCAGTCTCCCAGTCTGTTCAGCCTCAAGTCAGTTACTTTACAATTACAACATTACAAAAAATCAAGAGAAACCTATTAATACTTATAACAAAAAGAAGACTTTTTTTTTTTTTTTTTTTTTTTTTTTTTTAATTCAGCTGTAAAAAGAAGTATGAGAGAGAGCTCACAGCTTTACTCAAACAGGAAAGTCAGACAAGTCACCATTCTGGCCACAGACACAAACAGTTCATAGTAACTCATGAATGAGATAAACATGCCAGTAAAACAAGGATATACAGTAGGTTGAGTCACAGCCATTCATTGTGCAGTTAGATGCCCTTTCTCTCTGAAACACCTGCACGCTTTATAGTCATTATGCCTTAGGGGTAGGCATCACATTATTTTCACCTTTGCCTGCACTGTCAGGATTTGTGTAAGAACTGCTCACCCTCAGCCGAGATTACAGTTAGTGGAAAGATACAGGCTTTTTGTGCTATGATTCAGCAGTTCGGTGTTTTAATGTCTGCTTTAAGATGAGATAATTCCATTTCATTTATTATTTCTCTCTAATAACTGTAAAGGGTGTCTGGAGTATTTGAGGTAGAGAAATTCATATCTATATTGTTGATACTTGAACTGAAGCTAACTCTTTGCTGCCTCATACCTGTCTGTATTAGATAGGATGAATCTCATCTCCATAGTCCCTTTTTTATTTGTCCTTTGCTGCAGTTGTTGAGTGTTGCCCATCATTTGGCACCATTAGGCTCCGCTCTCAGCCTGCACTCCTTTTTGTGAGCTCCTGAAGGCCTGGGACCCAAGAGAAGAACCAGCAACAGGGGCTGGGAAAATTGAAGCTATCATCTGAACATGACCACTTGTAGGCATTAGAAGTTGTGATTAATCCAAGTCTGATCTGATCTGCAGTCTGGACTCTGACATGGAGCTGCTGCACTGGTGCTAAGACTGGATTTGTAGACCACCACAGTGTCTAGCATAGCCAAGGGGAATGGCCATCACATGAGAGGAGCTCCCATAGACATTGAATTTGATTCAAATGGCGCCTAATAGCCTTTCCCTGGTGTCACTGGAAGGATGGATGATGAAGGCTGAGGTTGCTGGGCACTGAGAAAAATCTACATACCAAGTCAGTTTGAAAGAATACTTCCCTGCTCCCTAGTACCGCATCCTATGAACTCCCCAGAGAACAAACTCCATCACTAAATGCTTCCGTAACCTATCAGTTTCAGTGACTACTACTAAAATACCTAGTGAATAAACATTGCAATACTCTGACATTTTAGAGTCCTGTCTCTCTAAAGGCTTCAGAGTACTTTACATACGTGCAGTCAGACCATGTTAGATAAGGTCCTGCATCCTGGAGTAATTAATGAACCACCCTGTTCAATTTCCCAGGTGACACCCCTACTTGTCCCTAACGATCAGAAAACAACTCAAGCTCTGGCGATATTATAAGAACGTTTGTTGTTTTATTCTTTTTGGTGGGTACAAAAACCACAGTTTCTTACACAGAACAAGATTATAAATAATATCTGTAACATGAGTGACCCGTAGTCTCTTTTGATTCTACACTGCAGACTGATGATGTATTCTAAACATTTTTTCATTTTCTTTCTTGTATTAGACAGATGCAAATCTGTGGAACACGGAATGATGGAACAGAATGAAGGTAACAGCAAACAAGAGGATGACCAACAACTTTTATAAAAAAAAAGTCTCTGAATTTTATTACAGTGATGGCATTTTATATCAATTATTGCAATGAATTGTTCCCTAAGATGGTTAGAAAAAAGAATTGTGTTGTCCTCTACCGAATTTACATCAGTTAAAAAGCAAGCATGTTTCAATATTCCTCTTTTTTCAAAGAAAATGTAAATAATTTCTTTATTTTTTTTTTCACAGGATTTACATATTTATTATTTTCTTATCACAGTTTAGTGATTCATTTCTACAGCTGAACAGCTGAATATTCTTCCATTGTATATATTGATGTTCTGGAGACACAGGTTAGCATGTTCATTGACTTCTATAGCTATTTTTCTCTCTTTGTCAAGACAAAGACCGAAATGTTGTCTTTTCTGAGCATGTTCTTCACAGTTTAATGCGCTAAATTGGAAAGTCTTATTAGTTTTTAGTCCACTCAAGTGAAATTTGTTGCTGTTAATACACCCTTCCCAGCCCCCTCCCCCCAACAAAACTAAATTATGAATTTTCCTGATATAAAATCTGAGTTTGGGTTTCCGAGCTGAGCTCATGCACACATTGTTGCTGATGATGACTGGCGCATTTGGACGTACTTCCCTTTCTCAGCCAAATTATTAGTTCATCAATGACACTCCCATGTCGTTACAGTCTGTGCTGTGTTCCCATCAGTCACCAACACAGTTTAATTAAGGCACTCGATTATTTTTTTGGTATTTATGGTAGGTCCGATGCAATTACAGCCAATCCTGAACTTTGTCTAATTGCAGTTCCAGAATGCACAGCCTTCGGGCAGTCGGGAGTCAATACGCGGCCATTTTCACCCACGCTCCCCGTGATGGATAATCTGGCTTTGTTTCTTATGGCTTCAGAAAAGGTAAGCTATGATCAAAAATAAAGGAGAAGAGAAAAAAAAGTGTTAGAAAGGTTCTACCCTTCAAGAAACCAGAACACAGCAAACACCAAAATATTAAATTTTAGACATCTGCATTTTTTTTTTCATTTTAACATTATAGTTAATAATAATCATATATATAAAATACATAGCATACTAGGGGAAGAAGGCTCAAAATTCTGAAGGTAAATTTTATTACAATAAATCATTATCCATTTAAATATAAATTCCAAATTTGAACAGGAAATTAACAGAAGAAGGAATACTTTCATGTAAAGTACTTCAAACTACATTCATATATTGTGAAATGAGAGTCAAGACCTTTCATGAACCTGAAAGTATTAGCACCTTTGAATAAAGTCATGCACGAGTATTTGTAGACTGAGACCTTCAACAAGGTATTTCAAGGTAAAAAAAACCTACTGAAAATTGCTTATAAATCGGTATCGCTCTTTCAGTTATCTTTGTGATAATTCCAAGGATCAAATCTAAAGAAATTATTACTTCTATTCATAATGCATCCATTAACAAATCTCTTTTTGTATATTTATTTTGCTGTAATCAGGGAAGGTAAAAACTTTCAAAGGAAATACAGTTCACTGAGAAAAAACACATTTTCTATAGTTTTCTACATTAGGACTAAATTTTCCACAAGAGGATTTAAAGTCCCGCTTCCTCAAAATCATTACCTTCAGATAAGTCAAACAAAATATCTTTTTTAGAGACTGATTGCCTCAAACAGAAGAAAAAACATTTATAGTTATTCCATCTAACTTCAGCCATCCAAAAATAAGGAATCTAATCTAAGAGGGCTCTCTTGTAATGATAGAAAAAGTCAAGGTGCACCTGGCACAGCAAGCACCCGAACTACATTGTACTGAAACAGATTTCAAAGATACCGTATTAAGATAATAATTAGTGGGTAATTCTCATTTCTAGCCAACAGAAGCCATACTCTATGCAACTAACTCTTGTAACTGATGTGCAGGGATGCAGTCTGGAATACTGATCGGAAAAAGTGGGATGCAGGAGAGTGCATTCACATAGGAGCAAAGGGATGACAAACATAAAATCATTTTATTTGCCTTGTTATTGATCTCTGCATTTAGAGCTTTGTCCCTCTGAGCCCGGTTTCTCCCTCCAAGGTAGCAATGAAATCCTAAGCTGAGATAAGGGAGATTCCTTAAAACTCCCATTCTCGGGGTGGACCTCTAAGAAATGTACCCGCCTCATATTGGATTGCTGTTAATAGCTCCTTCAAAGAAGAATTCATCCAAGTATGGCTGCCCTTATGGCAGAGTAGGATATATATAACAGCAACTTCTCAAATCAATCGCTGTAAAATTCTCAGGATAAGGCCCAGCTTACAAAGGGTGTTATGGCATTCTCCTCAAGCTGAAAACTTTGGCTTTGTTAACCATCAATTGCAACTTCCAAAGTAATCCTTTGAAAAGTCTCCCTGCTGCTGCAGTACTCTGTGGCAGGGACTGTTACCCAGCAGATCTTGTCCTAATTCAACAGCTAGATATAAAAATCAAGAAATAGATAACGAGTGAGTGAGGACCTGGGCCCACACAGAATTCTACTGAATACAAAAGACTTCAGCTACACCCAGCAGCAAATAAAAAACTACATTTGCAAAGCACAGATACAATGCAATGTGGTGGAACTCCACATGGTGCATGTCCTGTTGCAAATGTGCATCAAGGATCATCTGTCTACAGAAATGCATAGAATGTGTTTTGGTCAATGGCAAGAAAAGGTCTTTAGCTGAGTTCTGGATAGGGATGGGAGACCAGATAAGATCAGAATGCAGGCTGGGTTGGAAACAGGACAGCCTACTCAGATTTGCTAAATTTCGCAGCAGATTGTCATTGTGTACAGCATCTCTCCATCCCTTTGCCACCGGGAAATCAGAGCTCATATTTACAGGGGATATGTGAGCTATGCAAAAGTTTATGTTTTTCTAGCTCTGTGGCTTTCTGGCCATTGACAACATTCTCAGGACAGAAAAACACTGAAAAAGGGATCTACAAAAAATAAAAAAAAAAAAAAAAGAAAAAGAAAAGCACATGAGAAAAACAATTTCTCAGCAGCCTTCCATGGAACAACAGAAAAAGCTGCAGTAAGGCAACTCCTCTCTGCTCACAGCACAGGGTAACAACAACTCAGCAGCACACTGCAGGAAACAACCCAGACAGTCGACAAAGCCAGCAGGAGCAGGTCAAACTTGTACTCAGGAAGGTGCCATAAAGCAAACTAACCAGATATGTGTCTGTGTTTTATTTCAAACTAAGCTGTGGGTAATGAGCCAGGCTAATACTGCGCTTGATTGTGCTCTTACAATTTCAGATTTATGGCCTGGCTTTAAAAATGGTTTCAGGAGAGGCTGGGATAAGAGGGAAAACCCTTGGCATTTGCTACGAATGTTAGGAAGTCACTGTTCAGTAAGTGTACACAGTTAGTAGTGTTAGTTTCAAACTCAGCGGTAGTTAGTTTTCATATTAATGTCATTAGTTTTGATTAAATTAGTTGTTCACTTCATCACGTGAAAATGTTGACTGTCCTGTTCCCAGCGGGAAATAGGAACGTAGGAAGCTGATCTCTTCAGTCTGTGTGTAAGGTTAACAGGTTGTAAAGTTAACCAGTATATAGAGAAGTCAGGCTAGTAAGAATAGTCAAACAGAGGAAAGGTGCTCACTGGTGTTGTAGGCTCACAAGACTCCAGAAGGAGCGATCTCCAGGAAGAGATCCTTCCTTTGTGGAAGTCAGCCCTTAAATGGGGTCTAGGAGAGGTGGAGCCTGGCTCCACCCCTTCCAGGCACACAGGTGAATTGCTTTCACCTGTGCTCCCATGGCTGACTCAGTGCTTGCCTCAGGTGGTCAATCAGAGGTTCAGGCCATGATTCAACAGTTCCCATACACTGTGTAATGTAAGTACCCAGTTGCTGGGTTTCTTTGTTGTTTAGACGTTTCTAGCACCTGGGTCACCTGGGAATGTCTTTGCACTGATATTGAAGATGAACTTTCAAATACTTATACTATATGGAATATGAAATTGGAAGTATATAAGTCAAGATAAGTAGATTACAGATTTACTGAGCTGTCTTTTGCAATTTGGCCTTGTTAGCCACTAATTTTGTAATTTCATATAAATATTATATATACATATATATATTTGTAAATTTTGTAGTTAATTTGGTCAGTTATAACCAGCACAAGGTGGGAGCGCAAGCAAAAGCAGTGGAGTTGGGAGCTGGCTAGTGAGTCTCATGGCCCTCTGAGGCAGTGGTGGTGGCTGGGAAGGTGCCTCTGAGACAACCCCTTTGTCAATCATGGGTTTGATGGGAGGAACCCAGCAATTTTTTTTCAGGTTTTCTCTGAGCAGCTGAAGAGTGTTGGCCCCGAATTGCTTCCAGACGATCAGGTTGACTGGCTTACGAATAAATGAAAATGGAAAAGTGCTGCTTTTCCATGTGGGGAAAGGGAAGGGACTGCTCCCACTTCAGAGCATGCTTCCTTCCCTGCCATGGGCAGATGCAATAGTCTGTAATCCCTTCTAAACATCTTTACCACACGTTTGTGTACTAGTCTTACGTTTCCATTTTCTGCTGCCTCGCAGACTGGTGAATTTCCCTGTGGCTACTCGTTTCATACTGGATTCAATTAGAAGAAAAAGATAGTAATAAATGTTAATTTCCAAGTGGATTATTTAAGCTGTTTTCTATCAGTTTAACACATAAATAATTAAAACTATTTGATGACAGCTTAAAAATAAGCATGTTGGTTACTCATGCAGGTTAGAACTGCCAAGCATCTTTCCGTATTAGCAAGTTTTAGTTCTAATATGATCCCTTTACCCCTCAGATAAATGAACACATCTGAGATTTTGAGGTGCTAAATGCAGACATATATCTGCAGAAATACGTGTGTGCAGCGCTGTGGCTCTGTGCTGCTGTGGGCTGGCAGAAGTCTATGAGCAGTGTGGGCAGGAGAGGGCAAATGGGTGGCACCGCACTGCTGGTGAGTGTGACCTCACCTCAGCAGGCTGCCTCTGACAAGCATAAGCTCTCCTATGTCAGGTTCATGTGCTAACATTTCTCCAGTAACTAGTACAGCAAACAAGATAAGGAGAAGGAGGAATTTCTGGAATCAATAAATATCTGCCCAAAAATCCAAAGCAATTTCTATTTTTTTTTGAAAATTTTTAATGCCTGCACCCTGAAATGTTTTTTAAAATGTTATCAGAAGTTACCACTGGTGCAAAGATGAATTTTCAATAAAATAAAATGCTGCCTTTAAAAAATTAGTTGTCAATATGGACTAGATTTGCTTATAAAAAGGCACTTATCATTGGAACTTCTTGACATATGAACAGATTGTGCTTTGTACTGGGCTAGGGATGCCTTCTGTGATGGGCACTAAAGAATTCTAGGGAAAGGATATATTTTTTTCACAATTACTTTCATGGGATTATTTCATGGAATCAAAGAATCATAGAATGATTTAGGTTGGAAGGGGCCTGAAAGCCCATCCACTTCCAACGTAGTTGCCATGGGGAGGGTGGCCAATTGCTAAATCAGGCACTAGATCAGGCTGCCCAGGGTCCCGTCCAACCTGGCCTTGAACAACTCCAGGGATGGGGCATCCACAGCTTCTCTGGGCAGCCTGTGCCAGCACCTCACTTCTTTTTAAGACCTTTGTTACAGAGAGTAGGCAGTGAGCTTGGGATATTGTCACAGTAGTGACCACTGACCTGTACCCCTGGAGCCACCTGCTTATCTGGGTGATCCATCAGCAAACTGATGCTTTGCTGTGCACAAATCAGGCACAGTAGGATATCAGGTTCCATGACAATGCACATGTACCCAGGGCCATGAATTGTATACAACAGGGAACCAAAGAAAACCGCACCACAACATGTTTGGGAAACTCCCCAGCCAGCGCATGCCAAGCCCCCCCTTACCGCGAGAACCCACCTATTCCTTGCAGCGCTCCAGCTACCATGCTCAAGCACCATGCTCTGCTCACTCAGTGTCTGCTCTGTACTGTATGGTTCGGTACTGTACCGGCTGTGCCTTTAGCCTGTATGCTCCTCGGGACAGGGACCTGTTATGTGCTTGGCACACTTCACCTATAGTACAGCGCCGTGTACTCCAGCGCTATATGAATAATAAATAAAAAATAATAATCGCATCTCCAATTGTTTCCTCTGAGTTTGTTTGTAGGTGGCAACATAACATTTCTATTCATCTTGTTTTGCTTCATTTTTGTTTGTTACTTCCTCTACAGGGATAGCTCAGTGATTTCAGGAGGATGTAGCTGTTTGTTAGAAGAGACAGAGATTGCTGTGTGCAAAGGAAGGGGGCTCAAGGTAGCAATGAGATGGCAGTGTCCTGGCAGCACCTCTGTTACGAAGCAGCCAGAATAGCTTGGAAGCTATGGAAGAGTTATGTTTAGAAGCTGCGTGCCATTTCCAAAGGTCAGGGAGCTGATTTGACTATTTTACTAATGATTAGTTGGCAAGATAATCACTGCATGGATGAGATCAAATGCATTAGTAAACTACCCCTGCATGCTTTCTAAGGGGAACTATGCAGGATGCAGCTCAGCAATTATCAGCATTTCAGTCTGAAATCACTGCATGAGCATCTGAAAACTGTGAGTCCTGAGCAAGGAAAAGGGCATATGTTACTGAAAGCTGAGGACAGCAGTCCAACTATGTTCAGTGGTTAGTGAATTTTGGTGGTTATTATGGTGGGCAAAGCTTGACCTGAAGCAAGAGATTGGGGGGGAGGGGGAAGCCACACAATTAGCATAAAACACGTACTGAAGGGAAGGTGAAGGGGAAGGGTGGTGAGGAGGAGGAGAAGGTAAAACAACATTTAGACTTCTTGTAACAGTGCCTTGTCTTCCATTAGGTAAACTATGGTTCAGTGATGTTGCCTATCCTAAATCCTCATTGTAAGGAAGATCCAGTTACGGCCAACAGAGAATAATAAAAGCTTACATCAATTTGTCACCAGTAGAGTGCCAACCTTTAGGAGGGCAGACTGGCCAATCAAGTAATTAAACATTGGCCCTCTGGATATGTATTTCGGACCTCAGTTTCAAATAGCTGTCATCTCCCAGCAGATTGAATAACATTGGGTTTTTATAAAGGTAATTTTTGTGTTAAAAATTTCTTGTAATGCAGATGTCTATTAGCAACATAGAATAGTATACTGTACATCTGCAGCCAAAAAAACTGAACCACTTTGCACTGAATTTTTCCAAAATATAAAGCTCTGTTTAGAAGCAAGCACCACTAGACAGACATGTCACAACACTGCAGTACAAGATGCATCACCCACTCACTGTAGTAGGCCCTAAGTCCTACCCCTAAATTTTAATACTTTCGGTTCCATATACGTTGTAACCTTCTCTATAAGTTGCTAAATTCTGGGTATTCTGCGAGGAAGTTGGGTTAAAAGTCTGTGCACTCTTTGCCACCTTCATTCGCTTCGCCTCTGCCCTGGACTTGTAACAGAACTCTATCAAAGCCACCAGCATTGCCAAGCCCAAGCCTCCAACCAGAATGTAGAAGACTCCAGCAACGTTGCTGAGACTCAAGGCACTCGTCTTGTCCTGGGGAAACAGAAGCAACACAGTTAACTCCAGCATCCAGACCCCTGCAGCACAAGCTACACATTCAAGCATTGGAAATAGAAATAAACAACAACATTTAGCTGAAATTAAGTGACCATTGTTTACATGCCTCTCGCAAAACTTTACCTATTGGGATCTATAAAAAGCATTTTAAGCACCTCCTTTTCCTGGTCAACATAGAAGTATCATAAATCTATTGCCAGTATATTAGGACGCCATTGTTTACTTATTGCCAAGGATTATTTCCAGTAGCTGGAGAATTAAACAATGACACATCCAGTCCTCGTTAGGGCACATTTTAACACTGGCATCAAACTGCATTTACACAAAGCTCTTTAAAAGCTTTGGAATCCAGAAATCCATTTACGTTAAACAAGACTCTGCTTGATCTTCACTAAAAGACAATTTTCACTTGTGGTAGGCATTGCTGTTATTTTAAAAGATCCAGCCTGACTTTCTGCTAAAAGGTAAAAATAACAAGTGAGGCTTAAGTTATTGGAACAAACACTTCTTGAAAGTGCACACTGTGCCATACACATCATCATATATTTGCCTCTTACTGTTTATTGTATTTTGTTTCTCTTTTATTCTAGATACAGATCTGGAACGTGCCCATGGACTACTAAGGCTCTGCAGTTATACAATTTTATAAGAAGTGATTTATTAAACCTTACACAGTATTTATAATTTAGAAAACTATTACACAACATTCTCTAGCAAATTAATAAATATACAACATCTGATAATCAATTACCTTTTTAGACTTACTGTTGTAAAAAATTATTCTACATTTCTCTCTACTTCACTGCTTAGTTATGATTCACATATGTTATGATTTGAAATCCATGTGCATTTTATAGCACAGTTCTCAAGGAACTCTCTCAGGATTGACTCCCATATACTACATTCTGTGCCTTAAGATACTTACAAAGCTATATTCTTATGCAGACTATATAATCTTTACCTAAAGTAAGGAGAGTACTTAACTTCCAATTATAATATGTATGAAAAATTAACTTATTTTCAATATTTGGGTTTAATTTAAAGAGGCACTATTAGCTGCGCAGTCAGGAGACCAGCACAGTAGCAATTCCCATGGATGTAAAGAGGTATTCTGGTCTTACAGATGGGGTTCTGCTTTGTCTGTCTCTTTTTAGCTGGATAAGAGGATTCTGAATGCCTTGTACGTGACTTATTTCCTCTGGTGATAATTGCTAACATGGTGCTTGGGAACACGGAGGCAGGGCTGGGAAGGATCTGATCTAAAGGACACAGTGCATTGAGGCTTTCTCAGCCATGCCCTATGAGTGCCCTGCCATCCTCTTTATGGTTTTCACTCTTTTCTCCAAACCACTTGCAAGAAAAAGCAAAATGTGTAGGGCACAGACAGTGAGCAGTCATGGCCAACGGCTGTCCTCACAACTCTGGGCATCACGAAGAAATGTCCATGTCTGACTCCAGCACACACAGCTGGCACTGATTGTGGTGCACCAGAGATACACCTGCTTCTAGGCTTGTCCCCAGGGGAAATGTCAGCCTCCACTTCCCAAAGCTGCAAGGATTACTTTGGGAATGGACTAGGGTAAATTTAAGAAGCAATAGAAGGCAGTGAATTACTGAAGACTTTCACTCCAAAGCTCAAGTTAGGACTTCCTTGGTTCCTCAAGGAGCCAGAGACCTCCCTGATAGGATCCAGGCTCAGCCATCCTCTGCACAGAGAACAAAGGAAAGCTTAGTGCTTCCTCCTGTCTGAAAACAGGAAGCCAGCCAGCTCTGAAAGAAGACATGGATGAAGCCAAGCCATACAACTCCTGGGCAGCAGAAGGGGACAGATCATCCCCCTAGGCAGGATGGAAAAATGCAACTCAATCTGCCTCCCTCAAAAAAAAAACCCACCTTATAACTCTTCAGCGGCTACCCTGAAAAGGTAGGAGGGTATGAGGTGATTTAGGGTGATTTATATTGCTGAATACTTCAAAAAGCAATAGTGCTTCTTTAAACTAAACCATGACCCCCATCAAGATGAGGCCAAGCCAATTCGCTCTGTGAGTGTCTACAGCTGCTTATTTTACTTCTAAGTAATTTTGTTCATTACTCCCTTTACTGCTTTGTGAACACGATAGTAGGTCCCGAACTGCAGCGACTGACCTTACTTCCAGAGTCCTTGGGTCCACATTCACCTTTATCGTACCACCATTTGTTTTTCAGCTTGTCTAAGACGCCTGCCTCACTGAGTTTCAAAACGGCAAGGTTTACAGGAGTTCTTCACGTGGAAAATAACATAAATAACATTATATATGTTATTTTATGTTATTCAAGTAAAACTACATAGAATCGCATTGCAAAGTGACAGAGCAGAGGCCACAGTGGGTGCTATGTCATGTACTGTTGGCCCAGGTTTAGAGACAGACATACGACCGGGACCTGCTCCATCGCTTTAGGTAACAGGCACATACTGCTGGGGAAGATTTGTAAATAAATGGTATGCAATTACTGTGAACCCAAAACTATTGGCTTAAACACATTAACAACATAGCCTCCAGAGACATAATACGATACAACTGTATATATGACTTAAGAAACATATTGTGTTCCTTGCTTTCGATCCATTTGTGGTTTGCAAGCATACAAACTAGTGACATGACTTGGCCATAGCTATTTCATTTACTGCCCTCAAAATGAAAATGGCAAGAGAAGGAGCAGCTCCTGCTGGCTGCCATTGCAGCCCCTGGCATGGACCTGCCCTCTCTCTGAGTGCCAAGTGCCACTGCCCCATGCCTCTGCTGAGATCACCACTACCAGGATTGCATTTCTGTATCCTATTCCAACATTTTTTTTCAATCTCAAGGCTTTTCTTTCAATCTCAGTTTTTCAGAAAAGTCCTTGAAGGGTCCCAGGTTGATTAGTAATTACTGCTCAGGGTGTCTTCTCTTTCTTGAGGCATTTGCTGTGGGCAACACAATGGAATTCAACATTAAGATGTTGATCTTATGCCTCAAAGCCTCGAACTGCTATGATGATGCCCCGCTTCATGTAGTTGTAGCAGTTTATTTTCTCAAAACCTATCAAAAGATTAAGCCTTATTTTCCATACTTTCTGCTTTGAAACAAGGACTGTTTAATTCTTAACGTGATAGGCATATAGTTATCTATTTATGTGCAGGTGTGCATGCAAATACAATATATATAAGAGAAGGAGGCAGATAAACAGAAGCAGCATGTGATAGACAGGCTGCTGGTGATAACGGATGACAAGTAGACTGATCTTGTGTGTGCCAGCAGATTCCTGTGGTACCATTAATCTCTCATAATGCACCATAATCCGTACCCTGCTAAATTGTCAACTTATGAATTCAAAACTTAAAATAAAAATAGTCAATTCAGTGCAAACATTAATTGTTACAGAGCAACTGAGTTGACTAAAGTAGATATTTGAAAGAGAAAAGGGGCTCTTACTTACACTCTATAACTAGTTTCACTGGAAAGCCCCTACAGTTTACATATACATATATTTGTGTATGTATTAACATACATATTTTTCATCGACACATAAGAGCTCCTAAAACCTGTTTGCAGCTATTAGCTTAAGGGATCCTGGCTTTCAACATTTTCTGGTTACTCTTTGTATGTATTTGTATAGAGCGTGAACTTCACCTCACTTCAGCATTCCAACCAAAAGTTATGCCTGTCCAGGCTTCTCTGTAGTTAAAAGAAAAAGAAGGGTTGAACTACCAGTTTTAAGGGAGGTTGAAGCATACCATCCAGATTTACTATTGAGGAGGCCTCAGTGTCGCATCAAAATGACAACTTTTGACAGCTACAGCTGGATGAGAAAATTCCAAGGAACTCTAGAGTGATCTCCTTAAATAAAGGAAATGCTTCAGCCACTTTCCAAATCCCACACACTTAATTCATATGGAACAGGGTGCTGCTAGCGCGGATTTCTCAATCTTTTTCAGTATTTGAACTTACATTTTGCCTTCAGGCTCCTTGGCATCAGGTTGTGCAGGCTGAAAGTGGGATGTGCAACTCCCTGAGGGAAAGAAGTGGGCAGCAGCTTGAGATGCTGGCATGTTGCCTGGCAATATGATCCTCTGTTTGCTTTGAATACAAGTGTGAAATAATTAATATTATCTGGATAGCCCTCATCTGTGACTTGCCATGCACTGGCACTGAGACGCATTTCAGTGCTCCCAAATCCCAGCCGTGTAACAGGACTGGTTGTGACAAGGGCTGGGGACATCTAGGTACTGTTCTTACACAGACAGTCAGAAGCTTGTGAAGCTATTGCAGACTAAACTGATTAAAGTGGTGCAATAACTGGGGCTCTGTATGAACTATCAAGACCAGCAGCAAGCTTGGACAAGTCAGAAGACAGATGTTTTCCAGACATTTCTTTTGCCCAGCACACACAGTTCAGGTATATATAACCTGATACAGGCAGGGATTTTTTCTTTGCCACTGTAATTCTTTTAATGCCAGCCTTTCTGCACTGTCTCTGCAAAGAAGCTCTCAGGTTTTCCTTTGGGAAGAGCAATCAATTTCACGCTTAAAATCACTGTACTATCAACAACAAATAACTGAATGCAATGGTGAGCACAGATGAGGCAATTCATTCCTACTCTTCCCTGAAATACAGCCAGTGATGTCTCAGAGGCCAGGCCCTTGTTCCTCCTCTCCACTGTTTTTGCTGAAACTCTTCATGAATCCCAGCCAGGCATGATGGGGCAAGTTCACGCTCAAACCAGGAAGCGAAGCCCAGCTGAGTGGCTGCAGATTTGAAAATGAAAATTTCAGCTTACTGTTTTCAGAACACCAGCATATATATCTGCTTGCAATCACAGGAAGAGATTGCCAGTGTGGTGACTTCTGGTGTATTGCTGTTTCTGGCTGTTTTGCTTGGTTTTGAACTTTAGTTGGAGATTTTCAGCAGCTGCCATGGGAGATGAATGCCCACATCACCTTGGCTTTCAGGGCAAGTTGACTATATAAGATATCTTTCCTTCTTTGAAAACCTTCTCTCCAAATAAACATCATTTTGATCATGCCAGTTATGCACTATAATGTGTTACTACAGTGCTCACACAACTGGTTGCTGAATAGTCCCACTGACATCAAAAGGAGCAGAAATTAAGAATATTGATGACCTACTGTACATGAGCAAGAGCAATCTACTTGAATCATATATTGAGGATAAATTCAGCATTTAGAATTAAATTTCCCATGAAGTTGAGTCCTTTATGCTCAGTATTACAGCAGAAAATGACAACACATTTTTTTTCTCAGTTTGTTTAGCAATTTTTGAATTATGAATGCTGGGCTAAATTTTCAACTAAAGTAAACTGGCAGAATTAATGAAAGTCAGTGTATTTTTTCCAATGCGTAGCTCCTGAGAATCACCCTTATTATATATACATGTAGAATCCATCTGTCCAAACCCACAGAAGAATAATATTTTAAAAAAAGATAACTACATATAACATTTATATATGGAGACAAGTTTGTTCCATTTAGCCGCAGTGCAAAAAAGCTGTGTGATGCAGCAGAGGAGACCATACTCTTCCATATGCAGAAGACAGTGGTGGCACAGCCTGACCTGAGAGCAGGGACAGTAGTTTTCGACCTTCTCAACATGTCCTCAGTCGCCTCTCTTGGCATCTTTGCATCTTGGATGTTCCTCCCATCCTGTCCTCCATCACTTCCATCACTTACTATTGGAAGGACTTTTAAGAGCCCCAGGCTGAATCTGGTGCCAACAACTTCAGCAAAATCAAAGTGCCTTAAAATGACATTAATGAAGTTCTGAACTCCTTGTGTACAGGACAATGAATGGGAAGTTAGAAGTTATAGCATTTAAATTACAATGCTGAGTGATTCTGAAACCAGTACAGAATTTTAGGAGACAGGGATTGTTTAAAAAAAGCAATGATGAGTATGCTTTAGGAACTTTTCCATTACCCACTCAGGGCTGATCCATTAATTAAGTGAAAGGTCAGCCTCACCTACTGAATGGAAAACAAGAGCTGCTGCATTCTCCCGAGGCTGCCAACAGAGACAGAAGGAGAGCTTCATCAGCACAGCTTCGTTCAATCCAGAGCTTTGTAAAAACTCTGGAATATAATGGCAGAAACTGGGTTTAGATAGCTCTCCATGAACCAAATGGATTTGATGCTGTCATGCAGCTGAGATCAGAAGTAGTATTTTCAGAAGCACTCAAATGACTGACGGATCTCAGCCTTCCCCTCAAATATGACTTTCTTCTGAGGTCACTAAGCCATGGGGGAAGGCAGTGCCAGCTACCCAGCTGGTAACACAGTCTTCTGAGGGAAACTGGAAATTGTGGCTCACACTGTGAACTTCTTTCTGAATTTTGGAAGATTGTTACTTAAAGGGAACAATGACAGGAAAGGATACAGATGAGCTTTTAAAAGCACAGAGTGGAAGTAGGAGAAATCTTGGTTTGCAGAGTAACACAAACCTTTAGAGCTCTCATGAAACTCCCTGATTACTGAAATCCTATGTATTACAATGGAGAAGGTTATTCTGGGTTTAGACACTCAAGTCAACCTTAGAAAATAACAGCATGGCTGACCAATTAAGATTTAGGTGCTCTGCTGCTTTCAGTACAAGAAGAAAATGCTTATTGTTCATCATTACTATAGGAAGCTCTGTAATTTGGGCCAGAGCTGCTAACAGAGCTCAGACTTTGATCTTCCTAAATTCACAAACAGAAAAGCAGCATTGGTTAGGTTCAGGACCTGTTGGCAGTTGTCAGGTTTGCAACAGAGTTTAGTGTTCTGTTATTCCACTAACAATCAATTGATAGCATATAAAATTAAAATATTTAGAGCTCCATTAATTCAACTGAAATGATCTTATTGACCTTAATTGATCAAATTCTACAAGACTGTCACTGAAGAAGGAAATGAATTTTGTAGATGATAAATGGCTAACCAACAGTTTGCGAAGTCAGAGTAGACGCAGTTTAAAAACAAGAAGACCAGATGCTGCTGCAATGCAGAATTTGAAGAGCAGAGTAATGTGTATTCATCTCCATGATGTGTCCAAGGCTGCTGTAGGCACATGATAGACCAAAATCACTGGGCTTCCTCTCAACAAATACAGTCCTTATGCACATGTCTGGCTACTCCTTCCCCTGTGCATAGGAAAAAAACACAAATGCTCCTGGCAGGCTGTCTGTAGTCCTAGGACCACAGGTTCCATCATGTTCCTCATTCTTAGCTAGCAATGTCTTGCCCACTCTATTTTGTACTCCAGCATGAAGTCCCACCTGTGTCACCTATTTTCATTGACAATGTATTCCTATCTCTCCCCTGCACTCACAGATCCTCTTAGTTTCTCCATGAACTGCACTCTGTCTTTTCTTTTTTCTTTTTCTTTTTTCTTTCTTCTGTTACTCACCATCTCACAAATGTGCTCCTCCAGCATCTTGCAGACACGTTCCCTGGTCCAGCCCTGCTGCTCCCCTTGTGCTGCTTTGTGACTCAAGCCACTAGTAAGTTAAAATCTTTGGTTTGCTACCTAACTTTTACTTCATATTTCAACCACAGTAGATTTGTGAGGAGTATATTTTTAAGAAAATTGAGATCTTTAAATTCTAAGACTCCTTGCCTGTGACTTTTAAAAAAATCAAATGCCTCCTCCACTCTCAATAATGAAAAATTCAGGGTTGGGTGGAACTTATCGTAGTAGCAACATGGGAGATTCATGGTTCACATGTCAGCCTTCTTAAAAGACACTGGTGTCTGCTCCACTTGCACATAAGTGCTATCGAGTCTAATATGCCTATGCACTTTGGAACAGAAAATAGAGACCATTTTTGAAACTGTGACTGCTGGCAACCAGAGCGGTGGGAAAAAATAGGTAGAGCAGTAGGATCGAAGGTAAAGTGAAGAGGATTAGGACAGCAGTTCCGGGTGAGCACAGCGCAGCCCAAGGGATGGTCCCTGAGGCCAGGACACAGCATGAAAGAGCAAGGGAACTAAAGGAGGAGAGAAAATAGAAAGAAAAAATATATGTAGGCAACTGTAAAGGAAGCTACATAAACTGTGTATGACAAATCTGTCAAATTTAATAATCTGTGTCTGACTAGCTCTGTGCCTGCACCGTTACCTTGTGCAGTGCTCTCTTATATATTGCTCACACACAAGCACATAAGTATTAATACATGCTGCCTGGCACTGAAGGGGCATTTTCAGTATCTTCATCCTTCTCTACTACCACATCTTCCAGTTTCACAGCCCAAAAGGAAGCTGTGATGAGGCCATGAAGCAGTGGCACTGGCTGTGTGGAAGACTTAGAAAAGAAGGAAGAACAAGAAGATGTCATTACCTCAGCCTAAAATTCAGAAGTGGTAAAAGGCTGTGAATGCCACAGCAAAGAAGGTTGTAAATTCTGGTAAATTCCTGCCTAATGAATTCTGCCAAGGGAACCACTATGCATTTCTGTTTGCTGGTAAGATATCATAAAAATGTCCATGCAAAGATATTTCAGCTGAAATTTGCCCACCCACTTTGGCTACTCGTGAGAAAATCACAACTGGTACCAGTTTTGTTTGTGTGAGTGTGGGCCCTGCACTAAATTCCTGCTAGGAGGCAGTCACACTGATTTGCACCCTTTTTCTTTACTGTCACTGAAAATTATTTTGGGGAGTATAATGCAAGTGGAAAATAAGCCTTAGCTGGTGTTTGTTCCTGAGGGTTTCAAGCTGCTTGTTCACAAGAGAAGGCTCTGAAAAGGCTCATCATGATCTTGAAAGGTGCAGATTTCTGAAAACTGGCAATAGATCTCATAGCAGGGAGTATCTTAAGAGTTCCCTTTGGGATGCTTAAACAAATGCAAATATTTTTGCTTTGACAGTAATTGCATACACCTAGGTTTCAACTGCAGGTGCCGGCAGTGCCATGATAGTGGAGAAGCTATTTCGGTTCAGGTTAAACCCCAGCAGATGCACCAATTACTTCACATACTGTTTACCCGCTTTTGGTGACATTGAGGCTAACCTTGGAGTCACCTCCCCCGCTGCCACATTCTCCTTTGTCGTACCACCATTTGTTTTTCAATTTGTCCAAGAGGCCTTGTTCATTCAGTTTTAAAACTGCGAGGTTAACAGCATTTCTTGAAACGATAAAACATATTTTGTAAGAAACTGCACAGCTGTTAAGATGTTAGAAGGAATGAGGACTTAAGCTGTTCATAAGCTTGATCCACACACTAAATAAACCTCTCATTTCCATATTTCAAAGCCCTTTGCAGCGTACATGATTGCAGTTACCTTCAAATATGAAAAATGTATTTCCTGTCTAGAAAACATTTTCAGAATGGCTTGAATTTTAACAAGAAAATTCTATCAACCAACCAAAAGAGTTTTTGCTATAATTATGATAAAACTCTGCCTGGAATTACAAACAATTTACACAGATTTATTTGAATCTATATTTAGAAAATTTACTTAGCATAATCCTGGGTTGATTTCTCAATTAGATGGGAAAAATTCATTCCCATGTCCTACACAGGCCAGACCCAGCTGGCTTAGGCTAGGCCCTGTCAGTTGCTACACCTCTTGCAGATCTGACATAGAGTAAGTAATGTGATTGCACATGGCACTGGGGATCCTAGCTCTGGTTTGTGGATCCAGAGGCAGCAGTGGGAAGGATGAGGTGCAACCGAAACCAGTTAGCAGCATGCATGCTGGCTGCTGGCAATAGGAAATGATGGGAAAAGTGCCTGGAAGCAGTGGCATCACATTCTTGAGACACCATACATTTCCAGTGGGAGAGAAAGTATTTGTCCTGGTAACTTAACTTCTGCTCTTCAGGGACAAGAAGAAGTTGAGAAACATGGAAGTTTCCTATTTGAATGTGTTTAATACTGTCTGTCAGAAGTTCAGTGCCTGCTCTAAGGACATCTGTGCATTCAGCATGCAGGTTAAAGAGCAGTCCCATTGCCTTTGCACAGTAGAGGCTTAGCTGAAAAGCAAGACCCTGGGTCTAGCTTTGTCCCAGGGACTTCCTGTTCCTTGGGAGAGCAGCTTGACTCCTTCAACACTGGTGTTGGGGAGGAACGTGTAGATGGAGGATATCTCCCACGGAGACACTTGGAGACAGAACAGCTAGGCAGAAACTCAAGCACTAGGAAGTCAGCACTGAGCTCAGCTAGGTGCTGAGACACAAGTGGGTGTCTGGGATGTCCTGGTGACTTCTCCCTGAAGGGTCTACATGCACTGCTCCGTCACTGCATGGAATGTGATTCCTGTATTACTTGCACACAGTGGCACAGGCACACAGGCCAAAAGGGGCTCCACGACACGGTGCCTTCTATCTCGAGTTCAGTGCTCTTCCTCCAGGTGAGAGAAGCACCACTTTGGGTCCATCCAGGTTTTGAACCCTTTCCAACATGAAGGCTAACGAGCAGCACCGTTTCTATCTGACATGAACTTAAGGCTGTCAGGACCGCATGGAAACTCAGGCAAAAGACGGGCATGGCTGGTCCTAGGATGGGGCTGCTTCTGCCTATGCTTTGCGGTTTTCCTTTTGGTGTCCTGAGAGCACTGAGATTGGATGGCAGAGGGCAGACACCAGAGTTCACCATACAAACCCTGTGAGGCACCTAGAATTTGTACAGAAGTTACAGTCCTTATATGGCATTTTAAAATCAGTTGACAACTAATCTGTCAAGGAACTTACACATTTCCTGAGAAAGCTTTGCACTTGTTTAAGTGTATGACTTCCTATCCAATAATTCATAATAAATAACATCTCTATTTCTTTTTGAAATGTCCGTAGTGCTCCCATGTCTATCAGACATGTGCACTGCTTCTCATGCATGTCTGCCCAGGCTTGCCTGTGGATGTGCAGATGTGGAACAATGGCATCATATCCTTGAGGCACAACACATCTCTAATAGGAGAATAGTATCTGTTCTGGTAGCTTAAATACTGCTCTTCGGGGACAAGAGAAATTGAGAAACATGGAGTTTCCCTCTTAGAAGCTATTTTATACTGCCAAGATCTGCTTGTCAAGAAATAGATGTATCTTAATAATATCTTCCTTTCATCAGTTATGAGAGGACGCGACACCTTCAGACCTCTTGCAGAAAAGCTGGGGAAGAGAGATCCTCTGGTGACAGGAATCCAGTTGATCTTATGGCACCAGAAGCCAAGGGGGATTGTAATTCACCCTCACTGGAGATGGCTGGTCTCTTGTCCATGAAGATCCTTTCTGGTGTTAGAGTGAAAATTTTTATCTCCCTCATTAGGAGAGTTATTCTTGGCATACATGTATGGACTGTGGTATTTCACAGCTCATGGAGCGGAGCATTCCTTGCATCACTGACCCTGCTTTTGGGAGCAGTGTCAGCTTTAGGACATACCTCCATTGCCTGGTAACAGCTTTACATACAGCTCCTGCTGGAACCAAGACAGGTCTTCACTGTCTGATCAGGAAGTCTGGAAGCAGCTTTGTGTGGAACTGACCTTACCTAATATCACTGTGGCTACATTTATAAGAGATTTTCATACAGATAAAGAAACTGTCTGTCCCTGAAAGTGCAAATGAGAACTCTAGGCTGTTGTGGGACTGGCATCAGACGGCTCTTTGTGGATAAAGCTTCATGGGGAATTTAGCAGCCAGGCTGACAAATGTGATTTTGTAAAAGAGCTCTAATTAGGGTTTGCACTCCAGAGGGAAAAGAGAAATAACAAAATTGGAATGAAGTTGTTCATTTGTTCCTTTTGTTCTTGGAAGCAATTGCTTTTGAGCCAGTTATATTTAATACAGATTTTTCCTACTCAGCTTTTTGTTTCAGAGCCTGGGCTTTTTGTCTCTTTGCCCCCTTCAGAAAGATAGCAGTGTGGTCAGTCCTGACACTTAATAGCCACCTTTCTAATATACTAAATGTAAATTTCACTTTTGAAAGGACTTTAGGACTTAGGCATAAATGAAAATTATCCTAGAAACACTGTTTCTTTGAGGAAGATCAACACTACTTACTCAGAAAATAGCTTCAATACATAGCTTGAGCTGTCTACAGAGTCAGTGTCAAAACTCCTGCTCCTTTCAAGGGAAACCAGAGTAAGGTCTAATTTAATGCTGTTGTGTCTAATTGTCACAGTGGGTAGCAATAACATAAATAGCCACCTTGAAAGTGCTATAGATGCAGGCAGGAGTGATCACTCCCAAAAGGATGAAATGCATCTTGAGGAACATCACAAATGCTCCATTCCATGAGTCATGTAAGCACAGTCCTGTTTTAAAGCAGACTGGAAGTCTTATCAGTCTATCTGTAAAAGCATCTTCATATTATTTCCTCTAAGCTACTTTTTTTTTTTTTTTTTTTTTTTTTTTTTAAGTGAAAACACTAAAGCTCATTGAATTAGACAAAGTTCTTATGCTTTCATAAAACTTATGAAAGTTTTTATTCAGTCTTTATATTATCTCGAGTTGCCTGAAACCTGAGAAATTTTTTCAGCACTGTAAATATCTTTAGACTTCAGAGTTTTTCAAGCTTTTCAAGTTATGTCTACTTTGGCCTTTTACACAGCTATTTAAAGATGAATAAAAAAATTCCAGGCAAATTAGCACAGACTTCTGCCCAGTGCCCTGAATGTCAAAGTGAAGAAATTCAATGATGTGTGGATAAATGGTGGGAGTAACTACAATTCTCTTAAGGTAGCCAATACTTTGTCATCTAATCAGGGATGTGCATGAATGGACAAATGGGATTCGTATCTTATAACAATATAAGTTTTCATGTTTATTTTCAGTGTTGGAGGGGGAGAGCTTGCCAACTGTTTGAATTTATCTTTCAAAACATTTAAGATCATCATGGAAAATTTTTCCACAGTGTTTCAGAGAAGCTGCAGCTGGTTGATAGTAACACTAGAATAATAAATAAATAAATGAAACCCATTCATGAGAGGGTTATTTAGTTGGGTTATTAGCCATATCCATAGACAGTTTCACAGCACAATAGAGAAATGGAAATAAAAAGGATGACGACGTAAATGTGGATTTAGCTGCAATAATTGCTCTGAAATTATCAGTATTGTTTATAAATGTAACATTATTGTCCTCATCATGTCTAGTAGGCCATGTAAAAACGGGTTAGTTTCACACCGCTTTCTCTGTTGCTTTGTTATCCAGGTCCACTGCAATATGTGGAAACAATTTCCTTCTGGTCAGCAAAACACAGAGAACAATGCAGTATCTATCTCGCATATAAATGCTCCAACTGAGACCCTGGTAAGTGCAGTGGTGACTACATTGAAAATTATATACCTGAGACCTCAGAGCCAGGCTAGATCAGTCATGATCTTCCTGGGCAGTGCTTCATTCTGCCACAGAGGAAGGCATTTTGAGACTTGACTATCTGTGGCAGAAATGTTGTTCTTTCACCATTAAAAACTAGGGCTGAATCCTCAATTCCACACTTAGGCAAAACTGCCATTGAAGAACAATTTGTTTATCAATACAGGAATTGAAAGCTTTGCAAGAGTAAAAGTTTAACAGTAGAAAGCAGGAAAGTGCTTTAACAAGTGACTCTTAATCCTTGCTATCATTGCACAATCCTGCATTTTCTATTACCCAGAAGAAAACGGAGTCCTTGTATGCAAATGTCACACTAATTCAGCCCAAACTGCAGCCCTCTGCATTACAGTGATTCCTCACTTCACTTTTACATGAGTGCATGGACAATGACTTCAATGTATGGATCATAGCATTTTGTAGGCTGCCTACAGATTTACAGTATGAAAAACTTGATGAGAATTGAATCATTCTCACTCCATTAAAATCACTTTCCACCTCCTCATAAATAAATAGTTAGAAGCTGTTTAAAATGCTAATCAGCGTCACTTGTTTTGAAGAGCCTACTTGTGCCACCTGCAGATATGCTTTTCATAGTTAGCAGAAGATAAAACTGCACAGGAAGGTGACAGAGCACCTACACAGCCCTTTCCAAAATAATGTCTATGCAACTGGACAGAGATAACTTGTTTGCTACCCAAAAGAATGACAGCACGGTGCTTGCCCAAAGCCCTGGGAAGCTGGAAGAGAGGTTTGCTTAGACTTCCAGTGAGTTTGGGTCACAACAACAGTTAGCAGACAACCCATCTGTTGAACTTCAGTCTGTACAAAGCAGTCAGGCAGGCATTATGCACAAACACTACAGCACACAATACTGTGGTACCCAGTAATTACATGCTCAACTGGAGAAGGGGTTGATACAGACATACAAAGGTCCCTACACCATGAGTGAATGAGGCAAAGACCTGAACTGGGGTCCACAACAAGCAGCAGAGAAGCACAGGATGGCTTGTGTGGGAAGATCATTCAGCTCCAACTCCCTGGTGTGGGCAGGACAGCCCCACACTAGATTAGGTTGCCTAGGGTGCCATGCAGCATGGTCTTGAACACCTCCAGGGATGGGGCATCCACAGCTTCTCTGGGCAGCCTGTGCCAGTGCCTCACTGCTCTCTGAGTAACTAATTTCTTCCTATCTAACCAAAGTTTCCCCTCTTTTAGTTAAAAATCACTCCCCCTCATCTTATCATCCTATCACTACACATCCTGAATCAAGAGTGGGCACTGCTGATAATCTGAGACAGCCATGGGGGAACAGCTCAGGAGAGGGCACCAAACGCTGCCTAGAACACTGCTTGAAGTATCTATTTCTGCACCACAACTGGACATCTGAAGGAACCAGAAATGAACACATGAAATGCATCCTTCGTGGTAAGGCCACGCCTGTTTTCAACAGTCTGATGCTCAGAGCACCAACATGTTGTGCTCTGAGACCTTCTTCTGAGGTAGAAAAGGATCTCTCCAGCCTGATTAGACTTGAACAAGTATCCATGGTCTCAGCCACAGCTGCTCCCCAAATTCCCAGAAGCACCGTGGTTATGGGATGGCTGGAAATCACATCCCTTAGCCTACTCAACACTACCTGCAGAAGTCATTTGGAGAGACAGCCGTGGCCTGAGCACATTTAGCAAACAGACTTCCTCCACGAAGCCAGGTCACAGAATACCCATTTTTGAATAAGAAATGGCCTAAAGTCACATACAAGTCCCCAGGTACTCATTACAACAAAGGCAGGATCTCTGCTGGGAGCATTTAACAGCAATTTTTTAAGCAACCAGTAAAGTTTTGCCTGGGAAACTTAAATGTCTTAGCTATTTAAACAGCTTTGACATTTTCCTGAATCTCTTTCCTGAACCTAGACTCATAAATCCTGTGTAACTGCCACATTAGATGCCAAAATACTTCCTGAGTGCTGGGCAGACTCCTGGAGAAATTCTGCCTTTACCTTCACAGATGGTGGCACTGCTGTTTCACCACTTAGCGTTATTCTGGGGAGGCTGTTCACTTGAAATAATGAACAAGCAGGAAGAGTAAAAACAACACGACACACTGAGGAGACTCTATACACACAGTGCCATCTTTGTTTAATCTTCAGCTGCACTGCACACCGTGACATCCCAGCACTGCTGGTGCCACTGCTGCAGCATACTGAGTCAGAAGCACAGACCCTAACCATATAAAAGGCTTTTCTCAAATCCTTCTCGCTGGGATTGGAAAACCTTAGAAATCACTCAGCTGCTTAGTAGCAACACAATGGAGAGGGATGCCACCTCTCTATAACCTTAGATTCTTTAAATGTACAGCAAATGTCAAACAAATAATAGCAGAATTTTAAACTATTAAAGAACAGTAGATGGGCTAGATACAACGTGTGGGTGAACTGGCAATATACAAGGTTTTCCTTTTCATTCCAGTGAAATCCTTGACTAGTTTGTCATTCCTATGTAAGTAGTGACTGGCTGGAAGTGTGGACCAAGAAACTACTGCACAATGGGAAGCAAAGCCATGGATGTGGTGGTACACCTGGAAGAGAAAGGTTTTCCTTTATCAAAGGGATATCATATTGAAGGCAGAGATGTGCTGGCAACTGCTGAAGCCTCTCCAGAAACTTAAAGACCACCTCTCTTCTGCATTTCAGGCTGTTCTCCCTGCTGACACAGCCAGGCTGCTCAGCCTTCCTGACTTGGAGGGACCCACCCTCAGGACGTGACGGAGTGCACCCTGTGAAGCCCAGTGACAGTATTTCTGTATTGTCTGTCACAGTTACTCCCTTCTGAAGACCTGTGACCTTATTTTGGTGATGTGAGGCAGTTATTCCCTCATGATCTGATCTGCACCCTGCCCAGGTGGTTGGTTGGGAATAGGAGGCCCCAGCTGCCTCACTCGGCACTGCCTGGCTGTGGCTGAGGGCCTGGTGCAGGCCTATCTGGTGAAACACAGGGTGCATTCGTACAGCCTGTTTGTGTCAGCTGTTTAGACCATTTCAAATGGGAAAAAATTAAAATGCAACCTTATCAAGCAAAAAAAGGAAAACCCTCCCTGTCTTCTGAACTATTTATTTTAACCATGTTTTGAAAAGTGCTGATGGCAGATTGTACCACTACACAAATGCAGCACAGTTGACAATTCATCAAGAGAAATTAAGTGTAAAGCTGCGTGGAGATGGCTGAATGTGCTTAATAAATTAGGAATGAAACAAGCACTCTGTTAATGAGGAAGATGTAGCCAAAGCTTACATCATTCCATCCTCAGAAGGCCTGAAGGATCAATCAATAATGCAAATATTAAAAAAGGAAGCTAACCGTAAGAGCATTTTTACAAGAAAAACAGCTGAAATTTTAAAGACAAAGGGCCAGCTTTGAAATCATGCTTTTTAAAACACATTCAAAAATTTATGGGAATAATTTTTGTACCAGCATTGATGAAGGTTTGCATGCTGAGATACTATTTAAATGAATAAAATGAAGCACAGCACCAAACAGTCTCAAGTGTATCTATTAGTGCAAACAACACAAAGTCCTTGGCACTTGCTCTGACAGCTCGCCCATCATTTCTATTAAATATAGAATGACTTGTATTCAAATTGAGGGCTTTCACAATGATATTACCTCCACTGCATTAAGTCTCTCAGGCTTTCCTGCCAAGATCCTCCACTGCTGTATACATACTTCTCAGAGCAGAGATATGACCTGCCACCTCAGGTGAGTGCCTGGCTGAGCACCCATCAGGACAGTGGGGGTCTCTTCAGTCCCACAGTCCCCAGGGATCTGTCTGGCCTGTAGAAAGCTACCTCTTGCAGAAAATTTATGGGCAAGCTGTGTCTCCTTGGCATCAGGATGCATTATAAATTATCATTTACACGTTATTTAAAAATCACCTTTTAAATTATATTTAAATCACCTCTACTGGAAGATTACCTCAAAGTTTTCTACAAATACTAAGAATAAAGTATATTTATAAGAATGCATATTGGTTGCTTTTCCTTTTTAGAGATGAGAAATTTAAAGCAGAGTTCAAACACTTTCCAGTTGTAGCTGATTAAAATAAGTACATCACTCTTTATTTAGACATCCAAATAAGGTGGTTAATTTCCAGGGGCACTGAGTATTTACAGCTTCCATGCATATCCTAAGTATGCAGCTCAGTTACTTCAACTGAGCTTTAGATAAATATGAACCAAACTCTGACACCTTGAGGATCAGCAGGAGATCCAATTAATGGGAGACCCACTGCTGCTAAAAATTGCCATAGCCACTTTGAATTCAAAGAAGTTCTGACAATTTACTCCAGCTAGAGGTCTGATGACTGTAGCTTAAAATATTTATATAAATCAAAAGCTGTTTTGCAGTGAGATACTGCAATTAGAGTATGCAAATGTTTCTTGGCACAAACAATTAAGTATATACTTTGCTTGAGTGAAAACAACAGGACTTGACCTGGGAAGGCAGCTCAGCTTGTTTCTCTGGTTTATGCAGTAAATATAAACAAGTAAAATTGTCCCTAGAGTAACTCCTCATATTGGTTCAGCAGACGCAGAAACACTAGCTTATTTCAACTCTGAGGTATTTTAATTTTGGCTAACAACAATGTAATCCTGTTCACATGCAGAAACGCCACGTTTCAAAGTGCAGTTTTTCTTGCTGGTTTCAGCATAAGCAGGATTATGCGACTAGGCTGCTGCAGCCAACACCTGCAACTCAAAATATGTTTTAAAGGCTTAAGTGGGATTTTTCAAAAGTGTCTTAGCATTGGTATAAGTTTCTGCATGCTAGGAATTGCTCAGAGCATAGCTTTAGCCCATTGCTGAAACCTTCTCACTTCTCAAACTTTGAGAACCTCGAGCCCTTTACTTTGTTTATGCATCCTACAGCACCGAAAGCAATTTTAAAATTGGAAATGTTTAAAATGAGCATTTTTAGACACATGCTCCCAAATATACCTAACTCCTTCAGACAGAGTAAAACTCACCTCTGGCATGGTCAGCACAAAACCTTGTGCCTTTTCACACCATAGGTGAAGCAGATCTCTGCTCACAGTCTTGTCACAGTGGGGTTTTTGGATGCTGCTTCACCTGCCTGTCCAGTAACTCTTACATTTACAGGCACCCAGCTGAAAGAAAATAGCAGCATTGGTGAGAATGGGTACAGAGTCTGTGGCAGGGGCGCAGGATGGAAATAAGTGTCAGGGAGTAAGGGTTTGTGGTGGGGGCACAGCAATGACCCTCTACAACATCTCATGCTCTACCTGGACTGCATCAGTGCAGGCCTAAGTGACACTACGTTATATTATCCAGGCGTATGTCATCCAGACTCTTTATGCTACTCATTCTGCAACAAAAAGCCAAATGCTGCAGTTTACTATCTGAACAAATTATCTGTTTTTTTTTGGTTTTTTTTGGTTTTTTTTTTTTTTTGGGGTGTGTGTGTGTGTGTGTGTTGACGGCTTGTTTTCTGCAGGACTGAAAACATTATTCAACATTACTGATGTTGGCCAGCAAATTTAAATGCGTTTTACATAGTATCTTAGCTGTATTTTTAAGACATTCTAAATTTATGCTTCTGAGTGTCCTGGAGTGAATCCATTATCATTGAGGATGAGACCAGGAAAAATGCGTCTCATTTGGAGGCAATTCGGCTCTTACTGAAGAGAAATAGGGTATAGTTTCTTACATTCGAGAAAGTTGTTTCTTCTCTATATCCATCTCAATAAGTCTGATATCACTGTTGGATTAACGTTGGCTATTAACATCACACATTCTGGCTACCCAGCAAAGAGGAAGACTTGAGTACATCACAAACTTCCTGCACAAAGTGCATAGCAGCCATTTCAGCAGCTTTTAATTTTTCACTCCATCAACGTGTCCCAGCAGTGGCAGAAATATTGTGCCCTGCACTGAGAATTTCAAGCTTTCTTCTGTGGGAAGACCTAGCACTGGGCTGAATCATCTGTCCTCAGAACAAACGGCACTGTGACCTCCAGAAAGCCAGGGCTCATTGCTGACTCACTAAGAACCACAGAAAGTAAAATATCCTGTGAGACTCAATATAAAAATTAGTTTTTTCTGATTCCTATCCACCATCATTTCTCAATGTGCTGTATGATCCTATGTTTTCTGGTTAGCGAGGCAGGTAATATAATAATCCCAAGATCTTTATGCACCATTGAGCTTCTCTAGCATTTTTAGAAACTGGTCCAGATTTGGTAATATTTGAAAAGACTGCATTATCAGACTTCTGCAACTTGTCACTTTGGCTGAGTTGAATCTTGTGAACACAGAATGGCAACATGACTAAGAGCAACTACACTTAATTTTACATGGCCATTTTGATCTTTTCCTGTTATCCTATTCCTTATGATGCATTTCCTTCCTTGCAAGTAGCAAGACCTCAGAACAGCAACTGGTTAAGATGTTAGAGATGTTTAAGATTAAGACATTGTTATCTGTCTTGATATGCAGCACAGTTTATACAATAAAATAATGTGAAAATTGAACTTTTACTTGAAAATATCAAGGACTATTCAAATGCAACCCTCACAACAAATGAGTAGATTGAGAAAACCTAACAAATCAATATAATAGTGTTTATTTTAGGGGCACATAAGATGATGAAATAAATAATTTTTCACTTGTGGCATGCTGTCTCTCTTTCCATCTCTGTGTTGTTTAAACTACAACATTTAGAATTTCAACTATATTAATAAGATAAATTATATGCAAGCATCATGGTTTTGGCTTTATAAAGGTTCAAATAATGCTGTTTCCTTTTCCAGAAATATCTTTGAATGCTAATCTTTACTTTTTATGAACACTTAGCCCAGTAAAATATGGTTGTCTTCAGTAACTTAGATAGACAACAATAATTACTATTACTACTGCCAGCTTATTTATTTATTGTTGTTTCCTCTACACTGAATTTAAAGTAATTTAAATATCTTGTACTAGTGACTCATCACTAGTATTGTCTGGTACTACTTAAATCACATTAAATTATTAGTTTTCAGGATTAATTATTATTTGCTTAATGTAGGTTTTCTTTGAAATAGAGTATCTTATGAAAAAGAATTTCACCTGTATGTCAGCATATTTTGCTTTTTCCATATCAGGAATGGAGGAATTGCTACACATAAAGATGCATGACTGAGCATCCATGCACATCTTTTTCACAAACTACATCACTGTCAGCTTAGAGACTGTTTTCAATGAGCATCAGTCTTTCTCCTGTCTGTTTGGACTTTCAGCTGTCCAGATCTAACCAAGTCCCAGTCTCACCTCAATGAGAAAGAAGCATGAAATGACTGTAGAGCCAAATACTGTCAGCAAACTGTATGGTACTGAAAATGCTGTAATACAAGCATTCTGCTTTTGTTCAGTAATTGCTCCTTCTGAGGACAGTAACCAGGCATGGGAAAGATATAAGGGAAAATGAAGTTTACTTCTGAGGGAGTTCATTCGCCAACATCAGTGTCCACAAAAGTATTAAAATGACATGGCCACCACATCAGAAGCCATTGATAACACTGAGAAATTAGCTGATTTTTACTGTTTCCAAAAGCAGACACTACCTAGTGAGATCTGCATGGCTAAAATACTGTTATGAGATCTAAACTTAGACTGAGAAGAACTATGAGAGATTTCTGTACTGCTACATGCTTCTTTGTGACTTCATACTGATGTTCTTCAGAAAAAAAAAAGGATTAGAAGGAAGGCAACAGATGCAAAGATCCCTGCTAAGAGATGATTTCTTAAGCTTTGGTCTAATTACAATGCAAGCACTTTGAAGTACATTATTTTAATTAGAAACAGGGTCTGAGAAACACAGGGGTCCATTCCCCAGGTGGGAACTCTAGCTGCAACTGCAATGCAAACAATAAATAATACTGCATTACTTGAGCCTTAGTGAAATGCTGGCTTGTGTTTTGCCTAATGGCAGATCAATACCATACAAATGAAGCAATTACAGTTGTGTCATATAAAGCCTTATTTGGTCAGCAGCCAAAATAGGGATTAGCTGGAAGAGTTCCTAGGACTTTCTGACTGAATATTATTGCAAAAGTTAATGGGGAAGATCTGATAGGCTGAGACAAACATAAATGGTGCCAGCAATCAGACGAGATAGCCAGCCCAATAACCAGTGTGCTGATAATTAAAATGCCCTGAAGCCAGTCGAACATCAGTTGAACATCAGTCCAAGATCAGGTGAAATTGTCACACAAGGACAAACCAATTCCTTTGGCAACCAGCTACATAAATGTTGCAATCATTGGTACAGATACGCACACAGCAAAAAATGCAAATACACCAGCACTCATAGCCAGGTAGTCTATGCACAGTCACAGGTACACAGTCACAGTAACATTTCCAGTGTTTCAGTCACAGGCAGCCAGGCTATAGAGAGAAGAAAAAGAAGTATGGAAAGGATCTCCACAGTGGGCAGAGAGATCTAACTAATGCAATTATTGCCCTGAATACATGCCACTCCTTTTTAGTAAAAAAACTGGAGGGAATGAGATCCACTGGTGATGGAGATTTCTGCTGTTGCTTTCTAGAGGGAAGACAGAACGATGTGTGTTCAAAGAGTTTATAAGCCATTAGCTAACTAGCCATTCCCACTGTTTTGTCTTTAAAACTGCCTCTTTGATCAAAGACACTGAGAAATTTACTGTGGGGTTTCATTCTGAAACACACACCTTCATGGATTTAAGTTAATAATACCAATATCTGAAGTAAGAACAGACTTTACATATTCACAGCACAGTAAACACTATGCAATTCATCTTCACTATCCATCTAAGGCTGATGGGCAATTGTCATTACCCTCAATTTGCAAAGGCGAAATTGAAGTCATAAGGTGAACTGACCTCCTCCAAGTCTCCTGGGAGATGGAAGCAAGATCACAATTAAACTCATCAGTCTGACACGACTTCCAGCCTCGTGCTCAGTCAAGCATATTTCATTGCCTCTCAGAAATCTTTGGGCCTTCTCAGGCAAGAATTTATAGAATTTAGCCTTCTGTCCTCACAATGAAGTCACTTACTTCCTAGAGCCAGACTACGCTTAAACAGCTATGCCTCAATTCCCTCAACTCAGTCTTTAACCATGAAACATTTCTGATTTTTCTGCACACCCTGACAAAAGTGAGGGACAGCCAAACTGAGGGCTCTGACTCCCACAATAAAAAACTCACTTTTGACCCCAGTGTTAGGGGTTCCACAAAGTTTATCAACAACTCAGAAATTCTGCAAGGCTGCTTAGGAAGTTAAGTGTTCCATGTGTACTGAGAAAGAAGAGGTACAAAGCAATGCTGCTTGTTTCATTCAGTTCACTTACCCTTAGTCCTCTGCTTTTCCAGCATGTGACTGTGATTTAGATGAGAACAACCTAACTGACTTGTGATTCACAGAAATTGTTACTGAAGCCTGGTGGCTAGGAGTAGCTTTGGTACAAGCAGAGGAGACTAGCTACTAAAAGAGCAACAAACATTCTGCTCTATAAGCTCCTGACACTTTCTAGATAATCCTGGAATTCCAGGAGGTTGAATGTGACAGCTGGAGATGTTCAATCTGTAATTGCCACACAGGATCACAGGATAGCACAGACTGGACAGGACCTTAGAATGTCTCTGGTCTGGCCTCCTGCTCACAGGGGGTCATTTCTGAGAGTAGACAAGATGCTCATGGCTTTGCCCAGCCTGACAACCTCTAAAGATGGACAGTGCTCAGCCTCTCTAGGCAACCTTTGCCAGTGCTTGACTATCCTTGTTGGGAAAAAATTTCTCCTTACATCCAGACTGAACCTCTCCTGTTTCATTTTATGTCCATTGCCTTTCACCTTCCTGACCTGCACTGCTGCAAAGAGTTCACATCCGTCTTCTCAGTGACCTCCTCAGAGACACGGGAGACCTTGTCAGCTCCTTCCCAAAGCCTTCTCTCCCAGGCTGGGCAAACCAGCTCCCTGAGCCTCTCCTTGCACAGCACATGCTCCAGCTCCTGACCATCTTGACAGCCTTCTGCAGAAATTGCTTCAATTTATTGATGTTTTTCTTGAATTAAGGACCAAGAAAGGATGCAGTATTCTAGATATGGTCTGAATATTTGCAATTATATCATTTGATGCCAAAATATCTTCTCTTGTGGCCTACAAATTGGATGAACTAAAAGCACTCTAATTGGAAACAACTTTGGATAATTGCCCGCTATCTAAGAGATGCCAAAAGTAGCAGTCTGTTTAATTATCTGTGATAGGAAAAATTTTGAAGTCTTCAAGAAACCCTGTTGATTTTCTGTTCACTTTCAACACTTTCATAGCCTGAATTCACATCATTTAAACTCTACGCAACTAGACCTAATTGTCATGTGTGATTTAAAGGAAAAAACAACAAAACCAACAAACTCCTTATCAGCAGGTAAGGTTAGAATGTAATTAAGATAGTAACACATTGATTGAAACCTGAGGAACTGGATCTTAGCACAGAGCATCTGGATGTGGGCTGGTCCCAGACATTACACACAAAAGGACATAATTTTCTTAATTAAAACCAGTAAAGAGAGAAGTACCAATTTATATCCTAGCTCTTGCTTTTTTGTGTGTGTGTTGCAACCAGTAAAAAGCTTTTGTGAAAAGCTTCAAATTCAAAATTTTTGTTTAAAATGTAAAAACATGAAAAAAATTGCCAAGGAAATGTTTGCATGTAGGCACCTAACATAAGGGTGATTTAACTTACCCACAAGAAGTTTAAATATTCTGTAGGAAATAATTTACAGATTTCCAACCATATCCAATGAGTTTTTCTGTAGACTCAGTTTTAAGATCCAAAATTGATCTGAATCACACAATTGAGATAACCTAAAATGCTATATAAAGAATTTCCACACTGATGTGTGCAAAATTAGTTGCCTGCATCCATACTAAGGGAGCCAAACATCTAATTTTAAATATAAAAATCTCTCTTATGGTGCACATGGTTGCAAATTTTGGCTTCAGTAGATTGAACCATATAAGCAATAGATTGGAATGTATTTAAATATATAATTATGAAGATGGGAAGCCTATCCTTAAGGTAACAGATGGGCTGCCAGATATTGGGGCCACTCTCACCTGCAGAATTTGATCATCCCTGCTGCTCATATTGGAAGCTGCAAGGGAGTTGGATCTTCCTGAATAGATGCTATTCCTGGCTACATGAAAAAGGAAGGAAGGAAGGAAGGAAGGAAGGAAGGAAGGAAGGAAGGAAGGAAGGAAGGAAGGAAGG
>JACDJE010000393.1:306454-382371 GCA_016647715.1 Pavo muticus
AGAAAGAAAGAAAGAAAGAAAGAAAGAAAGAAAGAAAGAAAGAAAGAAAGAAAGAAAGAAAGAAAGAAAGAAAGAAGGAAGGAAGGAAGGAAGGAAATAAAGAAGGAAAGAAAGAAAGAAAGAAGGAAAGAAAAAGAAGGAACGAACAAACCCTGTCTCCTCTGGGTCCTGGAGACAGATTGCTCTTTTCATGTGTCTTTTCAGACTGGAAAGAAATAACTGAAGCGTAACAATAAAATAGGTCTCTGAATCAGGTCATGCTAGGACCTATAACTCCACTTTCATCCAGTTGACCTTTGGCTTTAAAGAAGTGGAAGGAAAATTGTACTCAAACGTTGACTATAGAAAACTGACAGTCCTGCTGAAAGCTGTTAAAAGAGAGTCTCGCTCAACAAAAGATCAGAGAGAATTGTTCAGCATCATGTGATGTGCTAAAAGATACAGTTAAACAGGAGCTAAAACCTTTTTCAGCTTTAAGTACTTCGTGACTTAAATGGAAAAAATAGTAGAACTGAAGCAGAAGATAGGAGTAAGTCTTCTAGCTATAAAAATACAAACACACTTGCACAAAGGATATCTGAAAACAACTAACTGAGTAAAAGAGCAGAAGTTTTGACTCTACTTCCAACCACATACAAGGCAGACCAATTCAGAGAAATGACTACCGATCGACCACAAGTATTTGTTCTATTAAGAAATCTTTTTAACTCATGTTGGTTTGTGAGATACATGTATGTCCATTTTTATCTGGAACCTGAGCACCTTGGGAGTATCTTGCTGATGTGGGGAAATAGATTTTAGAGCTGATTTTTTTTTTCTTTGTGCTTTATTGGGAAGAGTTTTCCACTTTGCCTTCTGGGATGTTCAACCCACCCGTTACTCAGTGTGCTGAGTAATGAAAATACTCAGCTCACTTAAACTATGTGAGAAAGAAAAGAAACTGTTTTTCCTACTTCTGATTTTGGATTTCTTGCAAGAGCCAAGGCTGCATAGAAAAAACTAAATGGCCATTTTTTTGTCTCTTGGAAGTCCATCTGGTACTTACCATCAATTGGAAGTGGTCAGTTTTGCAACTACCACAAAGATTAATTGCAAGCTGTTGTGAAGGTGCTATTTGTTTCCCAAATGTCACTTCCACAGAGAGGTATTGTTACAAGCTGCTGAGATGCCTTTCAGTGCCCTGCTCCCTTGCTTTAGTCTACCCATAATTTACCTGGACAATTATTATCTTAGTGGGATAGATCTTTTAGTTGTGGGAATTGTACCATCAACTTCAAAGGGTGGCTGGATTGTGTCTTTAATGAATACATACTCTGAAGCCTGTCCGTTTCCTGGAAATTGACACCTAAACAGCCAAAGGGTTGTAATAAAAAGAAAAAGGAAAAATAATAACAAGCTGCATTGTTAAAATATAAAGAGCTTTATCTTGCTCTCTGCTGAGCTGCTTTACAAGAAACTGGGGAAATAGCAGGGAAAAGAGCAGGAGAAATTTACTTCTGAAGTGCCAAGAAGCAGAGTTTTTCCTCCAAGTATCTGTAGATGGGAAACAATGATAACCCTTTTTTGTATCCCACTGGCATACTCTGGGGATTAATGCTTATCAAGGGTAGGCAAACTTGCAGAAAGTCAATAGGATATGTATAGCCATGATATCCATCTTTTTGAGAGATTCTAGTTCTTCAATGATAGTTTTAGGAAAGTTCATTGATTATGCTTTATTTATATGCATCCCTGTTTTACCTGACACAGAAGCGAACAACCTGACAGACTTCATTTGGTCAGATTTGGTAGCTCCTATTTTGTTTGCATTCAAATAATCCTGGAGCAGACAAACAAAAGAAGAAACATGATTTTTTTTTGGTGTCTTCATTTCTTCTACAGACGTTGGTGGTCCCATCGATGCTTCTATAAGAGCACAGAAATTTCACCTTCAGCAATCAGTAAATATCAGAAGGACAAAGCTCCTGTCTAAATATTTTGTAAGCAAGGAAAACGAAGGACCTCATTGTGCTGCTAAGCCAATGCTGAAGATGAAAAGGCAGAATGGTAGTTTAACCTCACTGAGATCTGCTGCAAATTTAAAAATATCTGCTGCTGTTACAACATTTAGGTAAAGATTACCTTCTAGGCAGAAGTTTCATTGCTGTTTCCACAGTATGTATCACTGCGCTCCTCACTGCAATATCTCCACTTTGTCCTTTCAGACCTGCGCAAAAACCTCATTTCACAACTGGTCTCCCTAAGATCGCAGGGATCTTCCCTGGGAGTAAGGAATAGATTGATGGGAGCAGAGGTACCACCATGCGGCTTTGTACCTCCCCAGATTTTGGAAACGAATGATCTTTGCAGTGAGAAGAGATACAGAAAAAGCAAGTTCTTTTTTTTTTTTTTTTTTTTAATGTGTTTCTCTTACTCTACCAGAATGCCAAGTCTTGCCTGTAAGCAGCATCACCATGGTGGCAGTCATTTCAGAAGAGCACCGTAGCAGCTAGAAACTGGTATTGTTTATGGCTGCTGTAAAGATATAGAAACAATTGGTGTATAATGGATGATAAAAATGTGGTAGTGGTGTGAAATCACTGAGTTTGACCTCTATTCTTTTAAAGCAAAGAAAAGCTGAGAAAACAGGAATCCCAGCATAGTTCCAGGCACTGTGTTGGTATTTTCAAGAACAGAATTTTAGTTGAGAGTTTTTCTTATTGAGTTTTTATAAGGTCATTTGTTTCTGTGATGCAAAATGATTTGAAAACTGGAATGTGATCTGTAACATCTTATGCATATTGTAAACATTATCCCATTTTGACTGATGGCGTAGATCATACTGTATGACTTCACATAATATTCTTCCCTTTACTTTAGGCATAACAAGGCACGAATTAACACCCCATTACCCATGCAGTGTCAGAGCTTATATCACGGATATTTCTCAGACAGGTCAAATCCTTCAGAATGCATTGGGTTTTCTGTCAACTAAAAATAACATTTACTAGGTAAAAAGGCAGAGAGTGGGCCACTCTTTAGCAAGGAATGTAAAAGTCAGGGGTCAAAAGAAAATCAGTCAACAGAAAGTCTGGCAATGAATGTTAGCAAGTTGTTCCTTCAGCTGAGCCTCGGAGGCATATTTAGTTTCTGCTACCCGGATTATTTCCGATTATTTCTGTCTGAAAACAGAGCGTGTGGATAAAGAGCTCCACTGCAGGATGAACAAGCAAATACATTTAAGTAAAATCTTGGAGAGTTTTGTTCTTGTAAATTTTACAAGTGGAAAGGTAGGAAATCGAAACAATCCTGACTTAAGCCACAAAATTTCAGTGAAAAGTGTTGTTATTGAGAGTTTATTCTCTAGAGAAAACACCTCATTAGTGTCCATGATGCTGCATTCATGACACTTTCTGTGTCCTGATGAAAATAAATAACAAAAAATACATAAATATATCTTTGAATTACTTCAAAGAGCGATCTACCTGTCCCCAAGGAGCCTATTTCTGCATTGACACCAAGCTGCCAGCAAGATGGACAGCTAGACAACAGTTTGGAGATTTGCCTTGGACTTTTGCCATAAAGTCACTAATATCAAGACAGTAGGTTGCAAAGCTCCCCACACAGAGACCCCCATTCATAATGGATATTTGTCTTATTCGCATAAACTCAGAAGTTACCTCAAGAAAAACGATCCCTCAATCACAGAAACCCCACTGTAGATAACTCTTTCAGGTTCTGCACTCAAACGAGTGAATGCTTAAGATGTTGGCAGGGCACTCTGGGGATGCCTTTTCACTCCAAGCATTCTCCAGAGGACTCCTTCCTTCAAGGGCTAGAAACTAAAATCCATGGCTTTGCTCCTATTGCACTTCTGCACTTCACACCAGCAATCAGAAAATTACATCCACATTACCTGCTTCACTGATGCCTTTCCCATGTTTCCCACCACACTTTACAAGAAACACAGTGAGGAAGGGATGAAGAACTGGCATTTCGGCTAGTGGCTATTGCCACGTGCCCCTGTTCTCCTTCCTCACCAGAACATAAACACTTCCTTGTAAAGCCAAGCTGAAATTATTCTTTCATATACATAAAGAATACAGACTTGAATACTGAAATATGGAATCCCAGATTCGTATCTATAAGCACTCACTGTAATGTCAATAGCAGGAACTTGATACAGCTCTGGATTTGATCATGTTGGTGAACAGCCACCATCAATCCCACCAATTTCTAACACATTTATTCCATCTCATCAGCATATTTATTCACACAACAGTTGTTAATTATTTAGGCTAATCTAATTCTACCACACACACTGAGCAGGTCTCAAAAAGCCTCACCAGCACTCATAAACTGACCACCTTGCACCCATTCACACTGCATGCTGTGGGCTGCAGGCCAGCCCAGCACAATGCCCTTAGTGAAAGCAGTCATGGCAAAAACAGTGTTCTAGCTCAACCTGTTAACCTTGAATTAAAGAGCTCCAAAGTAAGAAAAGCAGTGCCTTTAAGACAATATTGCCCTTGCTTACTTTTCCTTTACCCTTAAGAGCAAAGAACTTCCATTTTCATCGCTATTCAAACATGTTCATGATGCCTACATAACAAAAACAGAAGAGTATAAGCATGCAAGGCACAGAATTTGCACAGCAAAAGGCCTCCACGTACTGCCCTGTAGAGACACAGATTACTGTGCATGGCAAGGCCAACAAGCCAGGGGTGGTACACAATGACCAGAAGTCTGGCAACCAGACCATCTTCTAACAACACCATGTTTACAAAGGCAGGTCTAGCTAAGCAGACCAGCAGCTCTCTCTTAACTACCTTTCAATATACAACCATTGAAGAAAAACACTCTTTATGTCACACTGATTACTATACAGTAGTTTTGGACAGATACCTACCGTGGTAGGAAGAGGAAACAGTAGGGACGACTGGGTAGTGCTATGAAAGAAACTCAGTTTTTGTTGTGATGAGTCTTTGCTCTCAATCCCACATTCCTTTTCAAATACGTTAGGTTTTTACCATATTATCTATAAATGAATATCACTGAAAAGGCAGGAAGGAAGGAGACAAACATGATGTGCAGTGTGATACTGCCCACTGGGCATAAAAGAAGCACACATCAGGCATTTCTCATTCTCTTCCACCCAGTGATATATGCATGAATCCTACTACTCCACCAGCACTGAGAATAAATCATTTAAGTTAACCAATAACTACTGGTTGAACACTGCAGGAGTGAGGCATGGAATCCAATAAAGAAGAGTTTCAAATTAAAATCCACTAGCCTGCTCATGTGCAGGGTCATGAGCAACAGAGAGACCGGTCCCTGGTCACTCTGAAGGGTGGATTTCATCTGCATGAGCAAAAAGATGGGTACGTGCACTCTAATGAACGTGAGCCTAGTGATGTGATGGCTGGAAATCATTGTAAAAGGAAGTCTCATTATATTTTCTCCACTTTCTGTCTGTGCTACATATGTGAAAATAAATGGCCTGGTTTTCCATATAATCACATCAATATTATATGAAGCTGTTACCACATTTTCAATGAAGAAACTCCTGATTTGCAATCACTGTAGAAAGGATGAAGATTAAGAACAGAATATCTCAAGTGAAATAGGTGTTCAAAGAGCTTAGTAAATAATTTGCCATGAATAATTCATTTGAAAAAATTGATATTTTTCCCTAGTCCTGAACAACCCAAGAATAGAGTGTGAATGTTTAACATTTATATGTTACTTGCAATTATTTCTAAACTACATCAAGTAATTTGTGGTATACACATAATTTTAAAACAAAATTATGATTATTAAATAAAACATAAAATTTTCAACTCCCACAGGAAATTATGTGTTTTGACTAATTTATGTAATGAGCTGAGCTAGTCTGCCCTTCATGAATTTCAAACTGAGTGTTCAATATTTGCAATTATCTGTGCTGGCAGCGGTTACGTAATTCATCTGACCAGTAGCAGTCCAAATGGTAAACCCAGCACACTCTATGGTTCCAAACAGTTCAGGAAATACTGAAGCATGCAGTTAAAAAGTACAGTTGAGTCTTTTCCATTCAATAGCACACAGCTAGGATGCCTCTCCCCTCTTCACTCAGCACTAGTTCTACATGGACACATGGATCAGGTGGTAGGCATGTGAGGTGTTGCTTGTTCTTTCTTCTTGTCCAGAACATTAAGTTAGTTTCTTAATGTTTTTTAATGGGTAAGCAGCACTAATGTGTTGCTTGAGGTTTGTCACTGGGGCTGGAGAGGGAATGGGGTGCAGCAGGAGAACAAGCAGCTTAGCACATGTGAAAGAAAGGCTCAGGAAAGACATGGACATTGACAGCCAGTCGAGACAGCTTGAAAGAAGATTTGGTCCGATTTTCAGCTTGGGTAAGATTCTCCCTATCCCCTTTTATGAAACATGTTTGAACTTAAGAGGTGAAAAACTAAATGTTGATCATATCATCCTAATGATACTTTCTGACTCCCACTTAGACCAAACTGTGGCCTCACAGAAACATACACAAGCTTTGTTTTTATCTGGGATGGAACCAGGATTTCATACTTTATCCTTTTGATCATGGCTTTTCATTTCTGTTCCTATCAAACTGTCTGAATGGGCCATCTTCCTTTCTGGTCCAACCACTTTATGTCTCAGCCCTATTACTCTTAATGCATTTTATCTTGCCAGCTAACCAAACCTGAAATAAACCCAAATTTGACATAAAATAACTACCACTGGCTGCTAATGCTCAGGATGATAGGCTGTTACTGTTGGTGTTGAATACTTGGCAGAAAATACTGAGAAGGACTAAAGAGCACCACAAAGCATGCTCAGGGCAAACAGAACACTGTTAGGATATATACGTGAGCAGCTAAAACGATTTCTAAAGAAGTCTGCTCTGACTTTGGGCACTTAATTATCTAAGCTGCAAGAAAAGCAGCTCTGCTCAGCTGCGGTGCTGCCTAACTCTTCTAGGTACTCTGCAGCACTGAGAGCACTGAGAGCACTGAGAGCACTGAGAGCACTGAGAGCACTGAGAGGAGAGATAGTAATATATTAAAAATATAAAATATTAAAAATATAAAATATAAAATATAAATATTTGGCTGTGTGCTTTGGAAATATACTCAGATAACAGATCACCCTTTTTTATTATCTGTTGCCTTCTGCTTTTACAGTCCCATGAGTTCTGGACAGAATTTCATTACAATTAGTATTTTATGGTCGACATTTTCCCTCTCTCATCTCCTTATGTTCTCTTACCACTCCATTCAGTGGCAAAGGCATCAGTTTTTAAATCTGAGAGGTACTGAATGTTAAGGACCAAAAATTAATATTCAGTCCCGGCAATAACTGGACTGATATTCCCTTGCATGTACAACCCTTTTTTTTTTTTGCTGCAGATGGACATGGTGATATTTCCATTCCCATCAGTGTGGTGCAGCTAAGGCTTGAGGTCTGTGGTATTGTGCACAGGTTAAATTAGTGAGTTAAGAGCTAACCTAGTTAATTGAATATTGGTAAAAATGTCTCCTCTGCAGTCATGAATGTAGACAGGTATCCCCCGTTACTTCCTGCACAAAATAACTCTCCATTTGCACCTGCAGCACCTCCCTCATCTCCCTAGTGACTATCTTACCAGAGACTGTTTTAACCCCTACTTGTGAGCACGAGTGAAATTGCTGCAGGGGAGTGCTGGTTGTTCCATGGCCCATTCCCTCTCCCAACTCCCATGCACCCTATTGCTGTAAGACATCACAGGCCATATTCCCTCCATCTTCTAGTTGCTCTTACACTTTGAAGAAAATTGGCAAGTCTACCATAGGACAAAGACAACTTTGTTTGCATTAAATGCTGAGGACATCGCAATGGTAAATATTGCCAATTTTAACACAGAGAAGTAGCTAGACTTCTGTTTCCCTGAAAATCCAAATAAAGAGCAAACAGTGTTCTGTTTGTGAATCTAAAACTCTCCTACTTGACTGTGTTTTATACCAAGATAACAAAAATGCTGGTGACTTTGAAGGCAGTACTGAAATGCATAATGCTGGAAACAAAACTTTTTTTTTTTTTTCTAAATAAGAAGGTGCTTTATGAAAAGCAATTCAATTAAGTTGCTTTAATGAAAGAACAATTGCCTCCAAGTGATGACAATTGAAAAAAAAGAGGTTAAAAGCAGCTTCTTTTTCAGAAATTGGCAGCCAAGATCAATGACAAAACATAAAATGTAGGCATTATTATCGATGCAGCTACTGATGCAAATAATGTATGCATAATACTCCATAAGGGGTAGAATTTGGTGAAAAAAGCTGATGAAATAGAATAGTTGATGTTAATTCTATTGAGGCTGACTTCAAGTAGCTAGTGTTCAACCAGTTTGGTTTTTATATGGCCTTGAAAGATATGCCAACTGTAGCTGTTAAATCCGTATTGCAATTAGGAACTGTTACCTTTGCTGATCAAACGAAATATGAAATGGAAGAAAAGAAAAACAACATACCATGTTCACACACAAAACAAAAAATAGCTATATCAGGGACATCAGGGAAGGTGGAATACTATAACAACACATCTTATATTGTTATACTATTCCACCCACCTTAATGGAGAACCCTTCGGTGTGGCTACGCCATAGCCTTTCGAATCCAGATTTCCTCCCACTTTCATGGTGTCACAAGGCTTTCGTTGCTCAATGTATTCATTCATGGTGGACTCCAGCAGGAAGGCAAACTTGCCCTTGGATTTGCGGACACGAGCTACTCCCTCTGCAGTAGTCCTAGTGAACACTGACGGCTCTGCTGATTTCATGTAGGTCCACATCTTTTCATACACTGCTATTTTTGATCTCTGGAGAAAATTAAAAAGAAGTTAGAACAAAAGAATGTTGCAACATTTCAGAATGGTGCTGTTCAAAATAAAATCAAGCACACTTAATTTTTCAAATAGCGGGTATTGGGAAAATCTGACTGTTAAGGGTTTCCTTTGAATCCAATGATTAATAATAAAAAAAAAGACATAATAATGTAGATGCTATAAAATCAGATATCACTTTTAGACCCTGTTAGCCTCTAGCAGTTACAATAAAATAACTGCACAGTTAGGGCCTGAATTTGTTTTTAGATAAAAGCAGTTCACACAGTAAATGTTATAAGGAGTATTTTAGGGAATTATGTATGAAATAGATATCCATAACAAACCTGTATGGAAAAGAGAAAAAAATAAAATAATTCCTCCATAAATATTGAGCTGTATCTTGAGTTAATTCTCTGCTCTTACATCTACTTCTAACATCATTGAAACCACAATAGCTTAAGTAATATTTCTGCTTATTTGCAATCCAGAACTGGTTCAACTTCAATTGAGATTCTGTACAACATCTGAAGACATGGTTCACAATAAAAGATGAAAACAGAAAATTGTATAAAATATGCTGCTGAAGGAGATATAATGCTGGGAGCATTTGGTCTTAAACAAATATTAGGTATGTTTTTAGAACAGTAGTTTCTAAATAAATTGTGTTTATATCTTGCAAGTACTTGGCTGGAAAATGTGCTTGCTCAAGGAATGTGCAGGAATTCATGACTTGGATGGAGATTTTCCTGACTGGGATTGTGTGATGTATTCACAAATAAAGAATTAGGGAATGATAAACCTTAAGCAAAAATAAATAAAAAAGGAAATAAAACATCAGAAAGGGAAGAATTTAAAATTGGAAACCACAGTGGTGAGACTGCTGTCAAGATCAGAAGCTTCCCTGTGCTTTTTTACATTAATTCAGCAACTCCTCTGCTTCATCCAGCAACAGCAATACATGCAAACCAGCAGTATGGCAGCTGACCACTATCATCTAGTATTATTATTTAATAAGAGAGGGCATTTGTCTTCTCTTGTGTGTGGGGCAAAAAAGACTCTTTCTAGCCATGACTCAAGTCAGCTTTTCTTTGAGTCAACAAGAATTTCAAACAAAGTGAGATTTGGTCTGTCAGCCCATTCCTATGCTGTGCTAAGCACTGCAGGAAAATACTTATTTTATCATATGGCCCCACACCGAAGGAAAAAAAAGGATCTTAGAATATTTAAGCAAATATAAAATAATGTCATCTACGTAGAATGACTTTAAGAATCCTGGAACAAAGACTTTGCACAGGTTAAGAGTAATTTCCCTGAGCAAATACTGACTGATTGTGTTATGGCTTAGAAACGAAGTCGTTAGTGAAGTACATCTAACTGGAAAATAAGCATCATTCAACCAGAAATGTTTGATATAAATACCATACAACAGAACATCATAAATTATCCATGCTTTTTTTAGTTTGTCTACCTATCCCATTTTGTCCATCAAACACAATAAAACTTAAATTAATAATAGTTGTGTATGTCCATAATCACATCCTGACTTGCTTCCCTCTCTTTCCACTGCAGACACAGCTCCTTTTCATTTAAATAATAGCAGCTAAGAGCAGAGCCTTAGCCAAGCCATCCATGTCTTCCCTTTGCTTTACACTGAGGTAATTTCATGGATTTAAAATTACAGAAAGAAAAAAAGAAATGTAAGAGAACAGTAATGAATCAGGCAACATTTCAGGAATATTTACTTGCTTTTTTTTACCTTTACTTCTAACAATTTCTTACATCTTAACATTCATTTCATGAAGTAAAGTTATAATAGGTCACTTTCCTTCAAAACTAGAAACATGCCACAAAAAGTAGTACTATTATTAATGTGAAATTATGCCCTAAGTCAATTTAAAAAAAGGTTCCATTTAAGTATGTTTCTTCTGGATCTTATTTTGTTTCCCCATCAAGAGATAAAAAATACAGAAAGTCTAACAAGACATCTGCTCTGTGAGGACATTTTTGTCTCCCAAGCTTTCACTTGTTAACATTCAAATTGCACATGTCAACCCAGAGTGAAAACTAAAGATATTCCTTATTACCATATGGGAAAGCTTAGCAGCTTTTCCCTGCAGTCAGTCAAGATAGGATGATTTTCATTTAGGGCTTTTCTGAGACTGTTAAAGGTAAGCTTTCTTCCTCTTGAGCAAGCTGCTCTGACTGTGCAACTCTTGCTGCTTCCAAAACAGGAAATAAGAGTAAATAGTTGATGGAATCAAAGTCTTATTTTTCTTTACTATGTCTTTAAAATGACTTTCTTTTTCTGTTTTCAATCTGGATTTAAAGCAGACTGGATGTCTGTTCTGATTTTCTGACATTTTGATAAGAAATGATCAAATGATAAGAAAATGTCCTGACGGATCACAGCCAGTAATCACTTTCAGTAATCACTAAAAGAAAAGTTACCCATGACTCTAATTCTAAAACTGAGGATTGCTTCCAACCACACACACACACATAAAAATTAATTGGGAAACAAATCTTCATGTACAATTGTTTGAGGTGGGGCCTGAGGGGATTATGCAAACAGTGCTTGTATAAAGATTGTCTGTCATGATATTTTATCCTTGTCCCTGTTTTGTACAAAAAATTTTAGAAATAGAATCATCATAGAATGGCTTAGGTTGGGAGGGACCTTTAAGATCATCCATTTCCAACCCTCTGCCATGGGCAGGGTCGCCGCACAACAGATCGCATTGCCCAGGGCATCCACAGCTTCTCTGGGCAGCCTGTGCCAGTGCCTCAGCACACTCTGAGTAATTTCCTGATATCCAATCCAGATTTTCTCTCAACGAGTTCTTCTCCCAGTCTGTACACATCACATGTCTGGGATTGCCCTGATTCAAGTGCAATACCTATCACAGTACTATGGCAGAAATTTAAAAATATGTGATGACAGGGGTTCAATTATATAATTTTTTTCTTTAAAGTGATCAAAACGGAATAAAATTTGATAAAACTTCAAATTCTGCATCTGAAAATATATCCAGTACTTGGGGTTGTTTTTAATGTATGCTTTTATGCTTAAATAAAGATAAAAATACAAGGACTGCTCTGAAAGTAATGCCTCCTATTTTATTACGTTGGCCCATGATGTCATAGGCGGATGTTGATGGTATCGCAGTAGAGGCTGAAACTTCTCTCCAATATTCCATTCAATTTTGCTGTCATGTGACAGATGGCAGCAGAGGGGCAGTCTGACAAAATGGTGTCTGGCATGGAAGTGCAGATGAAGGAGATTTGTGTAATTGACTTATTCCATGCTGAAAAAATGGCACTCATTGACATTCATCGACACTTGTTGAACGTTTGTGGAAACCAAACTGTGGATAACAGCAGAATGAGGTGGTGAGTGGTACATTTCAGCAGTGGTGACGGTGGCAGTGAGTTGCCTCCACTGGTACAGATTTTTACAAGGTTTTACGAGCATGCAGGTTCTTGTTCATTACTGCAAAAATGCAGAGCTAATGGTGGTGGTTGTATTGCAAAATAGTGTTTTGTAGCTGAGAATTTGCTCCATCAAACTTCATGCTGCTGTGCTCTTTGCATCTCTTGCAGTTTCCATGGAAATATACAGGAGGCATTACTTTCGGAGCAACCTATGTATAATCGTGGATTTTCCTTCTTTTTTCTCTAAACACTATGAGATTAAAGTGAAAGAGGACAAAGAATATTTTTCTTTTTAAGGAGAGATCTTGCTACTTGCATGAATTATCATGCAAAAAAGTTTCTGTGCTTACAGGATGGTTTCAAAGAATCACAACATTCTTTTGACCAAGACACATTTTATGTCACAAGTCCTGACCTCTTCATTTCTTGACAATGGCTTGAGAAAGGGTTTGGAAACCCTTAAGAAAACAACCACATTCTTTATTCTGTTTTACTCCCTTGGGAATTCTTTTTTTGTGTCATCACATAAAAAACTGCAAGTACTGCATATTCTTCAGAATGCAAGAAGTGAATAAATAAAAAATTAAATAAACCTGCTTGGTTCTCAGCATCATGGTTTTAATTATCATCACAGCTTCATGCCTGTTGAAAAAACTACTGAAATGCATACACTTTAATGGAGTAAAATTGGAATTCTCAGAATTAAATGCCAGAATTTGCACAAAGTGAACTAAAGAAGAATCTATGGGTTAAGCATAGATGAAGAAAAATAAAAAGGAAAACTGTGGGATTATGCTATTTTCTAGAAAATAGGAAATCCAGCCATCTCAGGGATTACAGTGTCTCAGTTTTCGGATGAGCTCCCTGTATCTGAAAGCCACTGTTTTGGCAGGTGTTTGATGTGAAATCAAGGCTTCCAGGAATAAAAAGCCATGTTTCTACCACCTCAGGGATAATGAAGCCTGCTCTCAGAGAGCATATGTAACACTGCATTTAGGTGTGTAGCAGCATACTGACAGTGCAGGAAGACAGGTATGGACACCCGTCCCTGAAACATATCCATGAAAAAATGAAGTACCAAGCACCCTAGCCATTTCTGATGGATCACTCTAGAGTTGGTGCAAAGAAAAAGATAGATTAAAAAAAAAGATAAATTTTCATCCTAAAACTCTTTTCCCAGACAGGATGCGGTATCTACAGAAGAAATCTAGTAAACTCTCTTAAGAGTTATGGTCCCATAAGGCACCATATTTTTACAGCTTTAAAGTATGCAAGAAAATATCTGCAAGTTTTCTGTGGGGCTATATCTTACAATGGAAATATTTCACTACAGACTTTTTGGACAACACTCAGCAGCTCTCTTTGAACTGATACTGTCTGCAGTTCACAAATTCCATTCATAATGTTGTTGAGTGACTTCAGTTTGGCCAAACTGAAAACATTCAAGCTATATGGGAGCGTCTGACACAGAACAGTACCCTTTCAGTAAGACAAACTTTTCTTTCTTCTAAAAATGCCTTAACCTGTATCTTTCATATAAATATTAGTCTTGATAGTCTTGAACCATTTAGTTACCAAGGGAGAATTACTGGCTTGCAACATTTATTCAAAGCAAATAATGAACTCACACACTTTCAAATGAAAATTTAACTTTCATTTGCTGGAAATGTGAAATAAAGCAGGAGGGGCTATTTATTATGTACTCGTGATGATGCCCAGGCTCTCTGTTTTCTGACTGGCAAAGGAAGAGGTTTACATGCCAACTACAGATATATAGGAAAGCAAATGAAAATGAAGTAATCAATAGAGACAGCACAGACGTATGAATGGCTATTTAGGCTACTTCCTAATGCTTCAGCCTGATCCCCTCAAGTTATATTTTCTCTTTATTAATCATCTGAAAGTCTGTAAATTAAAAAAATGCATTTCCTATCCAACAACCAAGACCTTAAAGCAAAATGCATGCAGCCAAATCCATAAGTAAAAGCAAAACCTGCAAGACTGCATTTATCATCATGGACTTTCAATGCTTCACATCATTTCACTGCTGTAGCTTCAAATGAATCAATAGTGCAATGCTGCTTTAATTATCACATGCTCCAATATCCCTCGGGGCAACTCTCCTCTCCAATGTGACAGGATCAATAAGTTTTCCATGAATTAAAATAACTGAAAACTCCAACAGAAGGTGTCAGGGGGTAAAAATGTAGATTAAGAACTGCATGAGTTACAAATCATATTATACAAAATTGCAAAGTAATAGTACTTCACCCTTTCCAAGCGTCTTATCAGAGTGGTCAGTAGGGAAAACTGCTCTAATGGATATGCCAACTTACTCTGAAGAACTCTTTGGTTGACCCTGAGTCCAGTGTCCCGTAAGCAATTTCAGTTTGTTTGGCAAGGTCTTCTGCACTTTCTATGGGTGAGACCATTCGCTCAACAGTCAAGAAAGCAGCGAGGTTAGCAGTGTAGGATGAAATAATGATGAGTGTGAAGAACCACCAGACACCTCCAACAATGCGACCTGAGAGGGATCTAAACATGAATAAGATAATGCACATTTTCCTGTCTCTTCAGCCACAAAAAGAGAAAAAGAAAGAAGGCACCATTATTACTGAATATGTCATTACATAACAGAGAATGGGAAGGAGACTATTCGCATTTTAAACAGTAATATACACTTTTTAATGCCTATAGTGTACAGTCCACTATAGTAATACATATCTCACAGACACGGAAGTATGAATTCTCTTGAACAGTAATCCCAATATTCCTATTTCTGGAAATGCCTAGCATGGCAAAAATGTTATCAAAAATCCTAGGTAGGTAATTTCTTTTTTGAGACAACAGTAAAGCCTAGTAGTTGCAAATCTGTAGCTTTCTCTTTTTCCTCTTTAAAAAAGATTTGCACCTGCATTATATTGGTTCCAGGATTAAAATGTTCCTGTGACCAATATAGCATATGTTCAGTTATCACAAGCGCTTATCAAATATCCTGCACGCAACTGTAATAACTCAACATTTCATATTTTGTTATTTAAGAAGCAGGCATTTTTGTGGTGTTATTTATGATAAGTAAAAACTACAATTTCCATTTTACCACCTGCAATTTGATGTGAAGGCTGTTGAAGAGGAATGTACATCCAGTATTAATCAGCAGCAATGTTATTTCTGACTTCAATAATAGCAGAGCTAGAGGTCAGTGCTGAATGCTCTAAAATCTCATTGCTAATTCAAATTTGAAAGAATGGGTCATAAATTAAGTTGTAGTTATTGCACACTAAAGTTCCAGAACATCTAAAAAGGCTGAGAAATTCAGGACTGAGATCATATACTACATCTGAAGTAGCCCACTCTGTAAGGCCCAGCTTGGCACTACAGCATGGCTTTCACAAACAGCTGGTCAAATATTATCTCGTGTAGACAGTGATATTCTGGAAGCAGCGCTGCAGAATTTAATAGGGAACAGAAATGGGATGTTCATTCAGACAAGGTAAATAGCATAATAGTGTGCATTTCGCAACTGTAATACAATGGAACTAATTTAGCAACAACACAATTCCTCTGAAGCCCACACAGTGGGATTCCTCCTGTGTGTACCTGTTGTTTCTGAGAACTGTTTGTGATTTATGCACATTGACATATGTAAATAATAATGACTGAAATTCAAAGCAGATTATGTTACTCCGGTTATTAAAATAAGAAAAATGAAAAGGCTTCCTAAAGAATGAACTTCGAAACACTGCCAGGAAAATAAAAAAGAAGACTTTATGCTTCAGTGTTGACGATAAAATGCAAACGTAAAAAGATTTGACACAAACCTTGGGGAAATATCACATCCTTGTTGCATAAAGGCACCCAGGGAAAACCAGAGGCTGTTGAATATGCCAAATTCATTGGGAGGCTGATCACTGGGTCCTTCTTTCCCATCCTCTGGTTCTTCTGTATGCCACTCGTATGGGCTAAACCTGCTAACTAGGAACAGGACCACACTGACACCAATGTAGGCAAAGACTATGCACATCCAGATCTCATACGCCAAAGGGTCCAAGAAGGAAAACACTCCTGGTTTAGATTTCTGGGGCTTTTTGATCATAATGGATATCCCCAAACTCATAAAAGGCTTAGAAAAATCAATGACCTCTTCTCGTACCAAAGTGATGGTCAGAGGCGCAACAGCAATCTCTGCTTTCTATAAAGAAAAAAGAAATATAGATGTATAGATTAATTGGATTTGGCTTATAGACTCAGCTAAGCAGCTAATTCCAAAGGTATGTTATCAACATCAGGACACTGTGGCTTACATGTTCTTTATACTATGTTTCTGCTTCATTCTATCACAGTCTACATTTACTAAATATGCTTTTAGAAAAATAAACATATTGCAGGGTTTTGTTTTACAGAACTATAGAAACACTTAACTTTCCTCTCAGATCTTACAGAGGTGGGCAGCAGTATATGTGAGTCACTTTAGGTATTAATTCAAATTTAAAGAATTTAAGGAAGGATTCAAAGTGAAAATGGCCTTATTGTCACTAAATAAATTGGTATTTTTTTATAAGATCCCAGAAATAGTTGTTTATTATCATATTTTCATAAGGCACAGTCATTGTTCTGCACAAGCCAACTCAGAGTCTCACAGAAATTCCAAATTCCATGAAGTAGCAAAGGTGATAAATTAATGCCACAAAACTACAGGAAGACAACTTCGGGAAAAGATAGTTCAGTACGAAGGAATCAAGTTATAAGCAGCACAAAAGGCAAGTATATGGAAAAGAGGATACAAAACTGTGCCATTAAATGATAAAAACATTGTTGAATCCACTTCCATCAGAGAGAATTTTTTTAAAAGATCTGTTTCTTTAAATATGTTTATATCAGTCTTTAGTGAATCATTACTGACGATGATGGTGATTATGGCTGCTAATAATGATGTTTGCATTAACTACAATGTATTGTAACTGTGCTAATTGTCTTTTCTGTGATCCAGGACCAACATTACACTACGGTTTGTTCCTTGACCTGTGAGCTAAAGCTGTAATTACAGTAGTACCTTACATGGGACTTGTAAAAGGAACTGGGAAGAAGATGCATCGGTGGCAGGGGAACAGGGATGCAGAAGCTGCTGAAAACTTTCTCCTGTTCATCCTGTCATCCTGTTACCCTGCCCACAGCAGGGTAGTTGGAACTGGATGATCTTTAAAGTCCCTTCCAATCCAAACTGTTCCATGATTCTGTGATTACCACAGTGCTATCTCCAGGTGCGTTCATAAAGATGAAGGCTAGCCCAGGCTCTCTGGCTAGCCTGGACCTCTTAGCTAATAGACTAAGGAGGATATCTTTAAGAAATACATTTTTTGGTTTCAAATAAGGTAGACTCACAACCTGCCTTCTGCAGTGGCCATACTCTGCTTCAGATCTCAACACATGAGATATTCTGCATGTGTTTCCCCCCATTCCAGGCCCAAGCGTCTTTGCGGGCACAGGTGAGTTATTCATAAACCTCCATAATGTAACTGTCTTCATTTTCTTTTCTAAATACTCATTTTGCCCAAATCAATCTTACAGAGTAGCATTTTCAAAATACAGTACATAACTCACAGTTTATTACAGAATCACATCAAAATTAAAGCATGTTTTCATTTTAGCAAGTTCTTCAGGACATAAATACTCAGTAAAATACAGAAGGACATATTTTAATCCCTCAAATTTCAATGAGATTAAAATAGGCTGAAAACTAAGGATGTGCTTAAATAGTTTGTCTAATCCAGGTGTTACATAAATAGCTTGTGTGATAAAGAAAAATTGAAATTGAAATGTAGGATTTTTGTCATCTCTAAACTTTAAAACAGATATATGCATTTAAAGTAATATGCTCTTGTTTTTTTATAAACTGTTATACTAAGCTATACATATTTTATGGAATTTAATTTTAAATTAATTTAATGTAGTTATAATTTAAATCTATATTTGTAGCTGCATAATTCTGAATACATTAAAAGAAGTGACTCATTACAGTGCAATGGTCCAAAAATGCAAATTCAAATTTAAATTATTATATATTAATCATCGGGTTATATCTGTCATTCTGAAAGAGTTGTGATGCAAACACTTATCCCAATTTTACATAAAGATATTACAGTTTAAGCAGTATAATTAAAATCATCATTTTGCAAGCATACCAGCCATTATTTCTGGTGCTAATGTCTGGGGTAACCATTATGGTAATACTGCTAATTCTCTGAATTTTAAATTCTGTGATACAAGGCATTTTTAAAAATCTCATTTCTTGAAGTGTTGTGATTTTATAAGTCTGACTAAAACAGGTAACATTTTATTAGTAAAAGATATAAAGACAAATAATGTCTAAAATATATTTTCAAATATCCTGACAAGTATAAATTGAATCTAGTGTCTGTAATCTAAGGACTGTACGATGGTTTGGGTTACTGACATTGCTTAGTAGTTCTGTATTTCATCTCACTCATCACTTCCCTCTTTCTAGAAGGATGGCTTCCATCCTTAGAGTCATTGTCATTTATAATCCTAAATCTCAAGTTCCGTGAATGCCTTCTGTGGAGACCTTGAAACCAAATAAATGAAACCCAGGGAAATCGTGATCTACTACTGCTAGTTTTTGTCAGTCATATAGCAGTATCTCTATTAACACAGTGTAAATGCTCAGCTTGGTTTTCAAAAGTGTTGCTAAATCTTGATTTTCTTGTGTATCTGCAGATTATGAGTGGTGTTAAAAAAAAGGATCCTTGAGAGTTGTTAGTTTTTATGATGTGAGGTGGAAATGTGATAGCACCACTTTGGTGCTAGTTGTGGAGATTAATTTAAAGACCTAATTAGCTCATTGTTGTTGTATGCAAAACATTGGATGAGCTGCATCTTACCAAATTAAAAGGCCTGCAGAATGAGCTGTCTACGCTACCCTAAGGAGTTAAAGAGGAGAAATAAGTACTTATCCCATTTCATTGCAGTTGCAGTCTAATGTCAGATGGTTCATAATGTAGATAAACTTGTTTCATGACAATGAATGTAAACAAACACTACACAGCTAGGCCATGATTAGATGCCCAATATTTGTAAAAAATCCAACCTACCCAATTTGATCATATTATTTATTATTTTTGTATGGCTATTTTGTGGCACATTGAGGCCTACATAAACTCCTTGTTGATGAAAGCTAAATACCAACAATCGCTGTGCATTAAAAGTATCAGTGTTTATGGATTTAGATGATAAATAGTATAACAGTAGTGCAAATTATTCATGATCATGTTCCCAGTGAAATCTGTTTGGACAAAGACTAATGACACCTCACACTCGAAACAACTCTACCTGTAATGGTATTTCAATTTAGGCTGCACACTACCAAGTACAGATGGATTCTGCACTCTTCCAGTTTAAAATAATGGAACAAAAGTAAGCCTGATGGTGCAGATTTTCACTTGTCCAGAATGTGTTATTGCAACCTTTTAAATAAAATTTGTGCTTGGAGCAATCTGTATGAAGGTGGTAAAGCTATCTGAGAAAAATCATACGGGAAGTAATTTCAACTGTGGAAGCACAGGCCTTCTCAGCTTTTAAAGAGAAATGAGCTCTGACCCTTTGTGTGAAGCAGTGCAAGAGTAGCATATTCCGTCAAGGGAATAAATATTTAATCAAGGCTGACTGTCAGTGCATTTGGAAACACCTGTTATACATGCTTAATGGTATTTCAACATCAGCTGGCGTTTCTTCTCTGAGTGAGCTAGTTATCAAGGGCTACAGAGCCCCACAAGGGACTACTGAGGGCACTCAGATATAACAGGGAAAATGAGCAAGATTTTCTGATAGCTTTTCATATAGTGCTAAAATCAAAATAGGAAAATAAACCAATCCTTGCCACGACCTTATGTACAGTCATAGCAAAGCTGCATATCACAGCATCTTATCACGCTGTTTCCCCTGCAACATGATAGAAAAAAAATGAGTTACAGAGCTCAGGTAACAACCAAGCCATTTGCACGGCATCTGAAGGCGTCCAGCTACCAGAACAACACAAGGTGTTTATGGAATTAACTAGGTAACATGGAATTAACTGGCACATGCGCTCACCCTCGGCAACATGAGCAGTACTACATGGTACTGGGGCCCTATGGAAAGAGCAGGACAGGCAAGGACTGTCCTGCGTGGTGCAGAAATGCTTTCACTGGGTGGCACAGTGCTGTTTACCCTTTAATATGGTTGGCATTTAGTATCTGTAAAAAGTTTCCCAAGCAGGTTGTCTTGTTAACTTGCTAATTCAGTTGCAAATTCGGTCTCAGTCCTGGCTGCATATAAAAAGCCCTGCTTGAAGCACAGCCAAACACTTAGACTTTGTGATTATGATTTGCGGATCTACCAGAGAAGATGAGCAGCCCCTTACAGGAGAGCTTTGCAGGAAGTATGGGCTGATTTTCCTGCTTTCTCTAAGTGGGGACCTGCTGCTGTGTAAATAATCTGGCAAGGACTCAAGGAGGTTGCAGGGAGAATGGTTTTCTTGATTTCCCTGTGGAAATCTTAAGTAGCACACTTTTCTGCATTAAAGGAGGAACAATCTGCTTTAAAGCTACATCTGTAAAAGTAAGTTGAACATGGCTGGGGAGCTCCTGGCCAGCTGGCACAGGACAGGCTGTGTCTCTGCCATGAAAGTTCTTGAACCTCCAAGCCAGAATGGCTGCACTCAAACTGCTTATAGGGAATAGTCTGTCTCCCATGCTAGCCTCAAGCTGGGATCAGAATACGGGCAAAAATACACCATGGACTTTGTATATATCTATGATAATTCAACGGATTAGGCAAGAGAGTTCAAGTGCCAAGAGGCATTCCCTGGTACTACTGATATACTGGGATCGACACTACCAATAGGAGCTTTCGGGTGCTACAGCAAATATGGGGCAATAGCAGAGTACTATTAGTTCTTTTAGATAAAAAAGCAGTCCTGAGAGCTTTCAGCTTGACCATCAAACCTCTGAAGAGCCTTCATGTCATTCTTCTCTGTTCAAAAAATGAAGTGCTGACCATGTATTAGGGATGTTCTCTTCAGGCTACTTGCAACAAGTTGCTCACAAGTTGCTCATGCCTGGGAGTTTCCTTGCTTTCAAGTATGCCAACAGCAGCAGTCACATTCCAGGACTGGTATGAACCACTGTCTGAACTTCCCAACAGCACTTCGTATGTTAGTCTATTACTAGGGATGGCTGTGTTTCATGAGGTAAATTTTTCAAGATAAGGGAAAAAAATGATTTAAAAAAAAAAACAACAAAAAAACAACCCACAAATGGTCAGGAAACAGAAAAAGTGTAATTATTTCGATTTTCCTCTATATCTCTTCACTAGATTATAAGCCACTAAAACTCCGCTATCAAAACCCTCCAGAATCTGGACAAAGGGACTTCCTCACAATTTGTAAAATTTCTCAGATATTTTAAAAGAAACTACTGATGTAAAAGTGTGTAATGATCACATCTATGTGATAGTTAATGTAATTAAAAGTCAGATAAGAAGTTGCCTTAATTTGGGTAGGATAAGCCTGAAAAACCCTTGATTTTTAACATTCTGAGAGCTGAGCTGCTTTCTAAGGTGCTAAAGCAGATACAGACACTTGGTGATCACTCAGCTTTTCCTCTGTGAGATTAGCTCCTTCAAGAGCTTCCAGGAACACACAGGAGTTTGTGACACTGATATAATCTTCCCATTCCCATGTCAAGGGAAATCAACAAACTCTGGGACATTGTTTCCCACACTTTTACTGTACGAAGTCTATTTCATGTCATGGAGATACCTGAACTGATGCTAGAGTAAAAGACTTTGACAAAATGTCAGCTTTACGTAGTTGACTGAACAGAGCATGGCCCTAACCATCATTGGGCAGGCAAGGCTCTGGCCAAAACTGACACTGTGGGTAGACCAGCTGTTACTCAGCAGACGTTCATAGAGGTGCAAGCATGATACATGCTCAGTGACGGAAATGTTCTCATCTAAACACTTTTGGGAATTTTTTTATTCCATCACTGAAAGGTTATCTAAAATTTTGGATCTGATCTCAGTACAGATAGCAGCAGTTGAAGCAACCAGCAAGCAGAGCTCTGAGCTTTTGCTCCTTTTGGTAACACCAAATACTACAAATATTTCTCTTGTGGTTGTTGGAACTATTTTCACAATTACAACTTTGTCAACAGAATTCTTGACCATCATGCTCTTTCTGAAGAATCCTTCTCCAGATCAGTGTATAATATATGCTGTTTCAGTGCATATTTTTATGCTCCTATATGTTGTTTATATGTCCTAATAAATGACAGTTTCTGACAATAGTCCAGCAGACCTATCTTTTTTAAAAGATCTGCCCCCATTCCGTGAAAATGAATCAATGAGCAATACTCTTCCCAACTAAACTTTACAATATGTCAAGAATAGGTGGTCTCGAAAGTCCTCTATTACTTCTAAGAGTAACAAATTTTAAAGGGATGTGAAAACTATGGATGTTCTAATGTCACAAGGTACTGGTTGAACAAATAGCAAAATTTGCATGAAGCTATTTGATTTTCTCTTGAAAATAAATGAAAGCACAGAGACATGAAACAGAATTCTGTTTCTTTTCTGTGACTTCAAGTTTAAATAAAATATACACATACTTCCTAATTTATGACTAATACTACAATAAATTAAATCCTGCTTCAAAAATTGGTATGCTTACCCCATAAACAAGTTCTCCCACCATCCCATTCCAGATTTTTGTCTCTGGATCCCTTGCTCCATATTTTCCATCAGGAACAATGGCAATTTTGTACTTGATACCAATATGTTTTGCAATTTCTGACGCCAGATCTACACAGTATCCTTCAAACTTGTCATTCCCTTCAAACGTATCATGGTTTTTCTTGAACATAACATATGGGGCTTCCTATAATGAAAGAATTAGAACTGTAAAGGAGAAGTATACAGAATATACTCTGAAATGCAACGTGTAATCTACTGACTGAACAGCACACTTTTAATCAAAAGCACATGGATATTATTAGCGCATTTATATTTAAATATATGAACAGAAATCCTTCTGGATATACTATTTACACTATAATTTGGCTTACACATTTCACAAGCTTTATCAACCTTTGCAAATAATAATCATAAAAAATATCCAAGTGTGTATATAATTTTTACTTTGTGCTAAATTAAAGATCTTAGTACAATGTATAGTGAATATAAAGCACGATCAGAGGTTGCATGTGTACAATGCAAATGACTGTGGGATAACACAAGGTATAAATTACACTTTTGACTTCAATGAGTGCAATGGCTGTTCCAAAAGTAACGGTTCTATTTTATGATGTCGGCCCATGATGTCAGAGGTTGATGTTGGTGGTATGGCAGTAGAGTTTGAACCTTCCTGCCACAAGTGTATTACATTTTGCTGCCGTGTGACAGTTGGCAGCAGAGGGGCAGTCTGACAGAATGGCATTTGACATAGAAATGTGGATGAAGGAAATGTGTGTAATTGAATTCCTCCATGCAGAAAAAATGGCACCTATTGACATTCATAGACACTTCCTGAGTGTTTATGGAGACCAAACAGTGGATGACAGCACAGTGAGGTGATGCATGGTGTGTTTTAGCAGTGGGGACGGTGGGTCACCTCCACTGGTGCAGACTTTTACAAGTGCAACATGTAGGTACTTATATAGCTAACGGTGGTGACTCTTTTGCAAAATAGTGTTTTGTAGCTGAGAATTTGCGCTATGAAATACTATTTTTGTGCTTTTTGTATCTGGTGTAGTTTCCATGGAAATAAATAGGAGGTGTTAATTTCAGCACAACCAATCTATATCCTGTAACATAATGTAACTGCTTTGTACATAACTTCATGTGCACAGCCTGAATTATTCACTTTCTTGGGGTTTAAAATGCACAGTTGCTCAGAACCTACGTACATTCTAGTGAGAATATGGAAATATGTTCCATAGGAAGCATATCTTCTCCTTTGAATAAAGAGCGCATATTTTACATGGTCTTTTACTATGGACCTAAGTAATATGCATGAACAAGCATAGTATAAAGCTGACTGATATTAAAGATGCATGTCAAAATGTCAAAATACAATTTTGGTTACTGAGTGCCATTGGAAAGAAGTGAAAATTGATTTGAAAAGTGGATCCTAACATTCTTTGTAAACCATGCTACCCTAATAAATGTGAACAACATGTGACTGGGAAATTAAAATCATGTTTTTTTCTATCTGGCTCTGCGAGGATTTGGACTTTAGCAATCATTATGTCAAACTATAGTTCCTGGTGGTATTTTAAATTACTTCACATAATCCATATTAATAGCCAGTTCCAGATAAAATATTGTCACTAGTGTCACCCTTTGTTTGAATTTACATCATAAAATACTGGCAAGTTCAATTTTCTCTGAGGCTATAGCTGTGCTGGCTTTTGGCAAGCTTTTTAGACACTGACCTTGGTAGTTCTCTGCCCTAGTCACATCTTTCCTACATACCTAATTAGTGCACAAATAAAATAAACGTAAATGGGTAGATCGAGAATTTGTTCTACATGGTGGTGGTACTACATGTGTTAAGCAGCAGCAATTATGTGACCTATATTCAGTGTTCAACAACAAAGGATACATGGCATTAAAAGAGTAATGAAGGATTACATAAATCAATTCCAACATTTTTTAGTATGCCAGATAAATTTCTTCTTTCAGATACAAAAATGTAGATCCTGTTAGCTGGATCTGAACCCACCCAAGAGAAGAACTTGGTAGGCAAGTTTGAACAGTATATTCAGTTTACTATTACAGAGTTAAAAGGCAGAAAACCTGAATAGAGAGTGATTATATATAGGAAGCACTGTTCCCTTTACTTATGTAAATTTAACCCCTGTGCTAACTGTGCTCATGACACACCTGAGTATAAGGATGGCAGAAGGGAGCTTTGTGTAAAGAAAATGGAGAAAATTATGTAGTTCATTTACTTCAAAGTGACAAAAATATCCTAGATTAAATAAAACAGTTTGGGAATGGGGAAGCAGCAGGGGTTACTTAAACCAAAGATGTAGGTTAGTAAGTACTAGAAGAATATTTCATTCTCAAGTGTATCCCCAGAAATCTTCCCCTCCCATCATCTCCTTGTGATATTCTCTACTACTGATGTGCTTTCGTGGGCCACAATCCTTGAGTGGTAATTCAGCACTGGAGGCCATTTTTGCATTACCACCATTAATTCCACTGTGAACTATATTTCATAAAAAAGTGTTTGCAGTGGTCACATTCATACGCTACCTGGCTACCCGGCTCCTTGCAGTGTATACACAAAGGTAAAAGCCCAGAGAAATTTGAGGATGATAATAGCAGACTGCTGCATTTCTTGAGCATTTTGTTATGAGCACTGAATGACCAAGGACTGCTAAAACTGGAGCAATCCCCAAGCAAGCTGTTATCATCATGGCATATGTGATGCGGACATTGAGAAGACCACTGAGCTATAGCATTAACTATACATTATAATCACTGCAATGATGCAGTGCAGTGACTTCAGTAGTGCAGTGTTTGGATCTTCTAAAAAAACCTGCTGAATATTAGCAGCAGCCCACATCATTGCTTGTATTCTCATTCCCTGTCAAGTGAGCTTAACATCAAACACCTGTCTTCCAGGGGGAGGGAGGGAGAAGAGTAGGGATAAGGGGTTCTGTCCTCTCTTTGTGGAATATCTTAATTTTGGGAAGTATTTCAGGCACTTGAATCAAATGTTCCTCACTCATGTACAGTTTGTGTTCCCATTAGAGGAAATGTCAAAACCTTTGTCTTTCTACATAAGTATTTTTCCAGAGAAATGGTTAAAAATAATCAAAGGAAAAAAACAGCATGTCTCCTGACTTAGCAGTAGAACCATGTCCTGTCCAACATCTTGAATCTGTGGACTCTCCTTACAAACTTCAATTACTTTTGCTTGCTGCACTTGAAAAGTCATTTTGTTTTTCAAAGACCAGAGTCAGTGTTTGCTAGCTTTTCTGATTCAGACATTCTTACAGATACCAAACCAAAGCTATATAATTAAAGTCAGGAAAAAAAAAAAAAATTCTGGAGAGAGGTTTGAACCAGACAGGTGCAGAGGAAGCCAGCTTCTCCCAGAGCCCTGACATTGAGCTGCTGCCTGCACATCATTGATAGGGCTGCTACAAAAAAAAAAAAAATAAAAATCATTTCAATGCCTCTGCACAGTAAAGCAACAGATGCTTCATTCTTTCTGTTAATGGCTACATAAATCTCAGCCCTCCTCTCTCCAAGCTTTTTGAGGGATCACCAAGAGGGGGAGCAGTGAAGTTCAGTACCACCCTCAGTAGATGCAAGCAGTAGTGACCGCATCCTGTGGAGGGACCTATGAGCATAGACTCACTTGGCCTGAGTTCTGGCAGGGATCGCTTGGGTGACTTGAAGGATTTTGTTTCACTTTCCTTCTGCTTCCCTTTCTACTCATCCTATTCTTACTGATTTAGAGTAAGATACAGCAAAGAGCATCACTTACAATGTGAATCTATTATAGAGTGAGGTAGTAGTTGCTGCAGATACTTTAAAAGAAGCCACAGTTGAGTGTAATCTGTCAGCACAAGGCAATACAATTAAAATTGAGGGAACACATATTTCCTCTTGCTTACTGTACTGTCCTTTTCCTTCTATCTATTTTACAGAATAAATCATTTTATTTAATTTTTGTGTCTACGTTATCTGCCAATATGAGATGTGTTTTTAAGGTAGAATTTGATGGGGGAATGTGGATGGGACCGAACGTAGCTTTCTGATAAAAGACTGTTTGCAAGGAAATTCAGATAGCTGAACTAGTTCAATTCTGGCCACATCAGACTTTGGGGCTAAAACTAACAAGGTGTGCAGATGCTATTGCAATAACATCAGGACACTGGAAGGCAAGTTTTACTGGTTTGCTAAGAAGCAACTGATACAGATGAACTTGCAAGGCCACGCTGCAAAGACAAAAAACATCTGAATCAGTAGCATGTACTCAGCCTTATGTTACATTATACCTGTGGCACTGAAAAAAAGATTATTTAGTACATACAGCCTATCACAATAGCATTTTCTAAACTAGAGGTAATGGTAGTGTAACCATACTGGTCCAAATGTATGAGAGATGCAAGATATCTGAGAAGGAGTATTATCTTTTATTAGATCAACCAAAATAGCTGAAGACTCTAAGAGGGGTTTTTACTGTTTCCAGTTACAGCGTCTTGTCTAATAAAAATATTATTTCTCCCTACCAGCTTTTTATTACTACATTTTTTGAACAATAAACTCTTAACCTGCTGATGGAAAACACAGGTTTGACTTATTGCTGAGTGAGGCTCAATATCACGATACTTGCAAGATTTCAGCTGTTTAATAATATTCTATTTTGTAGTAAATGAAGGAAAATTCCACATTGAAATGATCAATGACTAGCACAGGAACAGATATTTGAAATGGTGCAAGCTTTACTTATATAATTCACAATTTTATAACAATACTTAACATATGTAAATACAAGTTTATGTCTGCAACAATTACCTTTATAGATGAAAACAAATCATTTCACCACATTCCCATAAATTCATGTGTACAGTAAAATGCTCACAAGTGATGATTCATACTATACTGGAAGCTGGAGAATGTACCTAGTCCAAATATTAAACAGATCTATGTATGTCTTGCCTACTGTTAAGAAGTTAATTTCAAAATCTTTAAGCACTGTAAAAATAACTTGTAAAAGTGACAAATATTTGTGCAAGGAAATGTCTCATTTTTTAAACAGGAGTGGCACACATCACACTTTATTCTGAAAAAACCCATCCTCTATAGAAGCCAATTGAACTACTTTTTTTTTTTTTTTTTTTTTTTTTTTTTTTTTTTTCTGGAATAAAGTGTCCAGGATTCGGTTTGAAGTCTTTATTATTGTCATGCAACAAATGTTATTTTTTTTCTCCAGTCTACTAAAGAATTTAATTAATAAATATATTTTATGAAAAAATATTTTTCTATTATGAGAAGATCAAAGAATTTTTGAGGTAAGACTCGGGCAAGCATACATCAGTCAAAACAGAGGGTGATATTTAGTCACCTATTGGAAGTGTCTGCCATCTTGGGTGCCCTATGGTAGCCTGCCTGCCCTCCATTTGTCATTCTGCAGATCTGGGTAGCTCAGATATCCTCAGTGTTAGCCACCTACCTATGGATAATTGAAACAATCTCTAAATCTTTGAGTACTTTCATGAAAGCTTACACACTTGGGGAACAACTCATCCCATGTGTGGAAACATCAAACGGTAGCTAAGGCATCCGCATGGATTGGTCATATATATTGGGCATAAGACAGGAAGGAAAGGTTTATCCTGCTGGTGCAATTACCAAAATGGGAGTAGGCAGAATATCCTACAGCATCATAAATGTCACTGCAGACTTTAAGTGGGCAACTGAATTGAAACCCTCTGTAAAGACATCTACATTTAGATGGCACAGTCTTGAATGAGATCCCGCCCTTCAAGATTAGTCTGCCAATGTGAAGACTATCTTATTAAAATACTGAGCTGGAAGCCACAATACAGACACAGCTCATTGTATATCTAGCTTTGGTTCTACAGAATTTTTATGATCTTTAGGTTTTGCAGTCTCAGATTAGGTACAGCGTTGTCTGTATCATGAAAGGGGTTAGAGAATTTGGGGTAGTTCATCACAGCCTACTCCCATATATTCTAGTTCAGTATCTCCGAAAGTGATGAGGAGCTGGAAGAGGTTGTCCAGGGAAGCTGTAGACACCCCATTTCTGGAGGTGCTCAAGGCCAGGTTTGATGGGGCCCCGAGCAGCGTGATCTGATGGGTGGCAGCCCTGCCCATGGCAAGGGGATTGGAACTGGGCGGCCTTGAAAGTTCCTTCCAACTCAAATCATGTTGTGATTCTGTGATCTCACCACCATATTTCTTATCTTGCTAGAACAGTGATGATTACTTTTTCTGGCTGAATAAACCACTATATTTGCCTTATTTATTATTGAGAAGGTAATAACACAGTGTCTCTACTCCAGCCATATAATGAGCCTACTGCACATCAAGCTGAGGCCTCTGGGGGTGTAATACTTCTGCACACAGGGAGTGGATCTGTCCATTCTGAGAGGGCCAGGAATGCAGGAGGATGTGAAGCACATGAAGTGCGAGACACATGGCTCTCCCAGGAACTATAAAATCCAGGGCTATGTGGCAGCTGGTAGATTAATGTATGTCACTGCCCATGTTTCCTGCTCACTCTGGGATGCTCCCTCACCACTTGACTATTTGGTGATAGGCTGAGTGTCTATGTGCTAAACCAAATCTGTACAAAAAATTTCTACGTGCTCTTACTACATTACAAATGAAGATAACATTTTGCCAAGTAGAAAACCCTGTACTAGGTTCTTTGATTGCAGAGCTAATTCTTTATAATGCCATAGCCATACAGCCATGTTACAGCGAAGAAAGCGTAGACACACAAAATGTGAAGAAACAGAAGGCAAATCAACTTGTGCTATTTGGCTTCAGGCAAAAATTAAAGCAAGCCATGCTGAGAACTTGTAAACTTTTCTTACTCTGCCATGACACCTCTCTTTGAAGACCAAAAAGTCTAACAGCACTGATTGCAGAAGCGTTTCAGTTTAATGTTGGAAAATAGGCATGCAACCAAAACTATATGCCATCTACAATGGTTCAACCTCCCTTCAATGTGAAGAGGGCAATGAAGAGGTCAAAAACTCATTGTCTGGCAAAGAGTTGCTATAGTTAAATCTTTTTTTTTTTTTGTCTAGGCATGTGATTATATGCTTCTGAATATTAAATTAATTGCCCCAATAAGTCAATATTAAGAATCATGGTTGTAATCTGCCTTCAGAATCATGTGAGCAGCTCCCATTGGAGTCAATGGGAGATGTGCATGACTAGCTTATGGCAGAATTCACCATATATTCTGATTCAAACCAAATTCTGATATATTTCTCTTGCACTGTGATTTCAAAACATTGAAAGGGGACACTTTTGGTCAAGAATTAGTTCTGCTTTTAAATAATTGCATTTATCCCAAAATGACATGCTGCATAAACAGAGGGCATGCTTTGGAATATTAATTCAGCATTTTGGTTTTGAAAATTATTCCACCAGTCCTTTCCATACAGGGACTGGAAAAGTTCTTTTGAAGGAAACATTTATTATGCACATCAAAATGCTTCAATGCAAACAGGACAGGCAAGATAACACATTTTAAAAGCTTTCTTATTTTCCTTTTTTTTTTCTTTCTGGCAAACAGGAACCTTGTATATTACTTTTCATTATTATTTTTTACTCGCTTCTCCTAAGCTTGGAGCTATTTATGGAAATTACAGTACTCATATATGGTAGCTTCAGTCAAAGATATCAGGATTGGTATGAGAGGAAAATTTCGACTGAAAGCTTGTTATTCACATCGTTCTCTTCTCAGCTTGGCAAAGTTGAAGGTTAACGTCATCTGTTCTAGACATTTCAGATTAGTCACAGAACTTTTCTTGGTGGTTCAGTGCCTGGTCATCCAGTCAGAGGAACAGTAATCCATATGGAAAAATTAGCTCAATGCTACTAGACTGGTGGTTAATACTTGAGCCTTAGTTAGGAATGTTCGCAGCATCTTGGGACTCTTTTCTTCCTTGATCAATTTCTTAAAATAGGATTCTTCATCAGAGGCTGAAAAGAGGAGGACTGTACTGAAGTATTTTTTTTTTCCATCACCAAGTCTTTTTTTAGGAAAAAGATACATATTAATTTAAATGTCCCATGCAAATTTAAAAAAAAAAAAATTACACAATTTGGCTAGGATATACACTCTGAATTCCTGCACAGTAGTTTGGTTGGTTTGCATCCTTGAATGATAATCTTCAACAGGAGATTTTTAAAAATATACTTAATGTATAAATGCTGATACACACTGCTGGAAATGTGGTAACTAATTGAATTTTTGAGCAATAAAATATATTGACATTTTCCTTTGGAGTATTTTAAACTCTGTATTAAATTAGAAAATTGTTGCTTAACAAAACAAACAGAATATTCCTTCCCATTTGGCACGTAGCTTATCCTAAAGGGTTAAAATATCTTGTCTAAATGAAACAGGTGAAAAGGGCAGTGAACTGAGATGTAAAATCTTAGATGTGGTCAGATAAAGGTCAGCCTTTGCCAGTTGGCTTTTATAAACATCAGCTTAAAAGGGCATTTCTGACTTCTGAATCAAAATTGTTAAATGTTTTATTTAAAATACAAATTTAGAAGAAAAAAATGGCTTTGAAAAACTATGTTTTAAAAATGTAAATGAATGAAACAACCGCATTCTTCTTGGTCTGCAACCACTCTTCAAAAACACTAATTACGTACCTAACACTGAAAAATCTCAAATTTATGAAGATTTTATTAAAATGGAAAATTGTATTGACATGCTGAATAAATATATTTAGAAATATGTTCAAATGCATCTACTAAATTCATATTTTCATTTACAATTGCAAGTAGATAAACAGTTCTGATTGGCTGACTGAACCATAGTGCTTAGAATTTTAGCTCTTACTAAAATCAACTTTGAAATTATAATGTGTCGACAGAAGGGACACTGACATTATAGACATCTGTTCAATTATGTCATTTAGAGATTTTAGGTTTTTCTTTTCTTCCAGTTTCTTGTGAGTCAACATTTATCAATCAGAGGTTGAAAGAATTCATGTATATTTTTGAGAATTACTTCAGTAAAAAATGGAAAAGATTGTATACCGAAACAAAATTACTTCAACTTATTTTTAAAAACCTGACATCAAGTGAATCATTATTTTAAATGCATATCAAAAAACCTCTAAACAAATATAACAGTCAAGATAATTAAGATATATGGCTTTCACCCTCCCACTAACCCAAGAACTGGCAGACTAAATAACAGTATAACTAAAAAGGAGGTTGTGTTACATAGCAGTATGAGCATTAAAAAAAAGAAAAAAAAAAAAAGATATAAAAAAATGCCTTACCAAAATTGTAGTGACAACTACAGTTCTGTTCTCCATGGCTGAAGTGTCATTTCCAAGTGTAGGCTCATGCTGAATCAGAACTAATTTGTCCATGTCATTCCAGTAACCAACCTGCAAAATAAAAGGTATATAATTTACAGCAAGTAACTTTACATTTGGTGAAATTGCAGACATAATTATTACATGAAAAACAGCATGATCCAAAGATAATTTTGTACCAAAGAAGTGCTGCCATAGATGGGTGCAAAGTAGTATCCACCCAGCACTTTGGGTATACATACCATCTTGCAGCGCTGTTGCAGTCAGACCTGGTACTGCTGCCTCAGCAGATCCTGACTGACCTGTGAAATTTACTTCAACCAGGGGCACAAATTAAACCCCACCTGCAATATTCCGAATCCTTCCTTGGGCCATAAATGAGAGAGATATAACAGTTCTTGCTCTCTGCTAGAAAGTTTTCATTCATTAATCCCCCACAAGTTCTGGTCTCTGGAGGAGTGAAAGACATCCAGATTGCAGCTTTGCAATGCAGTAGCTGCGCTTCATTCCCTGCTCCATTGTGGGTCTTCCACAACCTCCAGCCCAGGACCTTAAAAAGCTTGTTCCATTGGCACTGACCTTTGGTATCTACACTACAAGTCCTGTTGTTAATTTTTTTTTTTAATGCTCAGCAGAGAGATGAGCACTATAACGCAGCTCGTGAATGATATGCCTCCCCTCTAAAAAAGTACTTCATAGAATGAAGAACTTCATACTTGCCTTTCCCTACTCACTCCAAAGCAAGATAAGCGTGACCATAGTCTGAAAGTCTCTCTGTTAAGCCTGCTGCAGAGGTGAAAAAAATCAGTTTCAGGCTTCTTGGCCACAGCCCTTCCCAGAGCAGCCTTAAGGCAAAATAACTGCCTTAGTTCACTGCTGGTGCTGAAACACTGAGGAGCCAGGTTTAAATCATCCGTAGAGAGAAAAAAAAAAGGTGGAATGCCTGGAATCAGAAGTTCGCCCCTTACATACACAGTTTTTTGCAGTGCACACCTCTGGCATTTAGTATAACCTGCAGTTGTGCCTTCTGCACCAGTAGTGATGCTGCTGGGCACAAGACATGAACCAGCATTACTTGCTGTAAGAGAAGATGGGACAAAGGCAGCCTGAAAAAGGGAGATTCTCTTTCAAACTTTTATTGATATGCTTGGGGATTATACAGTAAAAATTTGAAACTTCTGCCCCCAAAACTGCGCAAAGACTATATACTAAGTCTTTGGGCGGCTAAGCATGAATAGAGATGTGTCCATAGAACAATACTCTAGAACAATGCTCCCACCTAAGGAGGCTCTCCAGTTTACTGAGATTCTAATGAAATGAATTTAGAAACTGAATGTTTTTCCCAGGGAAGGTGCAGATAGTGGCAGTGATCTTAAAAGTTCCTTTCAAAGATGAGCAGTTCAAGCTGGCATAGGCCACTCGAGAAGCAGTTGGGGACTTGTTGGCAATGACTCTTCCTTCCTGCCTGCCTTTATTAACTGGGAGTTCATGAGAGCAAGAGGTGGGAGAAAGGAACTCCTTGTCCATCTCACTAGAAGAGGAAGGGGAATTTCAGAGGAAAATGGGGTCTGGATAGAGTTTCAGTGTTACTGTGTTTGCCAAAGAACAGTCTGTGCCTTGGATAAGACTTCAGTGTGAAGCAAACTGGCTGGACAATCAGATCAATTATGCAGCCAATATTATTTTTAGCGTTTTTTTATTTTTAACTATTTTTTTCAGAACTCAGAATAAAACTCATCTTCACATAGGATTCTATCCACGAAATGTGGTAATCATCTTGTTCAGAACAATGCAGTGATGCAGCAGATGACTCTAGAAGTGAAGGGGAGTGTTTTTTGGTTCCTGAGTTCATGTGCATTACTGAATACTATGCTTTGTTAAACTACTCATTATGTTTAATATTCCACTCAATTCCTTTTATTAAATTAATTTATTGAGAGGCAAGTCACCTGAGAAGTCCCTAAAGCCATATTCAGGCACACTCATCACGTCAGTGAATAGGCATTTGTGAAAATGACAATTGTATAAAGTAACAGAGTATGGGTGAATGAGTGAGTATGAGCCAATATTTTATTTTCAATTAGTGAAGTGAACAGGCACAAACTCTTCCAATGCACAACTTTTGTTACTTCTGGTTGACACATTCCTTTTCTCTTCGCTATAACATACAAGCCTTGATTTATGTGTCTACAGCTTACAGAAGCTTCAGTTTTGCTGATACAGTGGAGAGGCAGGTTGGTTTCCTAGTAGGATGCACTGCTAACAAATATTCTCTTTCATCCAGACAATCACAGATTCAAAGATAAAATTGATAACTGAAAATGTCAAGTTGCTGTCAAGAACTGTGACCGACTTGAGGCAGAATGTGTACACTGAAACCTGGCAGTTTGGGAAGCTCGTTATAACAGTGAGTGATTGTTTTTCATTGTGCAAGTGTTCACTGCTGGGAAGTTCAGAAGGAAAGTAGAAAATGAATGATGCAGTGTGTTGTAAAAGTAAGTAACATAGCAAAAAGCAGACAGAAATAAAGGAGATTTTTGAGGAATGGCAGGTATTTTTAAAGGAATTTCAGCCTGTGTGCAAAGGTGTGCATTTCCTCGTGTGCACCTCAAACCTGCACTAAATCAACTCTGGAACTGGATTACTAACAAATATATAAGATATATATGACAAATGTATGAGAGTATAGGTTTGCAGTAACTCTGAGAGCTCTAAAATACATTCTGTTTACCTATAAAATCTCAAGTCCTCAGGGGAAAAACACCTCAAAGGAAAGGATTGAATTCAGCTATTATATAAGTAAATCCAATTCAATATGGATTTCTATTAGATTTTTTAGAAGTTTTGTCTACTTACGGAGAGGCTGAATTTATCACTCAGAAAGCAGTACTGCAAAAATATCTGCCTCAAAGTATATTTGTCAAAACTGTTTGGCTTTTGAACAAACAATGTCATTTTTGAAGGCCTGTGCACCTTAGATCAACCACTGAGGTGTTCCTGCTGAAGCCCACAAGTCACTAAAAGCAACAGATAACTCTAAATTTCTGATAATTTCCACTTTGGTTGACAAAGTTCGAACTCAGGATCCAAATCTTAGACATATATGTGAATATATATATAAACTTTGATTATTTGTTTTGTTTTGTTTTTAATCTTGACACTCTTGTTTTGCAGACAAGAACCTTCTGTAGAATGCTGCATAAATGAAACCAACAGGAGCATGGGTTATTGTCTCTCATTTGACAACACTATATGGAAATCTGCTTCTCACTAGCTGTGCAGTTTTGTAATGCTCTATTCACAACCCTAAAGCTGTAGACAGCAAAAATCACTCTTCTAAAGATTAGAGACATGTGCTACTCTAACTGGAAAGACTCGTTCTGAAAAGATTGCTGGATGATTCATTAATCATGTTATTTAGGATGTGAGAAGAAGACATTAAAGGTGAAGGCCTCTTAGTTCAATTAAGTACAGTCATTTCTCACATAATATATAGGATTTGTCAGGTTGGATGGAGCACAGAATTGGTTCAGTGATCACATATAAAATCCCAAACAATACGTAAGAAATAAATTCTTGTGAGAAGCCAGACCTGTCAGAGCCGTTATGGCTGTATACATCAAAGACAGGTGATGGTTTGAGAGTGGCATAGAGACAAAGGGAAAGCATTTCTGAAAAGATAAGAAAAGCACCTTGGGATGCTAGTGCGGTGCAGACATAACTCCTCTTTTTGTTACCACCTTTCCCCTCAAATCATAGGCAAGAAGAGAGGATGGGGACATCCCTGCAATGGTGCAAGTCAATGGCACCATTCCCAAAATGGATGAGAAATGTTGAAACGAGAACAATAAGCCAATTGGGGCAATTAGTTTTCCACTAAGCAAGCTCCCTAATGAGTTACCTAAGTTGTGACCTAATTAACTACACCTTTTCTACCTAGATTTCCCTCTGGTACCACTGAGTATTGGGGATGGAGAGATTGTACCTCACTCACCACTTGCCTTGGATGCATCCCAGCTACTCGTACATCTGCCTGGCGGTCGACAGCATGGCTCGCAGCCAGCCAGGCAACAAGGTCAGACATTCTCTGGCAGAAGACACAGGGCTTCTCAAGAGAGAAGCAAGACAGATTCACCTTTCCCAGTGTATTTCTTAGCCATATGTCATACTTTCAAAAGTCAACTGCACTAATGCACCTGATATGCAGGGACACTTTTTGCTTTGGTCCACAGCTCTATACTAGGATATTCTGTCAGTAAGCGCATCCTAATGCGTAATTCTAGTATGGACCCACAGTTTAACACTCTGCCTCCTCATCACTGCAGCTTATCTTTGGCGATAAACTGTTCATCTGGGATACTATTTACCAGGCTTGTCACATATGGACAGACAGTGGAAGACTATTTAATCTAATACTTATTGCCTCATTCCTACTCAAAAAGCCATGATTCTATTCACCTCCAGCTTCTCACTTTCTCTTCTTCTGATGTCCTAGCAAACAAAACAGGCCATAGAGCCTCCAAAGGAAATAAATCCATTGAGGTCTAGTCCATTTTATGATCTTTATTTGTTTTATACTATGATAAACTGAAAAATTTGAGCACAAAATAGGAAGGGCTAAAAAAACATAAGGCTTATCTCTTCAAAATGACTGGGCTGAGTGATGGTATATTTGCATTCAGACATAGCTGATGGGACTTATACTATTAGCCTGCCTGACAGGCTGACTGACATTTCACCTCTCTAAGATGCACACTTGCTTCTGTATTCTCTAAATTTTTCCATGGAACAATAATATCTAGTAGAAAATAGACTTTCTGCTTACACCTGACATACTATCCATGCAGTTGATATATTATCCTTTTTAAATGACACAGAATCCAATTTATTTTAACTCTTCAGTCATCATAAATTCATTTATCAAAGAATCACAGAATCATAGATTCATAGAAACATAGAATCACAGAATGGTTTTGGTTGGAAGGGATCTCAAAGATCATCTAGTTCCAATCCCCCTGCCGCAGGCAGGGTTTCCAACTACTAGATCAAGCACTAGATCAGGTTACTCAGAGCTCCATCTCACATTTACAAGGTATAAATATAACAAACACTGTAAGCACATACCTTCCGAGGACCTGTGTTCTTCAGCTCAAAGACATCCATAGTGTAGTTGACTCTGCGACCATAGTGGTCAAATTGAACATTTCCTGTCAATCCTTGTATTCGAACCTAAAAATGGAAGAAAAAGCATAATGAAGATCCAGACTTACATTCTTTACTCTGAATGTCACAGAGTAGTGAAAAATATCTTTTTACCTCACACTCTCTGGTGGATAAAACGTATAGAATGAATATGTGTTGCTCTTTAAGGTAACCTCGTGAGCAACCTTGTCAGCAAAGCAATTCACTATCACAGAGGATGGGTGAGATGCACAAGGCCTGAAAGAAATGCTTTCAAAACCTCACAGTGAAGAAGGACAGACATAAAGCCACAAGGCTGGCTGGGGCAGTTTTCCACCACCTGTCTCAGAGCTGAAACCAAAATATGTTTTTTTCTTACAGCTGTGTACTGCTTTACTGGAGGATACCCAGACTGTGGACCTCATTCCAAAAAAATCACATCCATATTACTGCTGGCTCTAATTGTGTCAGGATCCAGCCATGCAAGAATTTTTGGCCAGACTTTGAGGCTCAAGCTGTCCAACCTAACACAGAAGCCTGATTTCACGTTTCTCACAATTATTACAGATCTGTGCATCTGCAGAGACTATGCAAAGCAGATAAAATGCTTTATTTCTCCTCCTAACAGTTAGAATGTGGATTTAAACCACTTACTCTTTCCCTTTGACCATTTATATCTGTGCTGATTTTTCTCCAGGGCTGAAACGCAGGCTTCCAGGCATAGAGCTGCCAGCTCTGTCAGCAGTCACTTCTCAGCATCTTCTCCTGAGCAGAGCCTGCTCATTTGCAATGATTTAAATTCAACTGCAAGATTTTTATTTTTCTTACTGTCCCATCCAAAGGAAAGGCTAAATCATCTTGACAGAGATCTGGAACTTTCTAGGCATTCATATTCATCAGGAATTCAAAATCCTGACATCAGTGAACAATGGCTCTGGGTTATGTCTTTTTAAAGAAAAAAAAAGAATACTACCTATGTGATTTCCCTGGAAGAAATCTGCATTTATTCAAGATGACAGAAGAATATTTGAAAGGCTATATTTGATAGAAAAATCTGTTTCCTTAAATGACAGTGTCTGCACAGCCAGGTTATATGCAAAGTGCAACAGATGAGCTCAACATCTCAGTAACACAAGTCCCAACTAACTAGTAAGACTAGAACTACTAGAAGTTTTCTATAGTTATAATTCCCTTCTGCATTCATTCCAAATTCTAAACCAAAACATCAAAATAGCCCCAGCTGATACAACTGGCAATTGACAAATAAATTTCCCCTCTCCCATCAGTACCCTTGAATATAGTGTCTTCCAAATCATGTAGTGTACAACTTGTAACTAATATTCACAAAGATCACTAGAATAAAGTCCACCCTTACCTGTTTCAATGTCCTCTCCATATCAATTCCTTGACCCCATGGGGCAGCAGGATTAGCAAGACAATCACCAGCATTTCCTCTTCTTGAAATATCTATTTTCTGCCTTCTAAGATTGCGGAAAGTTTCAGCCATCACAAGCACTCCATCATATGTTAATGCAGATGTATACTAAATGGATGGACAAACACAATGCCTTAGAGTTGGTACACTTTGTAAAAATCAGCTATCTCACTTCTTTCTAGCTTGATGCATTACACAGCAGTTTCAACACTTTCATTAAGAAAAAACTCTCCTCAAAATCAAAAGCAGTTTTGTCTAAGAGATGAATGCAGGATTGAGAAGAGTACATTCCACTAGTTCCAGCTTTTAGACTATATTTCATAAGGGCAGAAAAATCTGCCACTGAAGAATTATCAGAAGAAACAAATTAAATTGAAGATACTAATTTCTCACAGTTTTTTAATAGTTGTCTTACCCTTTAGGGAATGGCTTCATGCCTCCACCCACCCATCAAACTTACTCAAACAGAAAAAAAGAATAAAAGAAATAGCAACTGAAAAAGATAATAAGAAAGAATAAATGAGCAGAAATCCAAGTTGCTGGATTTGTTAAGAATGATCAAGAATATGTTCTTCCTATTGGAAAACCTGTGTCAGCCCTGTGAATAACACACAGTACTGAACAGTACTTAAGAATAAAGGGGGCTTGGCAGGTCATCAAAGGCAGTCAGTGTTTCTAGACTAACTATTATAACTATTTTAGATTGAGAACATGTTAAATTAAATGTGTAGAGTATGTCTTCTGCAGATTTTAGCTAGGAGCGTATAAACAAAGAGGCATTTTTGCACCATGGTCCTCCGATGAATTTCCTGCATCAGGAGAAGTGGGTCATAACCCCAGGGCTGATATTGAAATTCCCTTCATATGCCAAACTGTCAGTCGTTGAAGGCTAATTTCCTTCCTGTCCTCTATCTTGCATATTATAAGCCTGTTGGGACATGTTTAACTTTATAATCTTGAATTTTGGTTAACCATAGGTGAATTATGTGTGATAATGTTTAATCATGTCGACTTCTTAGAAGGGGGCATCACAGTTCCATTCATTGGAAAGGAGTCCTATGGGCTAAATCGTTCCACTCAACAGTACCGTGGATCTCTGCATTCCATAGACCACAGCATCCTTGTGGTTTTTTTCCCCTCCATGAAGCAAACTTCTTGAATATTCACCAAATGATGTAGATATCCTTTGTATTACCCATCTTGATGCTTTCTATAGGCTTTGCCAACTCGTTGCTCTTCCATCCACAGAATGGTTGATTGCATACCTTTGCACAGCGCAGTAGAGCCACAATTGGGTCTGACATGTATTCGTACATATATAAATCAGAGCTGTTTTGATGAATTCATATTTATAACTATGCTTTGATTTGCCTGACAAGAAAATTATAGGTGACAGAAATATTTTGTTATCCATCCGTGAAAGATTAGGATAGAGAAACACTGGGATGTAATTGCACTGTAAGATCATGCCTGAAAATGATTATTACACCAGGTTTTGAGACAGAAATAATTCCAAAGGAAATTTCAGATGAAAATTTAAAGGTACTAAATTTACAACTGTGGTTATATCTCATATACAGAAGAATTCAGCTGTCAGGAAAGCTCTGCACTCTAAGTGAATCTAGATAATTAGATTAATTCATGTAAAATAGGTTGAAATTAAGTTGTCAGTTAAGTGTTTGACCTTTAGTTCCTGTCAGTAAAGAGGTGATTTGTAGACTAGCTGACAAAAAACATTAAAGTACATCAGTGAAACGTGTTGCAGTCTGTGTTTCTATCATAAAATCACAAGGACAAGACATAATTAGTTGCCAGTAATAGTAGGATAAACTGCCTTATCTTCTGTCTAAATATTAAGGTCTTTACTCATTTATTTATCAGTGTTAATCAGAAATTGGAACACCCGAGTGATATCTTTGATAGTGCTTCATATTCATCAATACCTTTGGTGGGGTCTCAGATCCTGGGTATTCTCTCTGGTCCAGCTTCTTCCAGCGCTGCATCAACTTAGTTACCATTGGGGTACTGAAATCTACTAGCTGAAATCCCGTCACATTAGCTCCTCCATGCATAAACCTCTCCAGAGAAATATCTTTGAATCCCTAGAAAATCAATTTAAGATTTTGTTTGCCCGTATACATCACTGTGAGTCCAGTCTGCTGAGTCAGTAAGGCAGCATAAAGAAGGGCAACAGCAGGCCCCCATTAGCAGCTAAGACTTAAAATCAAAGAATAATATTGAACCTCTGTTCATAGTTTCCATTTGTGTTATAAAGAATGAAACAAAACCAGAAAACAAAATTCTCACATTATTTATTGCTAGAGTGGTCTCAACACCTCAGTAACACATTGCTGGGAATGGCAATCAGTTTAGTTTTAGCAGGAGTGCACTTGGAGAATCAGATGAAAAGAGCCTACAGAATATTTAATCCTAGCATTAATTTCCACTGAAGTTGGTAGATTTTAATGAGCACTGTGCTCATGCTTGGTCCATTACATCCCTGCTTCTTTTCATGTTTACAAAGTGAACAGCATTATTGTATAAATATATTTATTCCAGGACTCATTGTTTAGGCTGAAGTTATATGAGTAACACAAGTTATGAAATAATATAATGGGCATTAGAATGCAGAGACAGCACATGAGTGTCTCACTGTTAGTACAAGGTAAAAAGGAAAACACAGTAACAGAATCAACCTTTTGTGAAACGTGGTGATAGCTATCAGATCTAAATCTATCTAAAATCTAGGGTGACCCCCAACATGGAACAAAAAAAATAAAGTACATATACTTCCTGACTTACTGGTTTTAAGGCTCATTTGTCTCAAAGGCACACAAACAAATCTTTTAGTAAAATTTGCCTTTGGAGATGCAACTGAGCTTCAAAAGACTGCATAAAGCAAACAGTTAAAGTAGGAAAAAAACATTAATTATTTGCTACTACATTTTATGGTATCTTAGAATTATTATTTTTTTTTACATTCTTCAATTCCTCTGATTGGCATTTAACAGTAGAAAATGAAGTCTATTATCATACAACTTAAAGAAAGATTTCAGAAAAAAATAACTGTGGGCCACTGACCCAATACTCCACATTAAAACAAAACAAAACAAAACAAAAAAACACCACAGCGATGTTCAAGACAGAGATTTGATTCATTTCCTAAAGGAGACTCACAGTGAATATGAGAAGTGACACATCAGGAAGTCATATTACTCACGTTATTGAATAGTTGATAGATAGGAGCATGCACCCATGCTGAAGTTCTGAGTGTTTCCACTGTATATCCTACTGTTTACAGCAACCACTTTGCGTGAGAAAGGTTACTTGGGGAATTATAAATTTGGTATGATGAAAATCTAATTTGTAAGACCCTAAGAGGACAGACTTCTCTCATTTCAAAAGCCTGAGGTCTTAAAAATAATCTGAAGTGATCTTAAGGTACCAGTATACCAAAGCACAGTAACATATTTCATGTCAGCTAAAATTCCTCGAGGGAAGAATAAAAAGAAACAATTGGAAGTACACATTAGACTCTGCCCTACATTCACTGTGCTTGACCAGGAGGGTATTTCAACTTGAAAAATGAGTTACTTTAATAACAAACTATCACATTTGCTCTTCATTTGCCTTCTAAACATTATTCATGCGAAAGTGCTGTTCAGACTTACAGTGAAAATACTGAATTAGTGATTTGACAGGGAGTAGCTGCTCTTACCACAAAATGAATTTTCCCCATAAAATGTAGGAAAGTTACTCCAATAATTGTTATGCTATTGATATTAAAAAGATGAGTCAACACTGATAGTGTAGTTCTGTAAAGGCATCTAATTCAGCCACAGGCAACACATAGCAGTTCATTACCACATTGATTTTGACAAGATTTAAGAGGATAACATTTTATCTTTCTTTCTTGTATAGATGGCAGAACAACAGAACCAAGTTCTTACACACTCTCTAAAGAATGTATTATATGCAACCACATATTAGTGACAAAAGACAGATGAAGTTCTGAGACCCCAAAGCAAAACTGAGTGTTTCACTTACCAAGCAGGGGTATAATTCTAGAAAAGGATCTTACCAGGTTGGCAACAATGTAATGGTATCCTTTAACATGCTTTCCCACGCTCACTATCTGTAGGAGAGAAATAAGAAAGAAAAAAAAAAAAAAAAGAGAGAGAAAAAAAAAAAGAAAAAAACCCCTGTCAATACAGTGTTTTCACAGTCATATAGATATAAATTCTGAAGCATTTAACCTTAGCAATATAACATTGATGGCCTTACTCCAATAAAGTAGCTATAACTTTCCAGGAGTTTAATCATAGGAAAAAAAAAGTTAAAATTAAAGTGGGTAAAGTAATGAACTGGTAATCTGAGTGCCTTCCATATGATTGAAAGTGTTAGTGTAGTACACTATTTCATCAAGTACAGCAATTACCCGCGGGACACAAATTCAGAAGCAGGAGGTCACACATTAGCTAGAAAGCCTACCTGCTAATGTACCTTTTCATTTCAAATGAGTGCAGCATTTATGAATCAGTCCGGGTCTTCACCTCTTGGGATCAAAGCTGTTTGCCCTTGAGGTGGTCAAGTACTCTAAGCGTTATTCACTTCTCAGTAATAAACTGAAGATTTGGGAATGGGAATGAGCAAGGACAGAGGAAGAAGAGGCAGCTAGGCTTGCTGCTGTGAAAGCCTCTTGTCTCCAGCCGTGAGGGGCTTCTGGTGACGTGGGAGGCGAGAGGGACAACACAGCACTTGGTCCCAAGGGGAAGTCATACACGTTTGAGCCTATAGCCAACATCTAACATCAAGTGATGCAGAGGGAGAACACACCTGATATGCTATGGTCTTGATACGGCAAGCTCAACAACAGGGATTAGACAAAACCAGTGTCAACCCATGCCTTGTATCATTTCTATGACAGCATGCCTATTTAATGTGCTGAAAACCAAAAATGAGGAGTGAAAATCTTCTCAGTAGAAAATGGCGCTAACAGATTGGTTAGTGTTTTTACTAAATAATTTTGTAGTAATACATGTGATACCATGCCGCTTATGTTTAATGCCAGCAAAGAGCCCTTTAACTCTTATTTTCAATTATATTCAATGGTTTACCATTCACTTTAAGAAAGTCTGTTTGTAGTCAAATACATCACAGAATCACAGGATTATAAAAGTTGGAAAAGACCTCTAAGATCAACTAAGTCCAAATGTCAACCTACCACCACCATGACCACTCACAGAATCATAAAATCATGTTTTTCTCTCCTCAAGCACTCATCCCCACTATACATCTTTATCTTCCTTTCAAATGAATAAATAAGATATAGGTAAATGTTTGCCGTGTGCTGCAGATTGATAACAATTTATTTTATTATTTTAAAGTAATAAAGTGAATATGCAATTTGTTACCATTTATTACTATCAGCAATTAAGCATCTTTTTTCTTTTTCTTTTTTTTTTTCTTTTTTTTCCCCCCACATTATACAATGAATTCACATCCTTGGTAGTACAAGGAGGGACTTGAATGGCTTCAATGGAAATGGGATCCCCAACATCAGTAATTCTTTTACATATATACTCCCTCCACAGTCTGTAGTAATGACAATATGTTTGCCTCTCTACTAGAGGGAAAATGATAATGATAGAGATTAAAACCCCACAATTGGAACATATACAGCATCACAGTTTCAGTATAAGAGGACATGATTTAAAATGAATGTGACAGGATAACCATGGTCCAGATCCTCAGCTTGGGAAATCACTGCAACTCCCTTTGAGCTCCTGGGACCTGATACAGCTTTGCCAGTTAACACCCTTAGTGATTTGTTCCTTCGTGTGGTTTTGTAACACAAATTATGACAAACATCGCAACATATAGGTCAAATTAAACAAGCACAAGATAAACCTGCATCTGTTGAGGAATATCAGCTATATTCCTGTAGTTTTTCACATAGTCAAAGTGAGTAAATATTGCAAATGATTAAATGAATTTGCCTCTGTTCTTTTTCCTAGCAAATGCATGTAGAAATGACTGCAGAATTCCCAGATTTAATGTGAAAAATATAGAATATTTATGAAAAAAAGATAAGATTTTTGTAAGCATATTCTTTCAAAGCTTGTCTCTAAAGGTAGGTAATAAAGGTACACATCTACGAATCATCTAGTTGTCTGTGCTTCCTTTTAAGTCGGTAGAAAGAACAGGCACTCTGAGGAAATGATTCATCTTATTCTAAAGTACACGTCTAAAATTAATTAGACAGCTTGTGCCCTGAAAGTGCTTATTTTTCTCCGCTGACTACAAGAAGAGTTGATGATGATTAGATCTGATGTAGGCACCTACATTTTATATCCCTAGTGTTAACTGAGATGAATTTCACCCGAAGAATGTTGATCACACAGACAGAGAAAAAAAAATGATGCTATATGCTTACATTTTCAACCAAGATTAAACACAATTCTGATTTTTATCACTCATGATTTAGGAAAAAAAGTGCCTGTTTAGTGAAAATACCTTCCGCCTTTATCTCTTGAATACTTAAAGGTGCAGCTTATGATCTATAAAATAGGATAGGAATCCTTGCTACCTGACTAACCACCCCTCTTTATGTTGTACTTCTGCACTAAGATAAATTTCTAACAAGAGAAGGAACTTCTAAAAGAGCTCCACAAACTCAAACATTTTCTTTCTCTATCCTTTAACTGATATCAGTGACTGGAGTCTTTAACAGAGATGAGACTTCGACCATTCTGTAAAATAATAGTAGTTATAGCCAAGAACTACACAGTAAATACATGAGTGCTAGTGAGTCAGGAAAGAGTATTTTTTTTCTTGTGGTAGAGCGGAGGAGTAAGGTAAAAAAACCAGACATCTACTCTGAAAAAGAGGACTGAGATTTTGGTAAATGAGGTATCTTCCAGAAATCTTTTGCTATAGAAATTCTCTAAGTCTGGGACACCTTAAAACACCACATGCCACATCGTACACTCCCAGATTTGGCCAAAAGGCCAACCTCAGTAACAATGCAGAGAAAGGACAGAGTTGTGCTGTCTATCATCTCCATGACAGCAAGCAGCAAACTCCATAAGATAGAGTGTACACAGCACAAGTGTTTGTGCTAGGGAGCTGGCATCCATTTCAAGCATGGTTCAGGCTTTTACTCTGGATTGTCTCTGACCTTCTCCCTGGAAACAACTCACAATGGAAGCTAGTTCACATCTAGGGCACATCTTCTCATTTGGCATCACCCAGAAGAAATTAACGTATTTAGAGACCGCAGGACATCCTTGACATGAAACAGCGCAAATACATGGCCACAATCAGGAGATCCACTCCAAAAAGCACATTCCTGAAGCAAATTAAGATGCTGCATGTGCCTGTGGGCACTACAATCCTACAGAAGCCCTCAGCATCTGTGGGACAGGTGGCAGGTACACTTGTGTGTGAGATTGGGTTATGGGAGCCATCTTCATTTCAAAATGGAGGGCCTGAAGGGAGGGTGAGGTGTTACAGCTCCGTGTGGTGGCTCTGCCAGGGAGCGGCCCTGGTGCTGCCTGCACCCAGCCTGGCACAGAGCCTGGGAGAGCCGGGAACCAGTGATGAGCATTACCAGTCATATAATAACCACACACAACTAAACTACTGGTATGGCATGCAAGGGAAGACCCCCTGCACGGTCTCAGGATACTTTGGTTAAAAAACAAACTGGTTCTGGCAATCAGAGCAACAGGGACCAGATCCATTCCTGCCCCTCATATACTGCTTCTTTACTTCAATATTTTAATACTTACTATTGCTCTATGCTCCCAATCTGGCTTCTCCTTAACAGCACACACAGAGATATTACACCTGGCTTTCGCTGTGTTAAGAGTTCAAGGTGACCTCAGCTTCCTCCAGGGAGATTTTGGGAAAAAAGTGTTGGACAGGGTGAACTGACTTATGACTTCTGTGGGGAAGGATGAGAGCAGGGAAAAGTGGGGTGCTGTGCTGGCTTTGGGGCATATGCATGCTGTAATTCAGTGAGCTCTTTTAAACTTGTATGTACAACTGAAGAAATTATTAAATAAGCAACACTTCTAAAGAAGAATGAATAAGGAGCCACAATTTACTCCCCAAATTACTGTTAATATGAAAGACAACAAAAGTCAAAGTATTAACTAGTACTCACACTATTGGTGAGTATTTTGTTTCAGAAAATGTGTCAACAGAAAATCAAACAAAATGAAATACTGAGGGCATCGAATATCAGTGCCGTATAAGAATCCAACACAACTTTTTTTTTCCAAAGATCATTTTTTATGTGCGTCTTTAAGTCCACAAAAAGATGAACTTAGAAAAAATATAAAACAGTATTATGCTCTATTGAAAATCACTCACATTAGTAAATGCATTTGTGTGTAAGAACAGTGTATTGTGAGAACTTTTTCTCGTTGATCTAGCGTGCCTTATCATAGAATCATAGAATCATAGAATCACAGAATGGCTTGAGTGGGAAGGGACCTCAAGGATCATGAAGCTCCAATCCCCCTGCTTCAGGCAAGGCTGTCAGCCTCCACATTTAATGCTAGACCAGGCTGCCCAGGGCCCCATCCAACCTGGCCTTGAACACCTCCAGGGATGGGGCATCCACAACCTCTCTGGGCAGTCTGTTCCAGCACCTCACCACTCTCACAGTTAAGAACTTCCCCCTGATATCCAACCTAAATCTTCTCTCCTTCAATTTAAAACCATTTCCCCTTGTCCTGCTCTTATTCTTATTATTCTTATCTTATTCTGATGTCAGTAATGTCAAGTGATAATTACAGTAGGTAGAATTATACTGTTGATATTCTGATGTCAGTAATGTCAAGTGATAATTACAGTAGGTGGAATTATACTGTTGATATTCTGATGTCAGTAATGTCAAGTGATAATTACAGTAGGTAGAATTATACTGTTGACTTTAAAGCGTGGTAAAAGCAGAGCCAGGGAGATCAGAATGAAACTTAGGCTTTATACACAACTTGGAACTTTCTGACTTTACCAGGCAACACTATTCTTTTTGTTTAGCTGAACAATAGTCTGGTTTAGGAAACTCAGGAGCTATTCCATTATCAAAAAGAAGAAGAGGTCTAAGTGTCTGGTTTTATTCTCTCTCTCTCTTATTTGTTGTTTTTATTCCCTTCAGGACTCTCAAAGTTCACAAACTTTGATAAAGCCATTTACAGACTTACATCAGTGTCTGAGCAGAGAATCGGGCCCCAAGCTAGCCTCTGCCCTTCACTGCCACAGAAATGGATATTGCATATAACACATTTTAAAAGAATGCTTAACTTCCATAGCATGAAATCTCTCTCATCATGTTTTCCAACAGATAAAGGTCACTAAAGGTAGTGTGGAAAGAATTTCTTTTCAGCTAAATCTCTTCAAAGAGTGATAGCTGTTCATTACCAGTGGGACTTTAAAAAAGGTTCTCCTCTTTGGAATTGTCTCACAATCCACTTCCTGAAAAAAAGAATACATGCAATAAAATGAAGTCTGTCTAACATAATATAAAAAGTCTAGGGACTTGTTAAAGATGGAAGATTCAGACTTGACCTGAAATACTCTAGCAGAAATAGTGATAATATAAACCACAACTGAAATGGGATTTTATGCAATATCTGATGCAAGGATAAATCTTTTACAAAGCTGTAAAAATGCAATTGAAAAACATGCTTAATTTTAAAAGCTGTTGCTCTCAAAAGGGCACTATAGCTGGGGAGATGGTGGACAGTTAAAAGCCTAAAATCACCACAGAGGGTAGGGTGTACAAGAAGGTGATGAACAAAGCAGCAGTGTCTCTCTACAATCTACATGTTTCTTCCTGCACTGTGCAGTGGGTGCGAAGCCAGCTGGGTGGCTGAACACTGGTGATACAGCCGGGGATGGGCAGCGAGGGAGAGGCAGGAAGAGTGTTAGAAGAAGGTCACTTTATTAATATCACAAACCATTTGTATTCATCCTTTGTCTTCTACTGCATGTTTGTTTGTTCGTGAAATGAGCTATTTCTTGGGTTCAAACCTCATCAGTTTGCGGTGCAGTGACAAAATGTATTTGTATTACTTTGAGGTGTGGGCCTATTACTGTGTGCAAAATCCCAGCTGCTCTATAGAAAATGAACCTAGGCAGGGAGCCCCTGCTGACTGCAGCGTGAGGAAGACACTGGTAGCAGCGCTGGCAGCTGGCTGCCTCAAAGAGCTATCAGGTTACATTGACATCAGTGTTAGAAGCAACTCCATAGACCTCTAGGGGAAAAGCAAACAAATACAGAGGGACAGAAGTGATGAGGAAAAGGCATATTATGGATCTCTCCAAACCTTATGGATGAAGAAAAGATACACAGAGTGCTGCTACTATGGCCCTGAAGCATCCTAAGTCCAGTGATGCTGCTTCTGGCCCAAATTAGTGTGCTCTGAATGCAACCAAATTCTTTGGCTGATGATCTGCTTCTGTGTTCCTCTGTGAGAAGAATTAAGCCTACATTTTGTTCATCTAAATCAAAAGGATGAACAGGAAATGTGGAGACAAGGAGAGACTAGGCAAGTTCATGGCACTTTCAGCTCAAGGGATAAAGAAATCCTTGTTGTGCAACTAAACAAAAAAAAAAGAAAATCTCTTGATAAACGCTTGTACATGTTGAGGTAGTGATCTTCTATGCTTGTATACTTCAATCAGAGGAGACTGTAGAGGAATGATCGAGCTCATGTTCTGCTGAATTCATGTATCTAGTTAATTTCTGCTTCTCCATAAGTATTCTGCTTCAATTTATTATTCTCAATTAATTGGTCTAGATATCACTTGTAAAAATGTCAGTTGCCAGCTTCAGTTAGCAGACACACTGAAAATTAAGCTAAGAAACAATACTTTTTAAAACAGCAAAAATTACAGCTTTATCAATTTAGAAAGCTTCAGCAATCAAACATTGTTTTTTCAGGTTTAGCATGCCAGTGGCAAAATATTGCAATCAGAACAAGGAGTGGAATATGTCGGTTTCTGTATTTTTCACCGCTTACGCATTCATTTAGTTTCATTTTGCCGGTAACAATAATAATCGATCGTTCCAATGGCAGTCTGCTCCATCTTACCCATCAGACAGATTTGGCTTGGAGTGCTAACACTGACATGGTACTTTCTGGCTGCATATCTCAAGACTCTTTCTTTAAGGCTGGGGAAGCTGTGGATCAGAGATTAACAATACTAGTACTTTGCTACGTGACAACTTTACGCCTGTGTTTAATTTTTAGTATTACAAAATACTATGAATGTTCTTTTTATGATTATGTATAAATTCAGCTGTGTACACAGAAGCATTAAATACACGCCAGATGCTGCACAGCAGTTTTCACCTCTGTGTTTAAAGACGAATACAGCCCTGGATGAGCAGAGATGTTTCATCTTGCTGATACAGAGTGTTGACAGAGCTGAGAAATCTACTGGGAAATATCCCATTTAGCTTTTATGTGGGAGGGCTGGAAAGGAGAAAAAGACTGGGATCAGTCTGTTGGGCAGTGCAGGAGCCAGACTGAGTATCTCTGACAGCAAAACTGAATTGCAATGCAAAATTCAGAAGACGCTGCTGCTTGCAGCGGACAACCTGGAAGACTTTTAACACATGGAGTGCTGAGGTTTGAACTTTGTGAGATGGAGATGGTGGGAGAGGATGGAGCTGCTATTGACAGAAGAAAGGAAAGGAAATTCATTGCTGTTCTTCCAGAAAGGTTTTTTTTTTTTCTTTTTTTTCTGAATCAAGTTCTGTACATAGCTATGCACATATTTTTTTTTGTTCATACATCTATGAACACTGAAGCTCTGGGAATATGCAAATTAGGAATAACAACATGCTCTTTTGGAAAGGAGCAGGCACAGAAGTCCTAAGCTAATGCACTCATACTTAGGACGTTCTTTTGCCTTTACTTGGCCATGCTTTGCATGAAGACCATGCAGACATGGTTAAATTTAATTCCTAGTTAAAATCTACCCAAGAAAACTATGAGAAATTACAGAGACTGCAGCAGAGCTTTCAGCAGCAGGGAACGAGTGGCCAAAATTCTGGAGAAACAGGTGCCCTCTTAGTGAAGAATGTTTTAGATACAGCTGCTTTGCAGTAGCACAGAGGTTCATCTGATTACCTTGTTTCCCCTTGTCCTGTCTCCACACACTGCTGAAAAGAGTCTGGCCTCGCCACTTTGTCCCCCACACCTAAGATATTTATAGACCTGGATCAGGTCCCCTCTTAGTCTTCTTTTCTCAAGGCTAAACAGACCCAGTTCACTTAGCCTTTCTTCATAGGCCCTTCACCATCTTTGTGGCTCTCCGCTGGACTCTTTCCAAGAGATCCCTGTCTTTTTTGTACTGGGGAGCTCAGTATCATCTGATAGTGACAGGACATGGGGGAATCATTTAGAAGAAAGGAGATTGAGAAGAAAGGGTTAGATGTTATAAGAAAATTCTTTCCTCAAGGTGTGGAGAGGCACTGACACAGGGTGCCCAGAGAAGCTGTGGATGCCCTATCCCTGGAGGCATTCAAGGCCAGGTTGGATGAGGCCTTGGGCAGCCTGATTTGGTGGGTGGCAGCCCTGACCACAGCAGGGCAGTTGGAATTGGATGGGTTTGAAGGTTCCTTCCAACCAAGCCATTCTATAATTCAGTGATATGTTTCTATGAGCCAGTCAGGTATCATCACAACAAAGAAAACTATCAGCCTCTTGGGCTGCATTGCCAGCAGGTCGAGAGAGATGATCCTTCCCTTCTGCTCAGCCCCGGTGAGACACGTTTGGAGTGCTGTGCCCAGCACTGGGCTCCCCAGTGCAAGAGACATCGACATACTGGAAAGAATGTGGCAAAGGGCCAAGAAGGAATCCGAGGTCTTGGAGAACCTGATGAAAGAGGAGAGGCTAGGAGAGCTGGGACTGTTCAGCCTGGAAACAAGAAGTCTCAGGGGACTCTTATCAACATGCATTAATACCTGATGGAATGGTGTAGGGAAGAGGATACCTAACTCATTGTGGAGGTGCACAACAACAGGATAAGAAGCATTACAGGAAATTTAACTAGATATTAGATCTTTATTATTTTATTTTTATTTTTTAGTGAATTGATGGAACCAGGCATAGACAGGCTGCAAGATCTCCATCCCTGGAAGCATCTGTCAATGCTTTCATTTGTCAAAATTTGTCAAAATTTGACAGGGGGCCTGAGTAATTAATCTAAGCTTGCCTCCTTGAGAAGGGTTTGGTCCAGATGACCTTCAGAGGTCTGTTCCAACCCATTCTGCTGTTCTATGACTGTTTGTAGAATAGATCTGTTAGCATCAGTATTTCACAGCCTGAATTTCACAAACAGATCTAAATCTGCCTAAAACTAAAACTCAGCTGTGAGACTCCAGTCTTCTTCCTGGTAGCTTATTTGCTCTGTGATGTTTCATATGCGCTGCCAGCAAGAAGTCTGCCAGAAAAATAAATAGGGGACCATAACTGTTAAATTTCAATTTCAGTGTTCATGTTTTTGGTAGTTTCGTCGTATGATTTTGAATATGTGTTTTGTTTTTTTTTTTAAAAATTTGATTAACAAGAAAAAGCAATGGAAGTAGACTGAAATAGTTAACAAATTATCCACGGCCATCTAAATAATTCTTACAATTTTCAACTTAACTGTAAAATCTATTTGGAGCATTGACATCATTGTACATGTAGGCACATTTTAGAACACTATGCAAACTGTATGTTATAGCAGTGCGATCAACTATGGCTGACCAAATGACAGTAAGTGACTCCAGTAATACATATTATTAGTGTCGGGAGAAGTAAAAAGAACAAATACAGTGGCTGAACAAATAAGACATTTTCACAGAAATCTTCAAAATGATTTTCTGTTGTTCTCCAAATCTGTTCACAAGTTCATCACTTTATTACACTTCACTCTAGCTTGAAAGTTAGCAAATGAAGAAATCTATTATAGGTATTTGCTGAAAGTACATTAATCCTGCTAACTAAATAAAAGAACATCTTAAGGAGTGACAGGACATCTTCTTAAATGTGTGCATTTTACAATGTATCCATAGTTCTGCTTTTTCCAGAAATTATTTTTCCACTACTGATCTGTCTGTGTGTCTGTCTATCACTTTTCCAGGAAAATATCTTTTAACACACTGGGCACAGTGTCAGCTATATCTGAAAGGAAGATCATGTCTCTAAGACATCATCTAAGACATCTAAGACACTTAATCTGTATTGTGCTTATTAATACTAACAGAGATCCATCTGATTTTACCACCAAAGGGATAAGATGAACCCAGACACTCAGCCTCCTTCCTGACAGCTCACCAGCCAGCACATGGGCAGCACCTGGTTGGTCAATTTGCGAACATTTCCTGGTTAGCTATAGAAAATGCTATTTCTTGCTTGTTTGGTATGTATGTGGGAGGAAGATTTTTATGGTACTGGTTGCCACTGCTAGACTAAGAGTAAAACAAAACCCACAAAACCCAAAGGGGTATCAGTCCTTACTTCTTGTTCTCTAACGACAGCTTCATTCTCCTATTTTGGGATTGCAAAGATCCCAAATCAAACAGTTAATAAATACTAACCAGAGTAAAATAATATAACAATAAACGTTAAACAAACAACTAAGCCTGACTTGGAGCTGGGCTTGCTCAGCCTGGAGAAGAAAAGGCTGCAGGGTGACCTCATTGCAGCATTCTAAAGGGAGCCTACAAACAGGAGGGGAGCCAACTCTTTGAAAGGGTAGATAAAAGCAGGACAAGGGGAAACAGTTTTAAGTTGAAGGAGGGAAGATTTAGGTTGGATGTCAGGGGGAAGTTCTTTATTATGAGAGTAGTGAGGTGCTGTCACAGCCTGCCCAGAGAGGTTGTGGATGCCCCGTCCCTGGAGGTGTTCAAGGCCAGGTTGGATGGGGCCCTGGGCAGCCTGGTCTAGAATTAAATGTGGAGGTTGGCAGCCCTGCCTGTGGCCTTGAGGTCCCTTCCCACCCAAGCCATTCTATGCTTCTATGATTCTATGACTTGGGTTTTCTAAATTCAGCTGGAATAGCTATTTAGTTTGCCTTAATTTGGTCTTTCTCAGTAATAAATAAAAACAGATTTCTTTTGTAGGCATATTTATTTTGAAATATGAGTTCTGTATGTATATCAAATAGAAATTTAGTAAGTACATAATAGGAAAGAAGTAATGATTTTCTAATTTTTTTAAGATTTACCTTTTATTCTAAAGCTGACCTGACTTCTGATTTTCAGTGAAAAAGCCAGAAATACAAATACGCTAACATAGAATGTGGGACGAAAAAAAAAATGAACATAAGAAAAGAAGGAAAAATTCTTAGTGAAATGTGAGAGAAATGCACAAGCCTGATTCTCGCAATGCAGTTAATGCGTAGTTAGGCCAGGATTTTTCAGCTATTGCTTCCACTGGTACTGGTGGATTAGTTGTATGAAATAGAGTCTCATTAGTTGTATGAAATGGAGACTCATCTGGAGTACTGCGTCCAGGCCTGCAGCCCCCAGTACAAGAAAGATGCAGAGCTCTTTGAACGAGAACAAAGGAGGACCACTAAGATAATCAGAGGGCTGGAGCACCTCTACTATGAAAAAAGGTTTAGGGAACTGGGCTTGTTTAGCTTGGAGAAGAGAAGACTCCAGGGGAACCTCATTGTGGCCTTCCAATACTTGAAGGGAGCATATAAACAGGATGGGGAACGACTTTTTATGAGGGTGGATAGTGAAAGGACAAGGGGGAATGGTTTTAAACTGAGACAGGGGAGGTTTAGTTTGGATATTAGGAGGAAGTTTTTCACACAGAGGGTGGTGACGCACTGGAACAGGTTGCCCAAGGAGGTTGTGGATGCCCCATCCCTGGAGGCATTCAGGGCCAGGCTGGATGTGGCTCTGGGCAGCCTGGTCTAGTGGTTGGTGACCCTGCCCATGGCAGGGAGGGTGAAACTAGATGATCATTGTGGTCCTTTTCAACCCAGGCCATTCTATGATTCTATGATTCTATGATTCTATGATTCTATGATTCTATGAAATCATAACATTACAAAGTTTTTAAAATATCAGTTAGAAAAGTTCTGTGTGCTAATTTCAGGGAAGCACTTTAGAAACAGAAGAACAAAAGAAGTGATGCCTAAGCAGAGAATTTTCCATCTCTCTTATTGATTTTCATCCTTTGATTCAAAAAGAATTTTGCTGTGCTCTTTAAAGACCACTTTCTGAATGTATCGTGGCTCACAGTAGAAAGGGTCGTTGACAAACAAGGACATCATGGTCCTTGACACAAGAATATGAATCACTAGAATTGTCTTCAGCTACATATAAGCTGTATCTGTTATACAAAACTATGGATATGTCATTTTATCTATCTAGATCTTTCATTTAGTTCTTTTTTGTCTATTTCATCCCGGTAAACTGGAAATCTAATGGTAAAAAACTATCTCTAATTTCGTGCATATAGGGAAATGGGACCTTTTCTCCCTTTCTAGTCATTTATGTAATACAAATAGAGACTATCATAATTTCAATTTCTTAATTAAAATTGTGGAATATTTTTATTTTGACTGTGTCAGAACAAATGAAACAAAGGGCCAGGTAAGTAAACCGGGAAAACACTTCATGAGCTTTAGAAAGATCATTTATGATTTATTATCATTTTTTCAGAAAAAAATCTGACAAGCATAAAAAGTCCTCTGCAACTGCTTAATGTAGATGTGCTTTCTTCAAAACGGAAGCACATGTTCTGAAGTTTTGAAGAAATCTGGCATGTAACAGATTGTCATATTACTGCTTTCCATGCTCCTGCATGGCTCTGAGACTCACAATTTTGGGGTGAACAGCAGTGGCAGCACCAAGCCTTGTGTATGGGGCTTGTACTATAGAAAGAATAAGGTGATTGAAAAGCTAGAGATTTTCCTTACTATCTGTGTAGTCTTTTCCATTGGTTGTTAGTAGAATGGAAATGGGTAAGCAAAGAAAAACTTATGGCAAAGGTATAGATATTTGTGTTTGGTCTTCTCTAGCTTGGGATTTCAGGAAGATGAGGCATGCTAGAGGAGTGTATAGAGGAGGAATCTCACTCAGAGACAATCAAAAGTAATTCTCATTATTGTTGTTATATGATATTAAGGAGGTAGGGTGTTCTTTCACTATCCTGACAGTAAAATCTGAAAAAGAGCTAAAATTATCCTGGAACACTTAAGTTATGGCAGATTTTTGAGAGTAGGTGGACATGTACTGACTCAGATAGGCTGAAGACACTGCCTGTCTCACTGATGAATCAAAGCAAAAAATCGAAGCAATTATGACCTTGCTCAAAGTGACACCTTTTTCCAGTGCTTAAACAATGCTTTGAGCTGAGCCATGCCAATTGGCACTAATACAGAAACCAAGTGAAATGTTTCTATCAACACCAAATATCTCTACTATCAACCAGATAATGTGTAGTCCTGTGTGGGGGAGCATGATTAACGAAGAGAAACATAGCTTTATTGAGAAAACCATAATGGTTTGCCTTGGCATAGTCTCAGGAAGGAAAACTCAAAACTTTTTTGTGGGCAATCCAAGTAAATCAGACATAAGTACTTGAGGGCATCCTGAATGCATCTCCTGAATTTAACAATTTACCATCCCTTCTAGAAAATATCCATAAATCAGCATCATTACAGAAACATAAAAATCTGAAAGGAAGACTGCACATGCAGTCATGCACATGCTGGCTTGTGCACAAATTCTGGAGTCTGGATTTCAGATACATTGTTGTGTTCCAGAAGAGAAATTTTCCATGAAGACAGACCTCAAATACTAAGTGTGGATACAGCTTCTGCAGAAATCAAGGCACATGGAGAGGAGAAAAAAAGGAGAAAAAAAAATACAACAATGAACTAAGAAAAATATAAGAGAAAAAAAGTGAAAATGGTAAGATTAAAGTTGCACAAGAACAAGGAACTGGCAAGGGACTGCTTTTCTCAAATGGGCAGCTGGGGGAGGAAAGTGGAAGAAGACTCCAAGTTGGACAAGTGGACACCAGATACAGGCAAGAGAGCACTCCACGCACTCATTCTCTGGACACAGTGAAAACAGCTCCAAGTCTTCACTGCTTGAGGTCCACAGCCATGAGAAGTGTGAATGTGTACAGATGTGGGCAGTCACTTGAGACTAAAACTGCAAACCCACAAGCCAGTTTCTCTCCCTTCATTAGCATAAATTTAAGGGCAAAATAGTTTGAGTTACCATCTCATTACTGAGATGTAATTACTTTCCCTAAATGTTCTTAAGAATATTTACTTGTATATTGCAAAGTATTACAGTACAGTCACAACTTAGACTCTCAATTACAGGAGAACTAGGCAGAAAAAAGTTGAGTTAATTAGAGTCACTGAAGCTTAATCAGTTCCTCTGTGTATATAGGGAAGAGCACTCCAACTTTTAGTCCATTTGTGAAGTCACCATACCTGTCTGCTACAGTCTATTAAAGTCCTCATATAAACTGAAAGTCAGAGACCGATTATGTTAAAACTGATCTTATTTTGCACTTTCTACATTGGGGAAAATTCTTTTTGCCTCACTGCAATTTTTGTCAGATTGTAAATGTTTTTTTCACTGAGATGCACTTGATATCTGAAGGCAAACTGCTTTCATTTTGGAGTCCCAAAACAGTGTCTAACCACAGAACCCCACGCTTACTCGCAGGTGAGCTGGTCTAGGAAGACCAGGACATCCATGCTAGAGAGTAAAGCTACAGGTCTCCTGTGTACTTCACTCAGACTGCCTGCAACAGCAATGCTGCCTGTATAGGGATGTTCCTCCTGAAAGATGAAGTGGTGCTCCAGGGTTCTTGGAGTAGAATCACAGAACTGTAGGGGTTGGAAGGGACCTCTAGGGATCAACATCATCCAACCTCCTGCTAAAGCAGGTTCCCTACAGCAGGTTACACAGGAAAGGATTCAGGCGGCTTTTGAATATCTCCAGAGAAGGAGACTTCACAGTCTTTATGGGCTGCCTGTTCCAGTGCTCTGTCATTCTCACAGTGAAGTTTTTCCTCATGTATTATGGAATTTCCTATGTTCCAGTGTGTGCCTATTGCCACTTGTTCTGTCACTGGGTGCTGTTGAAAAGAACCAGGCTCTATCCTCTTGACTCTTGCCTTCATGAGAATTGATAAGATTCCACTTCAGTCTTCACTTCTCAAGGCTGAAAACCCCAGATCTCTCAATCTTTCCTTAAAAGGAAGATGCTCCAGGCCCCAAACATCTTTGTGGCCCTCCACTTGACTCTAGAAGTTCCCTGTCTATCTTGAACTGAAGAGCTCAGAACTGGACACAGTACTCCAGATGTGGCCTCATCAGAGCAGAGTAGAAGGGGAAGTTCACCCCAGTTCTAAAGCACCTCAAGATACCATTGGCTTTGTTGGCCACAAGGGCACACTGCTGGCTTATGTCCAACCTGTTGTTCACCAGGACACCCAGGGCCTTCTCTGCAGAGCAGAAGAAGAGAATGCACAATCTGAATAAACTGCAGAAATGTTCTGAAATATCTAACATTTAATATAATTAGATCTAGTGTAAATATATCAGTGGTCACTGCAGAGAGCTCCAGAAGTCCACATAACGGTACAAAGATTGTACAGTTAGTTTTGAAAATTCACCTGCACAAATTCAGAATAGCTAATTTCTTAGGTAAAATTAATCCCATCAAAATTAGGCAGTAGTCAAAAGAATGACTTTCTAAATGCATTTGTATGACTGGCTAAGATATATGAACATTGTAAATTGGGTGTAACTCCTAACCTTGACTCTCTCAGTGTAGTTAATGGAAAGAGGATTCTATCAGCTTTCAGGCTTACCCTGCAGAGGCATTAGCCAGATTCACAATGTCTGACTCACCCTTTTGAGGACAAGCACTGCTTTTTTATGACTTGTCATATATGCACTAAGTGCTTATTTTAGGTAGGTAAAATCCAGACCTCTATGAAGTCAGAGGAGGTCAAAACCTAGTTCCATTAAAATCAACATCCAGTCCAGTTCCGAATGATCTGAACAAAGAGCACCGGTTACGCTCAAAAAGAACTGACTATGCAGATGCTAATCAAGGAAAAAAAAAAAGAAAGAAAAAAAAAAAAAAGAATAGTAGCTCCAGGAAGGAAACAAAATGTATGTCTGAGATCAGTGAGTTCTGATTGTGTATCAAGTGACTTAACTGCCTGTGCAACTGAGTGCATGCTCAGTGCATACACCTACATAGGATGGTGGGTGTATTCTGGACTCCTGGTAATAGAGCATACTTTTTCTAATTCATGTTTGCATACATGCATATAAATCCACACACACATAAAGCTGAGGGGATAAGTATCTTTCTAAATACACTTTAAAAGACCCTCAAATGGGTGTGCTGTTTTACTACAACATAGGCTGAACCTGGGGAGATTTTCATCATAGCTATAGAAAGCATGTGTTAAAACATAATGGCAACACCGACATAAAAAATGGGCAAATGAATATCAGAGCAATACAGCATCATCTATTTTTCTCTTGGCAACAGTGACAAAAAAAGTCCTTTCTAAATCAGCCATACCATTAATTCTCAGTATCTCTATCTTCTGCCTTTAAAAGAAAATGTGATACATATATGTCTATGAGGATTATTTTATGCGCTTTTGTATCACAAATGGCATTTTTTATTTCTGTGACTTCAGCAGTAGATGTATCAGGATCCAGGGTGAGCAGTGCTGTGCAGGACCCGCCACCAGCAGATGGCAATCCTGCCTTGCAGGTCCTGCATTGCCAGTGGGCAGTGAACCCGGCACCCCAGATGCGAGATCACTGAGGAGCTGATAGGTGACCCTAAATTACTCTCCCATCGCTTAACAAAATGCTCCTTTCAAGGAATTATTTTATTCTTTTCCAGTGTTTAAGACCTCATTCAAGCACTGTGTAGATTCAGATCTATACACCGGAACAGGTACTGCTCAGTGCAAGCTGTCTGTCTGGAACAGTGTTTTCTTTACATAACAGCAGCTTTCTGTGGATAACTCATGGAAGAACCCGGCCTTCCTTCTCAGTTCAGCAGCACCTTTATCCTACTGTTCTCCATGTTCATACACACTCTGCTAAGGTAATAAAACTATCAGCTTAAATATAAACAGTAATAAGCGGAAAACATTTTATAGCTAGAAATACATGGTACGGGAAACATCAGGCAGGGAGGTGCTGCCCAGAGCCCTGTGCTGGGAAAGGGTTTCGGTGCTCAGGCAATGGCTGTTGTGACAAGAATCTTACAGGAAGGCAAACAGAGCAGGCATGTGGACCTATAGATGTCAGCCCATGAAGAGAAACCAAAGGGAAGAGCAGGCAATCTCATTTCCTCTGAGAAAGTAAACAAAAAGCAATGCACAGTGTTATCTCATTTGGAATTTCAGCGATGTGCTTATGGCGACATTAAAAGGAGTGTTACCTGTTCTAAGAGATTCTGCAGCCTCTCTATTTCACAGTCTATTACAAATTTCTTTTCTTGTCTTCGGTCCAGGTCTTCTAAAAGCCGCCTGTAGCTGGCATCATTGAAATTCTCCACACAGATGGCACTGACTTGCCAACTATTTTGTCCTGCTTTTTCCATAATAGCTTGAAGTATTGAATAACCTAAAAGAAAAGGATACAATACACTAGTAACGCAATAATTGTTTTTTATTATTATTTTTAAATAGGAATTGTTCTTAAACAATATTACGTCTCTTAATATTGGCTCCTGCATGGAAAGGAATAAGATAAAGTCTGTATCCCTACCTTTGGTTATTAGCCATGATCGGCGCACATTATGTAATTAATGAAAATTACAATTGCTATAATCAGAACTCTTGGAATGATTCTCAGTATTTTGGGTAAGCCATATATGATTTATACATATAAACTCATCGTGTCAACCATTCAATTTCCCAGATTGGTTTCATACAAACTTATATATCCAGACATTTCTCATGATATTGCAAAGAAAATACCAGAATCCACTCATTCACCAGAAAAATTTGTATACTAAAAAAACAGAGTATTAGACACTCAGATGCTTTGTTGTTTGTTGTCAGTGGACTCTTTTTTTTTTTTTGAAAACACTTAAGCCAAGTGACTTTTGATACTTCTGAATAAGAATCTACTGTCTCATGCTTTTATACTTATACATAGGAGCAGAAGGGTGTGTAACTGAATTATTTCATGCAGAAAAAAACAGCACCCATTGGCATTCATCAGCTCTTGCTGAATGTTTCTGGAGAACAAACAGTGGCTGTGAGCACAGTGAGGTGGGAAGGGTGAGTTCCAGCAGCGGTGATAGGGACAGTGGGGCACCTCCCCTGGTGTAGATTGTTACGAGTGCAGCATGCAGGCTCTTGTTCATTGCTGGTGAAAATGCACAGCTAATGGCGGTGACTGTGTTAAAAAATAGTGTTTTGCAGCTGACAATTTGCTCTATCAAATAGTGTTTCTGTGCTCTTCCTATCTGCTGTAGTGTTCATGGAAAAAAAATGAGGCATTACTTTCAGAGTAGCTTCCATATTTATGCCAGTAAAGATACGTGTGAATAAAAATCACATTGATCTATTTCAGAGATCCTATATAGCTTTAATCAATGCATGCAAAGTGACTAGAGGTCAACAAATGAAGGGCACCACAGAGGCATTAATTATTACTACTGGCAGGATTATTGCTCTTTGTCGTTACTATTTGATGCCTCCACTGTCATCTCTGAGTCCATTCACAGGCGAGGAAGGAATCTGCACCCAGGTCTCTGCCTGAACCCACAGGGCAGGCTCCCTGCTCATAACCTCCTGCAACTCCCCTCAATCCTCCTTCTAATTTTTCTTACTGGGGACGTGCAGCACAGAGGCAAGAGAGGAGCCTGTGCCTACTCAGAACAGCTTGCACATCTTGCCCTGACTTGCCAAACATTTCCAGAAGTTGGAAGCATGTATTATCCCATCTTTTATCTAAACGGGGAATTTGTATAAAGCAATGAAGGCTGCACACCTCAGATCCAGAGCTGATGTTTAAGAAAAACAAGGACGGGCATGTTTGTTGACAGAATGCTGATAGAAATAATACAATTCAAAGAAAGTGCCTCTGTCCAAAATCAAAACACAAAAAAAACGCACATTTTAATTGATATCTGGCTTTTCCCACTATCTTCAAAAGATTTCACCTCTTCAAAATCTCATATGATGACATGGATACACATGGTGCCTTCTTTCTCTCTTCCACAGGACGATCCTATGCTCGGGCACAGGGGTCCCCATCTATCACTGCAATGCACTTGGAGGCATCACTGCATGGCAGACTCCCCATGAAAGGTACTGACTGAGATTCCCACACATTGCCAGAGGGATCTTGTAAGTTACATTTCAGAAAGAGTATTGTGAGTGTGCAGTTGCTAACTGATAAAGTAGACCAACAAAACCACCAAAATCCAGGCTTGCTACCCAGTAAAATAAAATCAGATGCTCATTTTTTTTTTTATCAGAATATGCGGATTTTAGGACATATGACACTAATTCTAATGCAAATTTAGGAGTAGTTATTTTCTCACTGGCTCCTATGGCAATTTCAGTCCTTGAAGCATTAACATAAAATCTGTATCTTCTCGTTATTACACTACCTATCCACACTTTGAAATGATTGGGTTCTAGTTTTTTCTCCAATTCAGATTACACATTTAAGATAAAAATGCAAACACCTATAATGAAAACATAATTTGTGTAATTTATTTTATCTTATAAATTAGACATTCAATTTACAAAACAATGTTTTACCTTAGGAAATGCATTCAAATACTTTATGCATTGGCTGTTAAAGCATTTCTGTACTCAGCATATATTTTTAACCTGGTCTATTTTTTTCAAAGAACCATACAGCTTTCCTGTTAATTGCTACATAATTATTCTGCTTTTCCTGTTGCTATATTCAATCTCCTTTTTGTCTGTAATTATCTCTGCAAATCATGATGCGATTCTTTCCCAAACATTGTATTTCTTGCTTCATTTCCTATTCATTTCCACATATAGATATACATTAAGACTACTCCAGTGTTATAGGGGTTCCTGCTTCATTTACACTGTAGCTTTGACTTGGTCTTTGCTACAAAGACAGTCAACATTTACGTAATTCAGCTTCCTGACACAAATTAACATTTTCTTTGATTCAGAATGAATGGTGTTTGAAAGAGCAATTGACGTTCCCTCATTCCCCTCTTAATTCATTTTGACAACTTTACTGAGATGTGTTTTGATCAAACTGGGAGTTTATCCCAGCATAAAGCATGACAAATATCAGATAAACACATAGAAAAGCTTTTCTTCTACCCTGGATCAAGGTTTGACTTGCCATATTTCATTAGCAACTGCCTCCATTTAGGCACTTCGAGCTGCTCTACAGCTTCTCATCAGTAGCTGGCACTCAGACATGGGTTTTCATTTTAGTATATCTTTCATATAGAGCATAAAACAGGTAATCTGTAGTAACTGGATACAGCACACATCTCCACAAGATGTGCGGGATTCCTGTGCAGGTAATTCATGGCACAGTTATATATTCAGAGCACAAGAAGAAATTTTAATAAAACAGCTCGACAAGGGTGGAGTTTGTGCAGAATGAATAAAGGCAACCACAGGGTCAGATGGCATCAAAATTACACATGCAGAGGAAAATCTCTATTTGTCAAAATAATTGGCTACAGCCAAGATGGAAAAAAAAAAAAAAAAAAAAGAGTTTTATGTGATGTTGCAAGTATCTTATACAGCAAAAAAACTGAAACTAACCCAGGGTAATACTATCAATACGGAAACTAAGTGCAGTGCTTCTACTTAGACAAAATCCTTAGACTTCAGAGATGTGTTTGCCCAAGCAAAGACATCAGACATGAATTGTACAGCTGTGATCTGAAAAGTAGTTGTTTTCCGGTTATCTGCTGTTTATCCTCAGTTATGTCACAGACAGATAAGTGATTCTTTTTCTGGACGTTTAGTGATAAGTGTAAATTTCACCCCATGTACTGTGGAATATTTATGCCTTCACAAAAGCAAACTAAAAAAGAAGCTAACTCTTGTCATCTGAGCTACACGGTCAATGTTTTTTATTTAAACCATTATTTTACAAAATGCTTAGGTCTACACCAAGAAACAAAAGAAAAGGAAGTTGTGAGATACATATATAATAACCTTTCCTCGCCAACTAATTAAACCTTTAAATCCAGATAAATCATTAGGAAAAAATGCAAATTACTGGGTCCAAGCACAACTGGTTGAAGACTGGAGGTCTTTATCAACAGAATACCTGTCCTTCCAGCAGTTTGATTATTTAAATTAGGAAATCTCTGAACAAGAAAAAGCATCACTGAAATTGCTTGGAAACATAGTTGAAGTCTTACTTAAATGCAAAGATGCTATATGCAAGAATGGCTTCTCTTTTTTTTTTTTTTTTACAGGACTGTGATAATATGGAATTTTCCTCTAATGACCTGCAATGAAAAGTCTGCCAACTGCTTTTGTGGGTCACTGCTCAAATGCAGACTCTATTGACAACTGCTCAATGTCCATTTATAGCAGCTGCACTTCACTACCCTGGAATCAAACCTGAGACAGGAAAAGTCTGCAATGAACAGGGCCATCAGCAGCTCGATCAGGTTGCTCAAAGCCCCGACCAGCCTGACCTTGAGTGTCTCCAGGGATGGGGCATCCACCTCTCTCTCAGTGACTCACCACCCTTTACTGTAAAAAAAACTTCCTTATGTTTAATCTAAATCTCCCATCTTGAAGTTTAAAGCCATTTCCCCTTGTCCTGTCACAACAGACCCTGCTAAAGAGTCTGTCCCCTTCTTTCTCACAGCCCGCCTTTAAATACTGAAAGGCTGCTTTCAGTCTCCCCAGAGCCTTCTCTTCCCCAGTCTGAACAGCCCCAGCTCTCTTAGCCTATTTACTTCCATTTTATGGTGAGGTGGAATTGTGGTAATCTAACACATTACTACTGTTTTCCAAATGGATACCTGACAATTTTCCTGTTGAAAAACAAAATGAAACACAAAGAGTTGTTTTTCTCTTTTCCTGTAAAATCAGACCAGACAATGCTTATCCCCAAAAGTTTACTTACAAAGTGTGTAAAACACATTGTAAGCACCTGAATTTGGGAGCCCAGGCTTTCTCCTTGCCAATACTGCACTGCCACTGTCTTTAACCTTCTTGATCGTTCCCTCCAAGTAGCTGAAATCACGAGTCATCTTTTTCAATTTTAGAAGTTCAATAGTCTTTCAGGTGTTTTTATTTGTCTTCTTCTGCTCCAGCTAGGCTTGCCCCCATTCAATTTCATTTCAGTAGTCAGTGACTTAATTTTATTTATTTCCATTTAAATGAAAAGGAAAATCTGATATCTAAATCTCAGTGTGTTCAGAATAAACTGAAGTGATCAGATAAACATTTCTTGATTATTTTTTTTTCCTGCCAGAAGGTACATGGTTGCCTTGTTTCCTTTTCTTTCTCTCCTTTCCTTTTACCTTCTTGCTTGTTTGCTTTCACCAGCAATATTTCAGTGATCAATTACAGAGTTATAATTAGAATTTCAATAACTTTCATCTTCCAGAAACCTTTTAATTCTGGGAAACCTTTTCCCCTGTCCCTCTAAGTGGATGCAGTTGTTGCTGATGGGTTTGCCAGGAGGCAGACAGCAAAGTGGCTGCTTGCTCTGAAGAACAGCACCCCAGTGATAAATCATGGTATGGGATTATGGGGCAGAAAATAACTTAGTATTAATTTTCTATGATGCACAGGGTGCACTGTTCATGTATTATTACTGTTCTTTTCTTTTCTGACAACAGTGACTGACACAAGTCAGCAGGTTAATGCACTTAGGAACAACACATGCAATGTACTTCTGTTATGGCCCAAGGAGTAGAAGATAGCTCTGCGTAACACAGATCAGTTTCAAAACAGACATTATATACTGCACATTACTGACATGCAAATACATTTTTTTTTCTGGTCAAGGTAACTTTCCAGCAGGAGCAAAAATCCAGCTGTTCCAAAAATTATCTATGATCCCTACAGCTACAGAGGCTGAGACACTGAAGGTATTTTATGAAAGTGGCTTCAGTCTAATGGAATTCATATGAGGATCAGTAAAGAAATGCATTTGTTATAAATCCAACAAACAGCATAAGTGGAGAATAAATGATCAAATCATTTGGTATGGATAAGCCAATATACTTGACCATCAGGATTGGATTCCTGTCACTTAAAACTAGCTGTCTCTAAAGAAGGTGTCTAAGTTAATCATTCAGGCTTCCACAACAGAGATGGATCTCCCATAAAAAAAGCTTTTTTTTTTTTTTTGTCTTAGATATTTATCTCAGAGGTGCTTTTCTGTTTCTGCAGAAAAGGAGTCTGGACATGAAGCTTAGTGAAAACACCTGCCCTTTATACAGCCAAACCCTGGCAAGAAAAATCCTGACACTACAGTGATGAAACCCATACAAATAATACGTAGTACAAATGATGCATGATTGTATTAGATGTGTTCATCCAGTAACTACAAACACCCACATTCGATTGTATTTTAGTTTTTCCTCATTACAGTTGATATCTTCTTATAAACACATGATTTTGTTTTATTTTTTTATATTTTTGGCCAGTATGAAGCTTCCTGAACTGAGATTTATAAGCTTAGACATACGACCTTTGACACATGATTACTCATTCACATGCCTGACCTTCTCCACATTTAAGCTGCAGCCAGATCGTTCAACACAAAGAACGTACAAACTGGTTAAGTCAGATGCCACAGTGAAAGCTACAACTAGAAGTGTGCTCTGGGTTCTCAGGTCTAATTCACTGAATTGACAGAAAGACTGGAAAATAAGACAGGGAGCTCAAGAAACAATCCCATCTATTCCTCTCTATCCCTCCATCCCCAAAGGCAGATAAATTATATTTAAATCAGTCTAGACAGGTATCTTTGTTTGTCCTTAAAAACCTCTAAAGAGGATTCTGTAGCTTCCTAGGTAATATATTCATTGCTTAATTATCCTTATCACTAGGAGATGTTTCCTATAGTCAAACTTAAATCTCCCCTGGCACAATTTAAAACCACTCATTTCTGTCCTATCACAGTAGATGCGGAGAATGCTTTGTTCCCTTCTTCTTTAAAGCAATTCTTCACGTAACTGAGGATTGCTGTTTCATTTCTTTTCTGCCTGCTTTTCTCTTGATGAAACATGATTTTCAGGTTTTTCTTGTGGAACATATTTTAGTCTAGATTCTGGCTATTTTCTTTCCTTTCCTCAGGATATGCTGCAATTGATCCACATCTTCCTTGAAGTGCAGTGCTGAAAATGCTGTATATTTTAACCACACATTCCTAAGCAGACACAGTCCTTTCATTTTTTTTTTTTTTTATCATCTGAAAGTTAAATAAATGTTTTCCATATTTTTTCATCCAAGACATTAACAAAGACAGTGTGAAAAACTGACGCCAGAATAGGTCACCACATGATATCCCCTTATTTGACAGTGAACCTCATCTACATTTTTCTGAGTCCAAGTGTAATGATTGTTTTGTCGTATTCTAGAAATTTAATTGAGACAAAATTTCCTTAACTCATTTAGAAAAATTTCATTTAAACTATTTAAAAATTTCTACTACAATGAGACACCTACTTTTTCAAAGCATATAAAATCTGCTACTTTGTAAAAGNAAAAAAAAAAAAAAAAAAAAAGTTCCAAAAGAGTGGAAAACATCTAATAAAAATTGACATTGCTTAATTATTTCAGTTTAGGGCATCTCTGTGAACAGAGAAAAAAAGGCATAATTTGGTACCTGCGTAATTGTCACCCAGCAAAGCACTGGTAGCAATACGGTCTCTCCCTCTGTGCAGTGTGTACAAACAGTATTCATCAGAGTGGGAAACTTTAACTGCACTCTTCAGTGGTTAAGCATTTTATAAAAGAATACCCTAAAAAAGCTGCAGAGAACTTGTGAACTGGCAGCAAAAATTTGAAGAAGTGGAGAATAAAATCAAAACAGAGAGACCTTTTGTACATGAGAGCAATGAGAACTGAGAATTCAGTCGTACTCAACAGATATGTAATACTTTATAAGACCAAGAGCATACGATTGGCATTTTAGACTGTAAAATTTAGGTTAAAAATAAAATAGCAAATAAGATCTGATGAAAACAAAATAGCAAATAAGATCTGATTTCAGCTATACTAATGTTAAAACCAGAAAAACTACCCCCTCTCCAAACTTCGAGATTCTCACTGCTGTACTTTGATATTGGTTGGTATTGTTGAAAAAGCTGTAGGAGATGATAATCATCTATATATACAATAATGTTAAATTTATCTTGAGTTTTCTTATAAACTGCTGTCCTTAGACTTATCACTGAAAAAAATGCTGTGAAAAAAATAAAAAAGTAGTGCCCAATGATATTTTCTATATTCTTTGGCCTCTGATCCCATTGCCCTTTTCAATGCGCCTGTTGAAATACTGTTTCATAATAGAGCATCTTAAATGCTATAAATTACCACAACTGTCTTATGTTCCTCAAGAGATACAATGCAGATTTGTTTTTTCCAGTCTGCTTAATATATGATGTCCAGCCTTGAGACATTATTCCAGAAAGGTCAGTGGGTCACGACTAACACCGGAGGGCATTTTCTCTGGTAGCAGCAAGGGACAAGACTCCACACCCAGCTCCTTCACTGGGGATACTCAGGAGTCTCCAGCAGACCAAGCTGCAGCTATAAAGCTCCATGTAATTCCTTAACCACATCAGGTTTTGGTTGTCTTATTGCATCTTCATCCATGGAGACGTCTGCCCTGGGGCCAGGCTCCCCTGGGCTGGAGCTGCTCTGGAGCATGTTGTGAGCAACTCCCAGGGGTGTTCATGACAGCCACAATGCAGAGATTTTTCTTTAATTTAATAAAGCAAACATCAAAACATCTGTTTATTGAAAAATATTCTAGAGGATACCAGTTTTACTTGCATTCATTACTCTATTTATGATGGTGTCTTGCCCTGTATATCACTGAATGAAATAGTGAAAAAACCTTAGTGGCTTAGCTAAGGAATGCATTTTTTGCAAGCAAAAAGGTTGTAATTACTTGATAGATACTTCTTAAAGGTTTTATCTCTGTCTGAAAATGTTAATATTCACTTTCATCTCCATGGTAGTTTAAATGAACAAGTCCTCTTTCAGAAAGAATCTATTGTTAATTCATTTTTAAGATTAAAAAGGTTATTCTGATCCTGAGACAACTATCAGAAAATATGAGAAAGGCCTGTAAAACACACTCTGTGATAGAGAATGCAGACAAAATTTGTAGGCACCCTGCTAGGAATAACTGTTTGCGTTTACATCAATAATGTTGTGCCCAGAGGTGTAATTGTCCAAAGCATCTACAGAAAAATGCTCAGAAAAGAGAGGACTTTGCACTTAAATATATTATGATGAAGGACACTTTTGCCATCTTTTTTTTTTCCTTCCTTCCTTCCTTCCTTCCTTCCTTCCTTCCTTCCTTCCTTCCTTCCTTCCTTCCTTCCTTCCTTCCTTCCTTCCTTCCTTCCTTCCTTCNTTTTGTCTTAGATATTTATCTCAGAGGTGCTTTTCTGTTTCTGCAGAAAAGGAGTCTGGACATGAAGCTTAGTGAAAACACCTGCCCTTTATACAGCCAAACCCTGGCAAGAAAAATCCTGACACTACAGTGATGAAACCCATACAAATAATACGTAGTACAAATGATGCATGATTGTATTAGATGTGTTCATCCAGTAACTACAAACACCCACATTCGATTGTATTTTAGTTTTTCCTCATTACAGTTGATATCTTCTTATAAACACATGATTTTGTTTTATTTTTTTATATTTTTGGCCAGTATGAAGCTTCCTGAACTGAGATTTATAAGCTTAGACATACGACCTTTGACACATGATTACTCATTCACATGCCTGACCTTCTCCACATTTAAGCTGCAGCCAGATCGTTCAACACAAAGAACGTACAAACTGGTTAAGTCAGATGCCACAGTGAAAGCTACAACTAGAAGTGTGCTCTGGGTTCTCAGGTCTAATTCACTGAATTGACAGAAAGACTGGAAAATAAGACAGGGAGCTCAAGAAACAATCCCATCTATTCCTCTCTATCCCTCCATCCCCAAAGGCAGATAAATTATATTTAAATCAGTCTAGACAGGTATCTTTGTTTGTCCTTAAAAACCTCTAAAGAGGATTCTGTAGCTTCCTAGGTAATATATTCATTGCTTAATTATCCTTATCACTAGGAGATGTTTCCTATAGTCAAACTTAAATCTCCCCTGGCACAATTTAAAACCACTCATTTCTGTCCTATCACAGTAGATGCGGAGAATGCTTTGTTCCCTTCTTCTTTAAAGCAATTCTTCACGTAACTGAGGATTGCTGTTTCATTTCTTTTCTGCCTGCTTTTCTCTTGATGAAACATGATTTTCAGGTTTTTCTTGTGGAACATATTTTAGTCTAGATTCTGGCTATTTTCTTTCCTTTCCTCAGGATATGCTGCAATTGATCCACATCTTACTTGAAGTGCAGTGCTGAAAATGCTGTATATTTTAACCACACATTCCTAAGCAGACACAGTCCTTTCATTTTTTTTTTTTTTTATCATCTGAAAGTTAAATAAATGTTTTCCATATTTTTTCATCCAAGACATTAACAAAGACAGTGTGAAAAACTGACGCCAGAATAGGTCACCACATGATATCCCCTTATTTGACAGTGAACCTCATCTACATTTTTCTGAGTCCAAGTGTAATGATTGTTTTGTCGTATTCTAGAAATTTAATTGAGACAAAATTTCCTTAACTCATTTAGAAAAATTTCATTTAAACTATTTAAAAATTTCTACTACAATGAGACACCTACTTTTTCAAAGCATATAAAATCTGCTACTTTGTAAAAGAAGGAAATTTGCTTGATCCAGCATGACTTGCCCCCAGTAAATCCACGTCAATGTTTCATTAGCCTTCCAAATTCTACACAGTTTCAATTATATATGTTATATTATATATGTTATGTTACATACATACATTATGCTATGCTATATGTTATGAACTATGTCACCATTACTGTCAGTGATCAGGATAATTTTATTACAGATGGATCTGAAATGAAACTGTGGAAACAATGGATCACATTTAGCCATTGTCTCTACTGCTGTTTGCTTCACAGATTTCAGAATATACGATGACAAAGGAAATTACCCTTATGATCTGAGTTTATGTGTCTTGACTCACTGATATCTATGGCCTGGAATAACTTCTCAGTGTTGTAAGACACCTCCAAAACAAGCTCTATCAGTTGTCTGTGCTCAGACTTTCTGTCTTTCTCTCCCTCAGTGCTGCAGAGAGCTGTGCGTATAACATTAGCTGAAGTGTGTAATAATTTTTTTTTCCTGAGATGGACATAAGAAATGGTGTTAATATAATTCAAGCAAAACCTTTTTTCCAGACAAGTCTTACGAGAAACAACAGCATTAGATTACATGCTTTCAGCAAGTACTTGGGAGGTGGCCTGACCATGGAAATTCATAATCAAAGGTTCAGGCAATGTCAAGTCCCATTTGTGCTGCACCCACTCTGTAGCAAAATGTTCCCCTTCTTTGCATTTCAGACTTCAACCTCTGTAAGAGATACAATGTGAAAGTTTTTCATCAAAATGCCAAGTGATAAAGATGATGGAAAAGAGAGAGGAACTGCAGAATAATCCTGGTTTGGAAGGCAGTTTGACAGTTGCCCTTGTGCTCTCCTCGCTCTCAGATGCTATTACCATTCCCACATCACTACATGACTTCAAAGTAAAACTGTAACACCAAGACTAGTAACCTTTCTTATGACTATATACGAAGAGATGAACACATCTGAGCATAGTTGCAAATATATGCTAAGCACTCTAATGTGTATTATTAGCATTTTATATTTTCTTTCCTTGAGCTATGCCAAAGGGCTCAGTTACAACTGAATCAGATAAGAAGTGTTAAGCTCCTCTGAAGTTTACAAGTAGCAATGAAGAATATTTCTTAAATTTTAGCAAATTCTTACTATAGAACTTTGAATGCTAAATCATTATGTAATGCTAAATTATGTAATTACAGAATTATGAGAAAGATGTAAGTCTCAAACTGAAACAATAAGCACTCACACTAAGAAGTATTCATTTTAAGAGAGAGGCAATTTTAATTCTATCTTTATTTCCTCCTAGAAGCTATGCTAAGGCACATAGGAGACAAAGAGGTGAGTCAAGACAGTCATCATGGCTTCACCAAGGGCAGATCTTGCCTGACCAATCTGGTGGCCTTCTATGATGGCATCGGTGGGTGGGGGAAGGGCAATGGATGTCATCTACCTGGACTTCTGCAAAGCCTTTGACATGGTCCCTCACCACATCCTTCTCTCTAAATGGGAGAGGTATGGATTTGAAGGATGGACTTTTCGGTGGATTAAGAATTGGTTGGCTGGATGCAGCCAAAGGGTTGTAATCAATGGTTCTGAGTCAGGAGGCCGGTCACAAGTGGTGTCTCACAGGGGTTGGTCTTGGGACTGGTGCTCTTCAACATCTTCATCAACGACATAGACGATGGCATCGGGTGCACCCTCAGCAAGTTTGCAGATGACACCAAACTGAGTGGTGCAGTCGATACACTGGAGGGAAGGGAAGCCATGCAAAGGGATCTGGACAGGATGGAGAAGTGGGCCCATGAAAACCTAATGAGGTTCAACAAGGTCAAGTGCAAGGTGTTGCACCTGGGCCAAGGCAATCTCAGGAATTTATATAGAATGCGGTAAGACCTCCTTGAGAGCAGCCCTGTGGAGAAGGATGTGGGAGTCCTGGTGAATGAGAAGCTGGACATGAGCCAACAGTGTGCACTTACAGCCCGGAAGGCCAACTATATCCTGAGCTGCATTAAAAAAGGGGTGGCCAGCAGGGAGAGGGAGGTGATTGTCCCCATCTACTCGGCTCTTGTGAGACCCCATCTGGACTACTGCATCCAGGCCTGGGCCCCCAGTACAAGGAAGGAGATGGAGCTCTTGGAATATGTCCAGAGGAGGGCCACTAAGATGATCAGAGGGCTGGAGCATCTCTCCCGCGAAGAAAGGTTTAGGGAACTGGGCTTGTTTAGCTTGCAGAAGAGAAGGCTCCGGGCAGACCTCACTGTGGCCTTCCAATATATGATGGGAGCATATAAACAGGAGGGGGAACGGCAGTTTACAAGGGTGGATAGTGATAGGACAAGGGGGAATGGTTTTAAACTGAGACAGGGGAGGTTTAGGTTAGATATTAGGAGGAAGTTTTTCACACAGAGGGTGGTGACGCACTGGAACAGGTTGCCCAAGGAGGTTGTGGATGCCCCATCCCTGGAGGCATTCAGGGCCAGGCTGGATGTGGCTCTGGGCAGCCTGGTCTAGAGGTTGGTGACCCTGCTCATGGCAGGGGACTGAAACTAGATGATCATTGTGGTCCTTTTCAACCCAGGCCATTCTATGATTCCATGATTCCATGATTTCTCTTGTAGCTAATTTTAACAACTACAAAAGAACAACATCCCAAGAAGACAGGCTTTAACATTTCAATGTTACGATTCTGTTGTAGTTATGTTTTGACTGAAATAAGTCTGGAATAAGTCTTCTGTGTGATTTCTTTGAAACAGACAGATCTTAAGTTTATCAAAAGTTTGTAGCAAAAAACTAACCAATTAACTATTTGAAGATAAGTCTAACGATTGATTATTTTATTCTAGTTCCTAAAACCAACTCTTCAGTCTTCTGATGTAGACCACATTTAAGACTCTTTCTTTTTGGACTGAAGTAACAATCCAGGAAACCTCCGAAGATTTCATATGGTGGCTTTTTCTGAATTGTAATGACATCAAATAATTTTGCACCTTCCAGGCTCTTCAGCTGTGGGACTGCAAGTTTCACGCTGAAGTAAATTCTGAAAATAGTGTAGTATCCAACTTCCCCCAGAAGAACAAAATCTTACATGGGAAAACAAGCAAAGAAGAAAAGACAAAGGGAAAATACATTTTAACAAATCATTTTAAATTATAAATAATTACAAAAAAGAACCCATATGTATGTACACAAAAGTACATGTGTATGTATGCCTAAACTTTATATGGAGCAGTGCAAAACAGCATGCAAAGAAATGACACAATTTTTAAAGGAGACAAATGAACAAAGAGAGGTTTGTTTCTGCTCCTTCTGCCTTCTTCTCCCTCTCCACTGAAAAGAAGTGATGGGGCAAAATGCATTTAATAACCTTCCCTAATTTGAATGTCTTTGCAATTCTGGCTTTACAGTCATAGATATGCAGACCTGAGCAGTTCCTCTGATGATGTAAGATAGCTAAGATAGCATAAAGCTACTTGAGAGAGACATGGGGCCAAGAATTATCCGATTTTCACACTGAACACTGGGTTACTGCTATATGACTAAACCTCTTTTTTAGTCCACATTATAAAAAATAATGCTAAAATATTTGACAGAGTTCAGAGAAGCAAATCAGAATGATTTGAGGCCAGTATATAAAACATGCCTTGGAGTACAAGACTTAGAGGAGGGTTTCTCCTACCTAACAGTTACATTGCTAAGCCTATGCCAGTTACTCCTTCAGCCAGCAGTAGGGGGAAAACAGGCCCCTTCTGGAGGCAATTAACAAAACATTTTAACATCTACCACACAAATCCTCAGGGGAGAAGAAATTTTCCTTTTCTCTCTATTGAGTATGGAGGCAGTTAACTCAGACTAAGATGTTTCTTTCTCTTTAATTGACATAACTTGTTGGATATATGCATAAGAAATTTGCTATTGAGAATGAAATGCAAACTATTAACAGTGAAAAAGATTTTTAACCACAAGCCATTATACAAAAGTTGCTTCAGATTCTCTGTCCTTTGATGCCTGAGTGACTTTCTGAAAGATATGTTTTATTCTCGGCACCTTATTAGACTGCAGGCTGTGGAACTTTTATGATGGAAATAAGTACGGCTAACAGAAGGAGAGAGCTATGCCCACCGCACACATGCCTTCTGTTTTATTAACTTACATATGAAAGCATAACTTTTCACTTAAGTAGAATTAAAAGTTAGGTTACTTTTACACTTCTCTTGTGGAGGTTGGGCAGCTTCACATAGGTTTCCTTTGATTATTCTGAGGAAGGGATTTGCATACAATTACAGAGACAATTTCAGCTCCTAGCAGGAACAAACACAGGATGAGGTAACTACTCACTATATGATTAGACTAATTTATTACATCCCACTGAGGCAAGCTATATTCCAAGAAGTAATCATAAACTCGTGTTCAAAGCTCTGGTAGAATGAATATATTTAACAATTCAAATTAAATTTCAGCTGTAGAAATTGACATTTAGTGGGAAACCCAGAAATAGGCGAGGTATAATGACAAAGATAACAGGTAAAAGAATACAGACATTAAAAGCTGTAAATGGTTTGTCTGAAAACAAGCCAGGTCAGAAAATTGTAATACAATCCTGGCAAGTTTCTTCTATTAAACATATGTTGATCTGGACTTCGGTTAGTTTTAACTGACCTTGGTATTAGTGTTTGAAAATGAACCAGTCAAAAACTGCTCCATAAAAGTTAAGTGCCCGTGACATTTCATTATCCAAAGGCACTTGCACTGACCATTCTGAAAGCAAACAGCCTTAAGAATTTTGTTCATTTTAGAGCTGGGTATTTTCCTTCCCCTGAACAGGTGTTTGCTCACAGAAAAGTGCACTCTGGTGACATCCCAAGTCTTAATGAAAATGAGGGAGTTTTTCTGCACTGGACTCGCCAAAATGAAAAAAAAAA
>JACDJE010000393.1:384278-442520 GCA_016647715.1 Pavo muticus
TTTTTTAAATTAGGTCATAAGAAATTACAAAAATGTTTTTCATTTCTGTTTAAAAATAACAAATTGCTCTCACCTAAATATTCAGTAATTTATTCTAAATATGATGGGCTAAAACCTTGCAATACAACACAAATTGCACAAATATTTAATTTTTATATAAATATTTGTTGTATTTATTTATATATTTAGGAGACAATGACTTAGCTAGCCTTGTAAGTATTTTCCCTTCTGTCATTCCTTTGCAACTTTGTAAGTGAATCACTTCACAGTCTATATTCTAAGTTGAATTTTCACAGGATAAGAACTAGAAGAATACTGTAAAAATGCTTTTTGTAAGGATTGCTTACAAAAAATAGGACAAATCCTGTTGCATACTCAAAATATTGGTATTGACCTTAGTTGGAACTGCTCAGGGGAGAAGAAAATGGTCCAATATTTGAAATCTCATGTAATGAAAATTTGAGAACATTTAATTCCAAATCTCATTTAGTACACTGACTAGATTTTAAGAAAGCAACTAATTCTGTGCCAGGTGAAAATGTAATTGACAAAGAGCTTTATGGGTGGAAGGCAGGCAGGCAGAATGGGGACCCTTCTTTGGAGGACTATTACCATTCCACATTAAAACTACAGTCCCGACACAAAATATTAAAAGTTGCAGCTGTACTTGGGTAATATACACAGTACATTACAGTCTAGACCACAGCTGATGTTTTATTCTTAAATTAAATCCTTTTCTCACATACTTTTTTTCTCCATAAATATTTTTCTTTTTTTCACAGTTTAGACAGAATGTTCACCTTCTCTGTGCAACTTTCTCTTGTGTAACTTTTATACAGACTCAGTTTCACAATTTCAGGGTGGTCAAAAGATTTGTCAGAATTTTGGCATATCAAAACTACAAGCTAAAAGCTACAGCGTATGTTTCTGGATCATTTTCAAGAGATACTTTCAAGGAAGCAACAGATTCCGATTGTTAAATGCCATGCCTTGTTTGCAAATGGAGCACTTAAAACATGACCAAATACATTTTATCATATTTAAAACATATATTTTTTTTTAATATTCCTGACAGTTTTGACAGTTTGTTGTCAGCTTGCCATTATGTCAATATTAGTTATTTCCTAGCAGAGGAGAAGTAAATGGATAAAGAGTAGGACATGCCAATGGACTGCAATAGCAAGATCCCTTTTCCACTATGGAACTATCTCAGCCATTTTATATCAGAGACAATCAATATCTGGGTAGGAAATAAATTAAAAAAAAAACAACCCTATAATGCTAATAAACACTGCAAAATATTTGCCAGGGAGATGTTCGAATTTATTAAGGATAACTTACAGTAAACTGACATCTAAACATTCATTTTGAATAGGCAACTTTGTGGGTACAGTAACTTGCTCCGGGCATGCTCCAGGTTTGTATGTCTACTAAAACCCCTAAGGAATTGAACTTATGATCTTGTGTCACTCAAAACTGGGACTAAAAAAAGTCTTCATGCTACAAGATGGTAACACGCAAATCTGAAAGCTATACTGTTCTTTAAATCTCTTATTTTACACAGCTAACTAACAGCAACACTTTTCCGTTACACTGCTTCCTTGGCACTCCAAAAGTTTTCTGTCCTACAGACTGATTACAATGGAAATGTTACAGAGTCAGCTACTGATATCCCGCCCTGATACATTAAGATGTAACATTAAAATCTGGAAAGCGTCTAACCTTCCCACATAAAGAAGACCTGTGCAAAACCCTACATAATCCTTGTGAATTTACATCTAGGTAGTAGGAAGCATCCTGAGAATCAGCTTTTGTACAGTAACCAAAATGACAGCAAAGAAATATCCAAATACTAGTTCCCATAAATGTCACAGTCCCAATTCCATGGCAATATAACTTGCAGTACAAGCCACATGCATGAGATAAATGGACAAAGTAGGACTTAAAAAGAACAGACTATAAGTTTATGAGGTACTGTCAGTCACTTGAGATACTTGAACATACTTAAAAATTAAATTTTATGCCAGATTGGCATTCTGTGGGTTTGCAAAATGCCTGGTTTAACCAGTAAAATGGAAAGGAAAATTTAGCAGGAAATTAAGAATTCAGAAGAATGGGAGTTACTAGGGGCATATCCTAAGAAAAAGCATTATAGGATTTTCTTTTCCTAATATTGCTCCTTTTGTCTTTCCAAAATTTGCAATCTATCTTCGTATTGAACTTTCCTTGAACACCAAATCCATGCAGAATTAGAGTACTTCATAGCATTTACTGGGATTTATAGACACATCAGTGAAATTATAGGAATCAAGATCGATGGACTTATTAGTATATCTGCTTAACTGCTTTACTGCTTTAAGTGCTATTTTCTTGTTTAAATGCTTCCTTTTAGCGTAAACTAAGAGTTACATCACTAACGTATCCACAAGAAAGTGTAAAAATGATATTAAAAGCAGCCAATAGATTTGGAAATAACCCTACATTCAAATTGTGAACACCATGGAAAAAGACACTCAAAATCACACTCGGTAATTTCCTCCTCATTTCTCAGAGAACAGAATGCCAAGCCACTCCAAGTGCACAGCCACTCAAACGCTGAGATTAAGAATTAACTAAAGATTGAAGTAATCAAGTTCAAAGATACTGATGATAATCATATAAAAACTGTGACTGTTCCTCATTATGTGGCACAGGTTTATCACCTTGAGTTAAAACCTCTTCCAATTCTCTAGAGAGTTATTATTGTTGTTCTTGCACACACTGAAATATGCTGAGTGATGAAATGGAATTAAGCCTTTTTATGCTATTTAGTCCCACATCATCACTATCAATTCAATAGAGAGTTTTGTCTGGTGCTTCTGCTTGCAATCTGATAAACATACATTGCTGGCATCAGTGTACAGTTGAGTCTCATGGTCCAGGCCTTCCTGAATGCCAGCTGCATGCTCTACATAATATTCCCATAAGCATCCTTTCATATCCCACTCACTATCCCATATGGACATGTAGACTTTGTGTACTCACTGCAAACTAAGAAATGTGCACCTAGAGGGAGATTGATTTTGGGATGCATATTCCCAGTGAAATGTAAAGAACTTAGAGTAATCTTATTGCTGGAATTCAGCCAATTATATCCAGGAAAAAAATGCAGTCTGTGAGGTAGAACATGCATTTGAAAGGGGCTTTTGCTGATAAACAGTTTTTTGTTTGTTTGTTTTTATTCAAGATTTTATTCAAGTGCATTTTGCTTGTATAAAAGTTAGAGAAGTCAGGGTTTTTTTTGTTTTGTTTTGTTTTGTTTTGTTTTGTTTTTCCCCAACAAGTAAAACATAACACCCCATAGGAACAGGAAGAGATGAAAAGATCATATGGAAAATACTTGTATGATAGATATCGGGGATAGGAAAAAATCTAAAGGGAAATGAATTTTTTTCCTAAAAACCCTGTCAAAGACTGCCACATCTAATAAAGGAGCATTGTTATTTGACCCCAGCAAGCAGAACAACTTCTCTGCATACAGCAAGATGTAATAAGAAATAGAGGGGCAAACTCAGGTGACTCGTTTCCAGAAACTTATCTTTCCTGTCAAGTACATAAAATACTGACAGTTCTTGTTTTTTATCTCCTCAGCAGCCTGATCTTTCCTTTACCTTAGTGATCTCCCTAGACAGAATTACTAACTGCTCAATTAGAAAATGAAATCCTAGAAGTTCATGGAGAATTTCAACAGGATTACTTGCATATTTTGTCTGGACTCCTTTTGCACTATTCAGATTATGTTGATACTTCCTTAATGGAATTGACATTTGAAAAATTAGGATAACATAATGACTGAGAAAAAAGTTTTTGGTAACTATAAAACAGCAATACTTAGTATTTTGGATCAATACTATACAGTTTATTATCTGCTTATTGATAATGGTGGATTTATATCCTGTATTCTTTCTAAAGAATTTTCTTCTTAATGAATTCGTTCTTAATGATATTCTGATTTCCAATATAAATTCACTAATGTCTTTTTAGGTCTTGCTATGCTGCTTTGTGCTTGAGTCGACACTGTCCTTTAGCTTGAACAATTCCATTTTCTCCATTACTTTTTTAATACATTTATGGAAACCAATTACTGTACATCTACAGATGAGACTTCTTACCCTCCTCTGGTGACACGGGTTATGCGTAGTGATGATTACCCTAGCAGACCTTCTCAAAATCCCTCTTTCTTGAAGAGGAGCTATAAAAATTGCCATGGGTTGAATTGTTGTGTGCCCTTGGAGAATGTCTTAAATTCTTCTTCCTCTCTCCTGGGATAATTGACCTTAAATAAACACCTTTTGTACCATTTAGCATCTACAAAGCTCATAGGTAGAATCCCACAGAGAACAATTTCTAAATTGTTTTCATACTGTAGGAGTTTCTGAATTAGTCCCATATTTGAAAAAAAATACACCAGATAGACATGCTAGCATTCAGGAGGACCTCAACAGTTGAAGAAAGAGAAATAGGCCAAAAGGAGCCTCCTGGAATGCCAGACCCTGCCCTTGGAGAGAAACAAACCCAGTCTCTAAAAATGCTGGGGCCAACTGACTGGAAAGCAGCTCTGCCGAGAAGGGCCTGCGGCTCCTGATGGACAACATATGGTTGACCACGAGCCAGCAGTGTGCCCTCACATGGGCTGCATCAGGCAGGGAAATGCCAACAGGCTGAGAGGTGATCCTTCCCCTCTCCTTACTGAGACTGATTTGGAGTGCTGCATCCACTGCTGGGCTGCCCAGTACAAGGGAGACATGGACATGCTGGTGAGTCAGAAAATGGCCACGAAGGTGATTAAGGGACTGGAGCATCTTTCTTATGAAGAGGTCATGAAGGAGCTCAAACTGTCCAGCTTGGAGATCTTATCAATCTGTATAAATATCTGACAGGGAGTAAAATCGGTGGAAACAGACAGCCCTTAGAGTACAAAAGGCAACATAAATTAAAATACAGGAATTTCCATTTAAACATGAGAAACAGCTTTTCCTGGGGAGATGGTTAAATGCTGGAAAAGGCTGTTCAGAATGTTGGTGGAGTTACCACCCTTAGATGCACATAAAGCATGCCTGGACAGTTTTGGGTAACCTGCTCTAGATGACGCTCCTTTGAGAAGGGGGATTGGATTAGTTGATATCCAGATGTCCATTCCCACCTCAACTATTCTGTGATTATTCTGTAATTAGTTCTTATGATGATTTTCAAGGAGTTACAGAGAAATTCAAATGAGTTGCGGCTTGATCTCAGACTTCGCATTAGGAGATGGTATCTTTCATCTGCGCGGAAATAATCTAATGGATCTCCAGATTATCTGTGCATTCAGTGTGGTAAATGAATGTCCTGAATCAATTCCTTTCTTCTTGGATTAATGGAGTCCATCCTTACCCATCTCCCCTCCATTCCCTACAGTGGAAGAAAATGAAAAGGAAGAAGTGTGCTCTGTGTACAGTCTGGCACAAAGTGAAGTCATTCTGCCAAAATTAACTGACACCATCACCTCTTTGAGAATTTCTTCTAGCTCTTTCAACAAACTATGAACTGTATTTTAAGAAGGTCACATTTCTGCTCTTCTTGATCTTGATCTAAGTTTTATTCTGGAGTTAGTGGGATTAGCAATTTCTTCTTATAATGCCTCTTCAGTGTGGTCCTATAATGCTCTCTGGTATATAAGACTGTAGCATAAATATACACAAAAATACAGCAGGCAGAGCTCTGGACAGGAGGCATTAACTGACAGGCTGGAAGTTCTCTAAATACGTTAATGCATTTATGAATCAATAAGTAAAATCTTTTATTGATCACAGCTTTCCTTTTGAAACTACAAGATGTAGCTGGAAGATTTTATTTGACCCACACTTCAAATAAGAAAAGGTTTATCATGATTAGCACTATTCATAGAAACATTTTTTTTTTTATCACAAACTAATTGTGGTAACATTTAGTAAATATGCAAAATAATCATAAAGAGTTATGAAATGGATATGCTATTTAACTTAACCAAGCATGAAATCTCATGATATTATTGTATTCTATAGCACCTTGGTAGCCAAGTAAATTTGGTTCTCCGGAGGTGCAATATCCTCATGAGAACTAAGAAAACCTCTGACTTCTCTCAGGGCAGTTTGAAAAATGTTCAAGTACATGGGAAAAAAAAAAAAAGCTACTGAAGAAGAAAAAAGATGAAATGTGGAGAGCAAAAAGCAGAACAGTAGTTTCCAAAGAACGACTGAACATCATAAACTGCACACACTAATTTGCCACTGTTTGAAATGTTTTGTAATAATGAAAAATGGATTAAAAATACATTTATATAACATTTTTGGTGGAGAAAGGCGTGAATCATGCAAGAGAACTACTTACTCATACCTGTCCAATCTTCAGTATTTCTAATAAAGATGCCTACTATTATTTCTAATTAAGATACCTCCTAAAGTAAACACTAAAAATGAGGAAACACCACATTCTCTCTTTTATTAACATTTGAAATTTGAATATTTCTGCCTCATGGAACCCCATCTTATTTAGGGGCTGAACCTTGTGAGATTTCATACAGTATCATAATAAACCTGCTGTTGCCAAGTAGTAGGCACGTTGGTTTGAGTTTTGAGAAAAAACAGCACAAGGCAGGGAGGAGATAAAAATGTAAAAAAACAATTATTAAAAGAGTCTTAAAAGAGGAAATATGCTCATTTTGAAATTAAGTGCTTAATTAATACACAGGTGAATATTTTAATGGACTTAATACAAACTACTGCAATCTTTATAGCATAGTTCTTTGGGGAAGGAGAGGGCAAAAAACCCAGTAATGTTGATTATATAGTTTCATACCAGTGCTTACTTTGTTCCTTTGTCTAACATCTAAATTCTAAATGTTCAAGAAGATCACAATATAAACATTTAATTTATACTCAACTAGACTGACTAGATTTAAATATTTACTTCTCAAAAAGGCCTCTTAGAATACAAAGAACAGAATCATAAAGCATCAGAAAATTCCATGGAAAACAACAGGAATTTTGTGTTGAAGTGCTTTTGCAAGCCTGTCTTTTTTATTCTGAAACAAATAACCTGTACGTTCTTCTTAGTGGGAAGACAGAAAAATATATTGCTCTTTTTTGTGGAAAGGTTCTTTGGGGAAATAACAAAGAAAACTTCTTTAACCTCTATTTCTTGCAGCATTCTAAGACCATGGAGGCTCCATGCCTTCATTCATCAACATCAGAAGTACTGATGAATTTAAAGCTAGATATGTGCTGTCAAACTGAGTTCACATGGAAGCTTGGCCGTCAGTTTATCTCCAGAACGGTTACCAATAATCTTGTACATACTTGTTTTCACAGAGTCACAGAATCGCAGAATAATTTGGACTGGAAGAGACCTCTGTAGGCCATCTGGTTCTGTATTGTGCTCAAAGCAGGGCCAATTGCACCAGATTGCTCAAGGTATGTCCAGATGAGTTTTGAACAATTATATTTTGATGAATATTCTAGAAAATCTATGGCCAATCTGTCTTGGTGCTTCACCACCTTCAGAAGAATTCTGAATGGCTATGCCTAATATGTAATGAGAAAAAACATTCCTGCAACTTCTAAATGCTAACTCCTCTCCTCTTGTTGAGCAAAGATTCTAGATCCTTCTACATCTTCCCATCAGGCAGCTTCATATTAGGAAAAACCATTCAAAAGTCTTCTTGTGACTTTATTAGGCTGTGTGTCACAGGTTATTATTACCATACCACCCACCCTTCCTTATATGTCCTCTGAATATCATGCTCTGGGCCACCTTGCCCTGTCTACAGGTAGCTGTCACACACTGCAAGTGCTCCTTTGACCAGAGCACAGGTCCTGCTCCTCATCTTCCCAGCCCATCTTTCCTGAAAAGCCTGTGTTCATTCCCTGCTCTACACCCATACTGTGAGCCATCTCATCACTGTGTGTAATCCCACATATGGTCCCAGCTCAGTAGCTGCACAGGGACATCTAATCCTGTCTGTTTATTCCCCATGAGAACACATTTGGGCACAGACACTTGTGATGGGACCATAATCACTGCACTTTCATCAGGAAAGAGCACGAGAGCCTCTCTCATCCTCCTGTTCCCCAGGCACCTTCCTCATAGCCTCCCCACCAAGTCAAGGCCAATGGCACCATCCTAAATAAAGATATACAGACAGCTTTTTATTCATAGGCCTAAATGCAACAGTTCAGACTAGAAATCAAAGTTTCTTGTGAAATCAAACATGCCTGAAATTGTCACCATTGCTTTTTGTTTCCTTCTTCCTCATCATTTACTTAAAATAAGTCAGGGTAATTTAGCTTACATTTTTGATGTCAACTTTTAGACTAAAGCAAGGCCTCATGATTAAGTTTTAGAAGTTTCAGACTTCTAAAAAAAGTACTACAACAGAAATACTGAACAAATATTAATCATTGTGCCATAAATAACAAGTACTATTGGAATTCTGAAGCATCAGAACTCGGAAAACTGCATTTGTGTCAGTTCTCATTCATTGTTTGCTTTATGTTCTTATCAGAAACATATTATTTTGCAACACTTATTTTAGTATTCTCTTATCCCTGAATAAGGAATGAAGTAAAGAATTTGAATACTCATCTGATTGAAATGGTGGATTTGTTTTCCATATAAAAAAGACTAATAATAGGGTAAGATTCAAAATGTAAAAAAAATACATTATTTATATTCAATTTTCTCTTTATTTCCTCATTAATTTCTCTCTTTTCATTTCAAGGCATTAAAAGTCATATTAAATGATCAGCAGTCAGTGCAGTATGTCTCTAGTCATACATTAACTCACACAGTGGGCCTGATAAATTGGTTATGATTTCAGGACTTTATATAGCTCCCATTATCTTTCTTTGCAACAAAGGAGGTTTAGAAAAGCAACATCCATCCTCTTGCGTATCATACTCTAAATGTAATATAAACCAGTTATTTTAGCACATACCTATACAATTAGTGGAACAAAGCACTTAACAGCAAAATTTAATACAGAGTCTTAAAAATTAAGCCAATGTTATGCCCTTTTTACTCTAAAGGACCTGCTAAATTCTAAAAACAGCCCACACGCTTCTTATAAAGTGGCAATGTGGCTACAGTGAAAAAAAAAAGTCCAAGTGCTTCCCTTTGGAGAATAGCCTTTATTTTCGAAGCTTATAAATATGCATATACAGACATTCACTCTAACACACACAGTTATCATTCTTTACTTCAGATGAGAGGATTTGTCTCAATCCTGCTACCATTACAACATTGCCTTTACAATACTACTCAATTCTCCTTTCTCCATAAGCTTTTTGAGTTAAGTGTTTGGAACTCCTTTATGCATACATCTTCACCAAGTCCTTCTCTGATCATCTCACTTGTTTTTCCTTGCCTCCCACTACCTCTCTGTATCAGTCAAAATTCGTTTTGCCATCTTTATGTATAAGCTATCCATTTGTTTTCCCATTGCGTCTCTTTTGCAAACTGAAACCTGTCTGTCTTTCTAGTGAATAATTTTCCTTTTTGAATTGTCTACTGACCCTCTTAAAGCCTGTAATAATTTAATAACTATATATTATCTGTAATGCAGATTCTTAACCTACACATCAGAACTCCCAAAAAAGTTGTCACATTAAACATTCTATTTTTCTATTATTTTGTAGTTCAACTTCCTTACTATTTAGCATACTGTATTCATTCCACAGTGAAAACTCACCATGTCTTCCATTCTTTTTTTTCTTTTTTTCAATATTATTCATTTTTGACACGCACAATTTTTTTCTCTCTCATGTCTACCCATAACACTTCTCAGTCAATGACTCTTAGTTCACTGTTCTGGTGATGTTGTCACTTTCTTTGTACTCCTTCATCCTGTCCTTCTTTTCTGACTGCATCAAAATTAAATACTTCTACCCACTTTCAAGGTCCTTTCTGACCCACCTCCACTTTATTCTCACATGTTTAAGAGAAGGTGATCATTGCTGATGCTAATCTCATATCAACTTTTGAGATTTTCCAGCATTCATGATTACTTTCTCCTTTGTGGTTCTGCAGGCTGAGCAGCGGCTCGCTGTGAGTGTTTGCATAGTCACCTCATTACGCTCCCTAACATACTGCTTTTCCATTACACCTGCAAGAAAGTTTGATAACGATTAGACTGCTGTGTTGCTAATATTGTTCATTTCTCCCAATATGACTGAATTCTCCCATCTTTTGATGTGTTTTTGGTATCCTATCTATACATAGGTAAAATCACTTCAGGAATGATGGTGCTTCTATGTGTAAATCTCTGAGTCCTCTGACTACCACTCTAAAGTGCTATGCTGATACCAACAAATAACTGTCTAATTGATGTACTGTTTCCATCCTGGTGGTGCAGTTTACTCTAGACTAATAATGATGCTAATTTTGTTCTAAAATTTTCTTGCTATTCACCTATTAAGAATATTTAAGAATACATATTTTTGGAAATGTTTCTTGAATAGCCAGGAAACTCATATGTAATAAAACAAAAATAGTGACTTGGACCCAGAAAGAGCAGATGAACAAGCCCAAAACAAAAGGGTCCTGATCAAAGAACAACATGAAATGTAGGCATAGTTCACTTTGTCTTGATTATTTCTAATTATGTTTAATGAATCACTTTTCAGATAGCTATGTGAAATGAGAGTACGATATCTGAAAAGTTGGAAGCTGAAAGACAAAGTTTTTTAAAAATCCCAGCTGAAATGATCACCTAGACATTTTGTTAACAGCTCTTCCATCCTACATCCTACTGGATGTAAGAAATAGTCATGCCTATGTGGTACTCCCATGTGATTACTTTTCAGCAGTGCTGCAATGTACAGAGTAATTCTACTTGAGAGATTGAAGGCTTTTCTACAGAGGAGAAGAATCAGAGCATTTTTCAACAGTCCTTTACCATTTTGTATCTAGGCCTCCTTGTTACAACCTTCTCAACATTTTCTCTCAAGCAGAACTGCAATCACATGAAGGTAAAAAGGAGATCAAGATGTGTGATGGAGATCACTGATAAGAAAAATAAAGGTTGGAAAAATAAAAAAGAATTAAATTCATCACTGTTTATTTGGTAACACACATCATGAGTAGAAGTGTTTTCCATCTAATTATATGTTTTATTATCAGTCATTGTACTTTTTGTAGGTGTGAGAGAGGCCAGAAAGCTGAACATTGATTTCAAGGAATTTTTTTTTTTTTTTTTTAATGTTGGAAATACATTTGTTAAATGTATTTCCAAAGAGGAGGTGGGGGTTATTGAGCAAGTTGAATTTTCCGTGCTTTTTTTTTCTTGTCAAATATTGAAATGGAGTCATCAGCAGTTGGTGTTTTTGGCATTCTGTGTGTAGCTCTCATCACTTTGCTTTTTGTTTTTGTTTTTTTGTTTTTTTTTTTTTAAATAAAACTGTGAGCTTTCATAGCATAATGAATAGTTCAAAAAGAGAAAAAGAAGTGTTAGTTTATGAGATACTGCTGTTTGCTCCACAAAAATCTAGCTTATTGATTTTATTCTCTCCGTAAACAAAATTCCCTTGGTCATGTGATTTGACATATCACAAGAAAAGGCAGCATTGTTTGCATTTCCATAGCATGTGGGTGTCACTGTGACTGACCAGACTGGCACAGTTCAGTACGTGCTTATTCAGCCTATTTCCAAAAAGGAGTCAAGATAATGATGTTACTCCTCAAATTCCCTCTCATTCAGGTTCTAACTTAGCCCTGGCGGAATTACTCTAAATCAGACCTAGAACATATATAATCCTTTAAAAACTGTAACCTGGCAGTTTTCCACTGCACATTACTGAGTATATATACTTGGTTTTCGTTTCCCTCTAGTGCTTTCATCTTGAGTTCACAGAATTGTCAGTCTTTACATAAACAGCTGCATACAAGCAGTGACAAGGAGAGACTTTAGTGGCTACAAGTGCTTCTGCTCATTATGCTATCATCTCATCATAATGCACATTTTTGAGAGGTCACGATATAAATACATCCCAATCAGATGTTGATTTAGTTACAGCACAAGGCCTGAAGGAAGCAACAATACGGAGAGACACTTCTGACACAATTAGGCAGCATCTTTCAGGAAGGTACAGCTATGTATTTAATTAATGTATTTAATTATGTTCCCTCCTTTCCTTACTTTGTGCTGATTCTCCACCTCCTCCCTTCAAAAAAAAAAAAAAAAAGCTCACAATGCCCTTGGATATATAACATACCAAAAGAAATTACAGCATGAACAGATAAAACCTTGGAAATGAGAATTAGCGTCTCTTGCAGTAATCATAAATCACATGTAAGGTGGCTATGAAATAAAAACTAAGTAAAGCATTCATGAGAAATACAGACTACTGCAGATATCCAGTAAAAAAATACAACCAGTGTGGGAATAATAACTTCAGATTTTCTGACGTCTGTACATTTATAATCATCCGATGTTGGATGTTTTGCATTAATATATTTATGGCTCTGAAGAGCTACACTGAGATAATAATTCCATCTGGAATAAAAAAAATAAAATATATTTCTGTTGGAGTTTATAACAACATTAGATTCAATTCTGAAGCCTTATGTTGTATTCAACTTTTCAGAGAAAAGAAGTAAAGAACTGTCTCTGTTGGAAGAAAGAGAAAATGATGCGAGCAGCCTGGCAGGAACAATTATGCTGATTCATGCTGTAAACACCATTACAATGTATACCCACCAGAAAGCTTAGAAGTATCACGTTTATTGCATCAAACTTAGTTTTCTCATTGCCTTATCAATGGCGTAGAGAATTTTATGTACATCTCCCAGGAGAGAAAAATATCCAGCTAAAGCCCTTTGAAAAATCCCTCATTTATAACTCAAAAACTAAATTTCAGTTGAAGAAAAGTATTATTTAAGCATCTTCTCTTCAGCATTTAACTCAATCCTACATGCCGAGAGCACTGTGGTTGTTTAAAAACAGCCATTGTGCCACCTCATCTAATCACAGTTACATTAATAGAATCTTTGAAATTTATTTAGATCACATAGTCAGGATGAAGCCTGCATACAGAAAAATGTATAATTGCACAGCTCAGGGGCAGGTTTGAGTACGAATTGTGACCCTGAAAGTCACCTTCCAGTTCCCTGCTTCCTCCTTGCAACGGGAGCAGCAGGAGCCAGGCACCCAGGTGTACCCCCATGGCCTCCCTTTAGCCTGGCTGCTGTGAGGGGATTGCTGGGGGTCAGATCCTCTTGTCTCTGTCTCCTCTAGTCCTCTGTCAGATCACATAGGTGCAGCACACTGGGGAAATAGTACCCGAAAGGTGCCAGCTCCTTTTCTCTCCTGTGGCTAGTGGACCGACAGCACAATCAGCCATATGCTGTGCCCCCATCCTCAGAGACACTAAAACAAAAAATTCAGCCCTTGGCATTGTGTGTTTGCATATCTAAGAAGAAGGGGAATATTTCCATGCAATTAGATTATCCCTAGTCCTTGTGTGACCACTTCCTCACATGCTACACACTGAAGTTGGGAACAATTTCAACAATGACGCTCACTGTTTTGCAAGGACTGTTTCTGCATTGGGTGTCCCAGAAAGGGATGGGCTGATAATCTACACGATACATAATGGAGCAATGTCACAGATTGTTTTTCCCTCTGCTAAGAGAGCATACAACTGGCAGATTCTAACCTACAATATGCATTTTCTGTCTCTGTGATTAGTTTTACCTTAAGGCAGAGGAAAAGAATCTTCTTATTATAATATTATACTAGTGACACCATAACTAAGACTGAAAACTGTTATTACCGGCGTAAATGACTCCAAATAAGGTTCCTTACTCTTTTCGAATTGCTACTCAAAATGCAGTCTGAGAAGGATATTAACTCTTTGAGGAATAATTGCTTAGCCTGCCTGGGGCTAAAAGAATTGGGACAAAGCCTTTGCTGGTTCACAATGTTAAATTTAAATTGTGAGTGCTACATCCTTCACCTGCACAGCCCTCACATGAGACAGAAGGCAGCAACAGGAGGGAAGGCTAAGGGAAATAATCACAGAATCACAGAATCATAGGGGTTGGAAGGGACCTCCAGAGATCATTGAGTCCAACCCCCCTGCCAAAGCAGGTTCCCTACACCAGGTCGCACAGGTGGGCGTCCAGGTGGGTCTTGAATATCTCCAGAGAAGGAGACTCCACAACCTCCCTGGGCAGCCTGTTCCAGTGCTCCATAACCCTCACCGTAAAGAAGTTCTTAATAATATTGTCCTCTACGTTACTACATAATGGGAGGAAAAGGAGATGGAGCCAAACTCTTGATGGTGCACAGTAAACAAGGAAGAAGCCCTGCAGACAAAAGTTCTAATAATAGAATTTTTAATTTTTCACAGTGAAGGTTAAAGGTGGTTAAAGGAAGAGATTTCCCAGAGAAATTCTGGGGTCCCCATCCCTGAAGACTGACTTGTCTTCAACCTGCTCTAATGCTGAACTTGGCCCACATTCTAGAGAAGATTTAGTCAGAAGACATCCATCCTTGCAAAACAAATTATTCTGAATATATGATTTTAGCAGGGCCATTGGTATGTTTTTGCTATTGACTCAGATGTGTGTTTCAGCCTTATTCTTGCTTTGTCTGAAACCTATTCTACAGTCTTACCCCACAGATCATGACAGATAATCCTCTGTGACTCCAGACTTCAACATTCCTATGGAACCATTTTCATGAAAGCCATCTAAGCATGCACAGTCCTTGATTTATCATTGTTGAGCTGACATGCTGTATGTACAGATTAAAACTGAGCTTTAGCAAAAATTTTAATGGAATCGCAGTGACCTCTGGGTCCCTCTGGCCCAGCCCTGCTCCATCAGGGACACCCAGAGCAGGGTGCCCAGGGCTATGCCCAGATGCCTTTGAAAGATCTCCAAGCAGAAGACCCCATAGCCTCTGGGCAGCCTGAGCCAGTGCTCCGTCACCTGCACAGCACAGAAGTGCTCCTGGTGTTCAGAGGGAACCACCTGTGTTCATCTTATGTCTACTGCCTCTTGTTCTGGCACTGGGCATCACTGACAAGAATCTGGCTCTGTGTTCTCTGCATCTTCCCTTCATGTATCAAAGATATTGATGTGATCCCCCTTAGACTTTTCTTCTCCAGTCTCAGCAGTCCCAGCTCTCTCAGCCCCTCCTCATAGGAGAGGCACTCCAGTTCCCTCATCATCTTGGTGTCCCTCTGCTGGACTCCCACCAGTATGTCCCTGATACCAGGGGACCCAGAACTGGACACATCTCTCCAGGAATGGCATAACAAATGCTGAGTAGAGGAGGGGAAGGTTCACCTCCTTAGCCCTGCTGGCTAATACTGCCCAGGACACAATTAGCTTTCTAAGCAGCAAGGGCACATTGCTGACTCATGGTGAACTTTCCATCAGACGGAAATCTGTTGGAGAAAATTTCTGCTACACTTATTTTTTTGATGTAGATTTATGTTCTGATCCTGATAAAACATGTATTTGTTCAGTGTGAAGCCCTGCATGACTGACAATAAATGCTTTAACTGGGAGTATACTTGGTTATATCCGAAACCTAGAAAATTTACACACTGTGTATGGTAAAATATACAGGTAGATGAACACAGCCAACTAAACCATCAGGTCTTATAATCCTTAAGTTATCATTAAGTCTGATGTGTATGGCATGAGATATTTTGTTTCTTCACCATTCAAAAGCTACCAGAAACGTGCTGTTTTACAATAAATAGAATTTACAATACAAATAAAATAAATACAATTTACAATTCAAATAAAAGGGAAAAGGGAACTAGTCTCCTCTTTTCATCTGTTTTAAAAACTACATGAAGGCTGACAAGATGAAGAAACACATATAAATGAAGTCAGAATATGTAAATGTAATCCAAAACGAACAAACAATCCAAGACTCAGCAGGGGTGTTGATCAAAACTACAGGAGCTACGTTATTCAGTTAATGAAGAATATAAATGTTTCTCCTGCAGACTAACTGAAGTCTTAAAAGGAATTTATCTCTACTTGTTAGATCTTCAGGTTTTTTTTTTGTTTAGCAGACAGATTTATCCTTTGAAAAGGGAAATAATGGTTTCTCATTTTAAAGCTACAAATGGGGACAGATCCTTCTCAAGTTAAGAATCAATGAAAAGGTGAAATATACTTCCTTTAAAATACATACTGTTGGTACTTTGGTTAACTCTCACAATGCAATCTGTTTGAGTATGCTTACAAATGAATGGCTGTTTCTAACCAAGGAAGTAAAAAGTGGCTGGAAAGATATGCCAGCATCAGCTTTCTAGTTAATATTCTTCTACTCATTAACAATAAACTGCCATTTTTAAAGGCTTTTGATGTGAACTACTGCTTTAGAGGTTCTGACTACTTGTAATTATTACATTACTCATTAGTAGTTCATCACTCCAAAGCATTTTGTTGTATTACCAAAAGTCGACAAATACATACTGGTATGTATGGTGGTGGTACGACTGGTAATTTGTGTGGAGGTTGTTCCAATCTCACTGTAAAAACCCATCACCTCCTAGAAGAAAATGTGCCAAAATGTCCTAACTCATAGCCATGATTTTCTCTTGAAATCACATGGTTTCCTAAGGTACTGGAGGCCATCAGCATCCCTCTAGAAAAGGCAGCATCCACCATCTCCTTTATGACTATTTTAGTCTCTCTCCACTATCTGTAGACTGTGTAGTTCTGTTGTTGGCTCCAGTCTCAGGATCTCCTGCTCCATACAAGCCAGTCCGCTTATTTCTGACATCGTGGGGATAAACTTGGAAGGAAACTGGCAGAAATGGCTGTTCACTTAAAACAGATCAATGCTTGTTTGGTTTTTATTTGTTTGTTTGTTTGTTTGTTTCTAGCACATAAGGAACCTGAGCCATGAAACAAATACTTATTACCCAAAATAGGTGTAGATACCTTGAGGTATCATATTTGCACACCAGTAAAAATGGTTTTGCCATTACTAAGAGACCAAAGGCTTTGTATCATACTAACAGTGCAGGCCTCTGGACTTGCACGGTCTTGTCTTTTCCTGAAATTATCATAGCTTGTTTTAGAAAACATTTAGCAGCTAGGTGCCTATTGCCTAAAATGTGTTAGCTTCAGTTCAGCTATGTGCAAATCTGTGGTACAGAACTTATTCATAATTAACAAACAGTGATAACAAGTAGATGTTTTGAATGTAGTGAACAGTCCATGAGTTAGAATAAAAGTTTTTGATAGAAGAGTATGGGCACAGGGGAACACTAGATGCCTGCAACTGAAACCACAAATCAGAGTGGTCAGTGGTTGGTCACTCACTCATGTGAAATTGTTTTCAAGGATAACAAAGAGAATGGAAAAACTAGATAAGGTGAAACTGGGAACCAAAGGAGAAAGAGTGAGTAAACTTATAAAGTATACCATCTATGCTTGTATATGCCAAGAATATTGGACAGTTCAAGACTGCTGAACAAGCAATTTTGTTGTGCAAACTTTGCAGTGCTCAGGACAAATTTGGTAGCTTTGCCTCTTATCATACCAAACAATATCAAGAAGGTAAGCACTGAATTTAGTTAAATTCTTCCAGATTTTAAGGTTTAATCACTGGTACCTGTAGTAGATCAAATTTTACTTAGTATATTAATTTTAGTTTGCTAAATCCTTTACTGAAGTCCAAATTTCTAATTTCATACTTAGATTTGGATTCCTAAATGTTTTTGTCAATCAAGAACTGGACTAGATGGCCTCCAGAGCTCCCTTCCAACTCTTAGGATTCTATAATTCCATGAATCAAAGAATTTTGAATTAAGACTGACAGTTTGATGCATGATGTCTCTAAATGTCATATTATATTACTAGACATTGAAAAATATTTATTATGTGAAGAAATTAATGGGTCACCATCAGGCAAAGAAGTACAGGCTTTTAGCTTGCACCCTGTAAGATCACTTGGTCTACCTTCCACATAGTCAGGAAGCTATTGAGGAATAATTAATCTACTGTGAATGCATACACTAGTTCTTCCTGTAATAATTTATTTCTCCCACCCAGATGTTCTTTCTTTCTAATAGATAAGGTTTTGTTCACTTGCTATTACGTCTTTACTGTATACACTTTCAGTCCTAAAGCTATCAGTAATTCATTATATATCATATATAACTCATCATATATTGTGGATAAACTACTTACAATCAGGACATATTCAGATTGCCTAAATATTTTAAAGCACAAAATAGTTTTTAGAGCACACTCTGAAACATCAGACTGGATTCTTCTTTGAAAAAAATGGCAGCAATAAGCCCTATAAAAATTAAGGTCCCAAGGCAGTCCAATTAACATTCAAAATGGCAGGGCACAAAATCATAAGTACAATTGAAAAATTATGGCCAATAACTTTACATTCCATCAGATTTGCACTGGGAATAACTGTGAGAATAACAGATTAATGGCTAGTACATGTTTTGTAGACTTTTTAACTGAAAATTATTAGCTTTTTCATTGTAGTAGGGGATGAGAAAATGCCCAGTCTACCCTATGCAAATATACTACATCAGTACTTTTGGAACTCTAAAAATTTTTGATTCAAAAATGTTTACGTAGTCATTCCTCCAAATAAGACAATCTGCAGCAAAGCAATTCAGTAATTTGTTACTTAGCAGCTTATCACCAATATAACTAATATAGCACAAATACTCCTTGCTAAGCAATGCAGATACATAAGTTCTGAAAAAGATATCAGAGATGTTTGAAAAATTTTGCTTTAAAACTTCACTGAAAGTGATTTTAGACTTATATACTCATTTCTGTCTCTATACATGTGGTTACTTTTCAAGCACTTCATTTTTAAACTACCAGGAATCCAAATAACTATTCTGTTCTGTTTTTCTCATTAGACACTTGAAATATTTTCTTTAGATTTCACAATACTTCTGTTACTGTCATTCAGAAAATAATATCTCATTTCTTCATCTTTGATAGGCGATGATCATCCTAAAACTGGTCACGGAAGAAACACGATGTTTTCTGTGATATGGGCATTAGCTATTACTTTTTTTTTTATTATTGAATTATGTATTTTAATAGTTTTCCACTGAACAGTAAAATAGTTTGTTGCAATTTACACTTCGATAACACCAGATATACCAGTCTCTTTCACAAAGTACCACTAGTGCTCTGACAACATAATATAATGCAGAAATGCCCACTTCTTTCTTTCCATCATTTTGTCACTTCTGTTTAAAATTTTATCACACCCAAAACAGATAATTTTATCTGTTCCAAAAGTAACTTAATGTTTATCTTGAAGCATTTGAGTTTTCAAAGTTTCTACCCAAATTTTAACCTGGCTGTACCAGGTCAATGGCATCACCTGAAGTTGAGCTTTACAAGCTAACAATGCAAAACGCAGGAGCTGATCCCTGCAAGGAAACATTTTACGATTCAACTTGAGACTCAGAACGAAGTGTTGCTTTCCAAAAACTAGAAATTCACTTTATATTATCATTAATTAAAAAAAAAAAAAAGTATAAAAAAGTATATTAGCATTATGGTACTTTTCCATTCTGAAATCAAAGGCTGATTAAATCTCAGTGTTAGTTTTTGCTGAAATCTCTTCTTTTTTTTTCCAGCTGATCTTAGAACTCTAAGGTCTACTATCATCTGGGATAAATTACCAGTTATACTAGACAATATAATTGGGCAAATTATCCAAGAGAAATTTTAGGCAAAGAATTTTTGACAGACAGGCTATATGTATCATTTTATTAGTAAGTAATTTGCATAAATTTTATTTTACAGATTATCATTTTAGACACAGAATAAAACAAAGTCCAAGTCATCCAGTATCCTACCTCTTGCCATATGCTTCACAAAAAGGCCAAAAAAACAGTTGCTGTGCATGGACTCTACATCAGTTTTATCATACTCCCTGGTTTTCAGATACCAGTTTCAAACCTGACGCAAGTTGTTGTCTTCTCATTTGGCTCTAGAAGAGTAAGTAAAGATACTGCTGCTCAGAGCGTTCTCCAATTGACAACTGAAGCATATTGCATTTGTAAAATCCTGTATTATAGGATATACTGTGGGTTTTTTTCATACTATAATTTCAAAACTCTATATAAAATTATTTATCAGTTTTTGAATGCCCACCTTTCCTTAAGATCTACTATATCTTTGTTTATATGTATTCACATGGAGAAAGAGGCACATGTGGTCTCTTCTAACACCAGGTCTATTTGTTCTCTTCCTAGATATCTTATTCCTAGATTTCTTCTGTATCATTTCAAAGGCAGTGAACAAAACCTGAGGTCTTCTGTGCCCAGAGAATCCGAAAGTAGTGAAACCTTAGTAGTCCCACAGTTACAGTGTTTTGTATTTGCCAGTGTCTGGATTCATCCCACATGATGCTTTCTTAGCCTAGGACTCTCCATGATGAAGTTTTTCTTTGGATATTTTAAAACAGTATTTTAAGTAATTTTCTTTATGAATCTTTTCTTCTTAATTTCCCAATCTTCTTTGTAGTTTTCTAATCTTCTTTTCAAAGAAAATTAATAGTTTGTCATCCTTTTTCTTTCCTTTCAAGAAATTAAGTCCTGTTGGCTATTAAAATTCTACCCTTGAATGAAACTTCTGCCCTCAGCTTTTTAAACAGATAGAATTAAGTGTCTGATTGTGCTCTTTATTATCTGATCCTTTAGAAGAGAAATATAGTGGCTTTTTTTTCTTTTTTTTTCTTTTTTTCTGAGGATCACAACTAAGCGTTAGATAATTTGGAGAGAACGTGGAACAGCAAGGAAAAGATAAATTAAATGGATTAATAAATGTTACTAGCTCCCAGTGTTCACTATGAATCAAATAAAACCATTGAACTAACCTGTATGAATGTAAAGCTGAGATTTGTGGGGGGAGATAATAGTAGTTTAAGAGAAACATCAGTAACTAAAGCCTAGATCGAGCTCTTTAACCCAAAGTTATCCATCATTTATTAATTAAAAAATAAAAAACGTTACTCGATACTGAGATGCAATAGTTCAAGCTGACATTCAGTACAATATCTTAATCTGAAGGAGTCTAAATTTATTCTTAAAGATCACTAACTGCAAATAAAGGATATTTTAGGAAGTCTCTTGCATACTTTTCTCCAATTTGTTTCCTATCAGGCAGACTTTATCAGAAGTTACAGAAACATATACTTCCCTGTATAAAATGGCAAAATACTGTGATCCAATTATAAAACTGAAAATATTTTTGAAGAACATCTTCACACCCAGTACAATTTCTTAACACTTTTCCAGTTGTTTCTCTGCATAAGGACAGTGGCCAACAGTGGTTCTACTTGATTCAGTGTTGAAAAAAAAAAAAATCAATTGCTCATAAGCCACTAATATTTTTTCTTCATTGAGGCAGTGTCACAGTCCATAAAGATATAATCCATCATTGCTATATATTTGCTCCACAACTGTGACAATAAATTTCTCATTTTGGTCTCATCTTACCCCAGGAAGCTTCACTGACTTCATTGGAGCTACTCCCAATTGTCAACGTCAGTGAAAGCAGAATCAGGCTGAAGGAACAGCCACTTTCATGTGCACTTTCTGAAGAGTATCTATAAATCACAAAGAGTTTTAAAAGCTCTTACTTTCTTAATTGAAAAACAATTCAGCTAGGATTTAATTTTCAGCCACAAATGGTCCTTTTAATTCAAAAGGACAAGATATGCTTTAAAATACTTTCAGATTTGTAGACTGAGATTAAGTCCTTTCATACCATTTTTCATGTTAATTGATATGAACTGCTCTAAATTTCCTTTTGCATAAACCAGTGACAGACCAAACTTAATTGTATGACAGAAGATTATACTACATTAAATGTAAAAAGAGATAAGAAAATTCACCATAAGTATTTATGTTTGCACTTGCAGTTTTCAGTTTTTATAAATCCATTCTGTTTCACCAGAGATCTTTAACACACTATTTTTATTTCAAATAATGTATTTGTAAACTCAAATATAATTGATATATTGTTACATATAATAATTCATACAGAATAAGGAGATAATAATCAGATTTCCAATTCTGTTTAGATGAGGCTAAGGTTTTAATGTTTTTTAATAACATTGACCAACATCATATCAAGGTCGATACTTGCATGTCAAATACACTGTAGACCTCAACGGGCTGACAAACAAGGAATCAATAATCTGCATTTTCTTGATCAGTTATGACAATTAAATGCAAAATTGGTGTAAACTGTTTTAATTCAGACTAATAATATCTCACCTTCTGTTTGCACCTGTTCTAAAAATTGTTAAAGCCTCTGGAGACTAAACATACAGGGAGGAAGCATATGTAAAAGAGGTGTACTCTCAGCTTCAGTTAGCCAAGTCAAACTAATGTGAGGTGGAATTCTAGAGGCTACTTATGTTTGCAGATAACGAGCAAAATAAACTCTAAGGCACCCTCACGTACACCTACACACAGATACACGAGTGCCCACATTTTTAATGGTAAATGAGAGTCCTTGGGTTGTATCTAAGTGTATAAAACCAACCTTGCCTTACTATGGATTCACTAGCTTAAGGTTTTCAAATGCTACAAGATCCTGGCAAAACAGTCATGTCAGGAAGGAGCCTTGGGAACCCGACTTCAGAGAATAAATGCATAAATACCTCTGTTGTTTCTGATGACAGCTGGGAATTAAGCCCTCTTTACAGAGTTATTCACAACAATTTTAAAAGCTAAAGCATGGAGAAAGTTTATTGCTATAGTTAGTGAATACTTATTACCATAGATTTTTAATATTATGCATAAATCTTCTATGTGAAAGACTTCCCATAAGCTCTAATATAAAGAACATAGGAAACGACAGTGCTGAATTGAAATCCTTAGTTTATTACCTAGAAAGTAAGCTATTCTGCTTTACAGTACAAAGTGTACCAGTAATGCTCACAAGCAGAAAGAGCTCAAAATGCCCAAGACAGCAGTGCCCTCTCTTTGCACTTAAGGGTGCAGGAAGATAAAGCTGTTTGCTCCTGTCTTAATTTGAGCTGGGATAGAATTATTTTCTTCAGAGTGTCTGGTACGATACTATGTTTTGGTTCTAGGAGAAGAACAATGTTGAAAACACAGCTATATTTATATTTGCTGCTAAGCAGTGTTGTACAGAGCCAAGGACATTCGCAGCAAAGGGCCCAAGGAGCTGGGAAGGGGCAGAATTAGGACAGCTGACTTAAACTGACCAAAGGGATATTCTGTATCATAAGACATCCTGTGGAATGAGTTTAGAAGGGGGTGGGAGTGCATCTCTCCTGCTCACTGGGAGGCTAGCTGGGCATCCATTTGTGAGTGGTGGGCAATTGCTTGTGCATCACTTGTTACACACATTAATGTACATATAAATTATTATAACTATTATCCTTTTCCTTTTCTCTAGCTCAGTAAATAGTTTTATCTCGACTCACAAGTTCTACTTTGTTTTTTTTTCAATTCTCTCCCACATTCCACTGGGAGTGGAGGGAGTGAGTGCACAACTGTGTGGTGCTGAGCCACCTGTTGAGTTAAACCACAACAGCTCAGGATCCAGAAATATTGTCCCTGACGTTTTATGGAGAAAGCATCTTTCCAAGTTTTGCCAGAGGGTGACCCTGAGTAACTCTTTCTGGGAGTGCAGCAAGCAAATCCACTAGTTATGCCACTGCTAGAATGGCTTTTTGTTTCCTGTGTTTCCTTCTGCCCAGACTATGGAACTGGTGAGAGCTATGTAAAGGAGGTACTACGCAAAGGTATCTCTCATTTTCAAGAACACTGTTATCTACTAGACAAGAAGTCAAAGAAAGAAATGGAACCAAACCATGCGGAATCATGTATTTTACAGGATCTTTTGCAGGGAATTTTTTCCATTTTTTGGTTAGACACTGATAACCACTTTGATTTTGATTTTTATTTTTTTTAAGGAAGACTATGTGCTTAAAATTTTGTAATTAATTTAAATTAGTATTACTTTCAAATACATATCTGAAAGAAAAACCAGCTTACTTTTTCCTGCTTCTGCTTTTCATTTGTTTCTACTGTTTTGGTTAAGTAAAAAAACTATCAAAATCATTACTTGAAAGAAAAAGATAATTACAAGATTAATAAAATAAGATTTAAATATAACAATCTATACTTGGGTTTTTGGTTTGTTTGCTCCCTAGCTGCTGAACCACTGCAGTGTACGGGAGGCACAAACTTTTATGTAGCAAAGTAGGTGAAAAATTTGCTTCTTTTTGTTTTCTCTTTGGACAGAAAGGAGTGCTGAGACCTTCACAAAAACATCTGACTCTTGAAGCAAGAGACTGAAGAAAAAAACATTCAGTACTGTTAGCTTTGCAATAAAGTCACATGTTTTGCAGCATGGGCTGAGATGCAGCACTACAAAGTCAGGAAAAAATGGTTTTCACTGCAGCAAACCAGAATGAGAACTGACTATTTCAGAACTCAGAACAGCCTCTCAGGAGAACTGTTTTGCCGTACAACGTAACTAGCTGTGGCAAATCAAGATTAAAGGTTTTTTTCTTGCTTACAGTAATGCTATTTATCAGATTGTAACGTAGTAGGTTTAATGGTTTGACATGATGATATTCATAACTATAAGTTCTATATGGATCAGAATACATTTTGCTTTGGTTTTAGCATCAGAATCTGAAAGAAGTAAGGAAAAGTAGCCTGAAAAAAGTACCTGGCAGCATTAAACAGTAAAAGGTTTCAGGTCCTATTCTTCATATTGGACAGTTTGATCTCATGGAGCCATGTGTAAATCCATCTAATAGGATTTTTTACTAAGTAGGTCAAATTTTATAGCTCGTGTCTGCCAGAGCCTGGATTTTTCTTTACAAGGCAGATAACTTCTAGGCCTTCAGAAACTGCTTCTTTACTACAAACTGAGCAGAGAGACAAAAAGGATTTAGCAACTAGTACCACATAACTCATCCAGACCAACTAACTTGTCATATTAAAGTGTTAACACCTTCTCAAGTGCAAAAAGATGCCCTGAAACAGATGGAAAACAGCTTCAGAAAAAAGAAGATGATTCTTCAAAAAATTTAGTCAAGCTAGTTGACTCTTTTTGACCAAAACAGAGGTGACATGAGGTACTTGATCTAAAAACATGTCTTCCTTCTCTCATACTGCACCCACTGGGGCTATAAGCAGCACAGAGGAGAGTTCACTACCACTGACCATTCCATTATAATCACAACAACCATGGAATAACCCCTTATCAGTAAAAGCAGTAGGTAGTGACGGGGAAAAGGTAACACAATGTGAAATATATGTGTAATCTACAAGCACAAAACAGGAAAAGACCAACACGTGACCATCAGGTGGCAGGTGGCACAGTATAACATATTCACATTTCCACAGACAGGTATGCCTTTTAGCACACTAACAGTAGAAACTGTCTCAATATCTTCACATTGGTAATTAGAGATGCCATGCAGGCAGGCAGACAGTATTGTTCCTTTTTCTTAATGGTGAATGGAAGACATAGGCTGCAGAATAAGAAACAGACCTGCAGAACTGCAAACTCAAAGCCAAATGTGCCAGGGAAAAACCAAACACAGCACAGACAGAGGTACAGCTGGAGATCAGCAAGGATGCCATCCAAATGGTAAAGATCATGATTAATACATGTGGCAGAGAGGGGAGAGAAAGGAGGTGAGAGCATACCAGGTTACGACTGTAGCTGCACAGACATTTGTCAGAGCCCTGGGAAAGGGAAGCATGACACTCAGTCGAAGCAAGATACCAGTAACTGCAAAAGAAATGAAAAGTTCTGGGAGGAGAAAAAGCAGCCATCACTGCTTGGAGCAACATCGACTCCTTTGCCTCTTCTCTGCATGGTATCATGCAGCTTGCATGATCCATATTATCCAGCAATTCTGGAGACTAAAGGCCAAGTTTTCTTCTTTCATCCCGAACAAATACACTTTGCTGGATAAAGAACTGGCTGGATGGCCGGGTGCAGACAGTGGTGGTGAATGGAGTTAAATCCAGCTGATGACCAGTCATGACTGGTGTTCCTCAGGGGTTGGGAGGAAGTGATGATCTGCCTCAGGGTAGGAAGGCCCTTCAGAAGGATCTGGACAGGCTGGATAGCTGGGCTGAGGCCAATGGGAGGAAGTTCAAAAAGACCAAGTGCTGGGCCCTGCACTTTGGCCCCAACAACCCCAGGCAACATTACGCAGGCTTGGGTCAGAGTGGCTGGGAGACTATGCATAGGAAATGGACCTGGGAGTGTTTGTTGATGCTCAGTAGAATGTGAATGAGCAGTGTGACCAGGTGGTCAAGAATGACAGTGGCATCCTGGCTCATATCAGAAATAGTGTAGCCAGTAGGAGAAGGGCAGTGATCATCACCCTTTACTCAACTCTGTGTGTTCAAAACTGTGTTCAGTTTTGGGCCCCTCACTACAGGAAAGACATCAAGGCCCTGGAGCATGTCTAGAGAAGGGCAACGAAGCTGGCGAGAGGTCTGCAGCACAAGTCTTATGGAGAGTAGCTGAGGGAACTGGGATTGTTTAGTCTGGAGGAGACTCAGGGGAGACGTTATTGCCCTCTACAACTATCTGAAAGGAGGTTGTGGTGAGGTGGGTGTCAGCCACTTCTCCTGGGTAACTAACAAGAGGATGAGAGGGAATGGCCTCAAGTTGCACCAGGAGAGGTTCAGGTTGGATACTAGCAAAAACTTCTCAGAAAGTGTGGTTGGGCACTGGAATGGGCTGCCCAGGGAGATGGTGGAGTCACAATTCCTGGAGGTGTTCAGGAAATGTTTAGATGTGGTACTAAGGAACATGGTTTATTGGGCAACATTACTTGTAGGTGGACAGTTGGACTAGATGATCTAAGAGATCTTTTCCAACCTTAATGATTTCATGATTCTTACTGAAACAAAAGTGAAACAGTATGTTTTAAACCTAAAAGGAATATTATCCTATCCTTTCATTATCTAAAGGGGCTATAAGAGAGAAGGGACAAGACCCTTTAGCAGGGTCTGTTGTGATGGGACAAGGGGAAATGGTTTCCAACTAACAGAGGAAAGATTTAGATTGGATATAAGGGAGAAGTTCTTCACACTAAGAGTGGTGAGGCACTGGCACAAGTTGCCCAGAGAGGTGGTGGATGCCCCAACCCTGGAGACCTTCAAGGTCAGTCTGTATGGGGCTCTGAGCAACCTGATCTAGCTGCAGGCATCTCTGTTCATTGCAGGGGAAATGGAATAGATGGTCTTTCAGGGTCCCTTCCAAATCAAACGATTCTATGATTCTGTGATTTGGCAGCACTTCTTGAAGACATAGTACTAACTGAACGCAGCCATCCCAAAGCATCTTCTAGTATTCATTTCTGACAGTCCTTTCTGATATTCTGAGATCTTAGATTCTGCTTAGAAATTGAGGCAAAACGATGAAATGAAAGAAATGAAAGAGCATCAGATCTGTTCAGCCCACCACAGTGAGAAGCTGATGCCGAAGTTATGGTAGGCATGTATATTACAGACATTACCGGCTATATGATTCAGTTTCAACAGTTTCTCCTTTTGGATTTAAGCTTCACTCAAATTTTTCTGTTGTTTTAACTCTACTGCTTTCCAGTGTAAACACCAAAAGCCATGCTTGAAATGTGGATGTCCACAGAAGAACCAACGTTAGCCATGCCCCCCTCTGCCTCCCCAGCACACAGGCACGGGGCCACAGTGGGTGCAGTGGGTGTCAGGGCCCAGGTGAGGCAGCCTCATGCACGGCCCTGCAAAGGGGTTGTGAGGACAGAGGCCCTTCCTGGCTGTCCACATGGGCACGAGGGGAAGGCCATGGCCACTCGCCAGCCTTGGCCGGAATCCATCCACTTTGCACCAGCTGAGCAGTATGACATGGACTGGAAAATCTGGCCTGAAGGTTTTTAAATGTTTAGGGCCACAAAGGCAAAAGGGTAGCCTGAATAAATGGTGTGGCCTGCCCTGACACACTTCTCAGCTGTGGGAGTATAACAAACCCTTTTTATTGTCCTGGACAGAAGCTGAAAAATGACATCATACTGAAGGAATAGGACACAGGGGCATTTGGGTTACCTTAGAGATGACTCAGATCTTGTTATTAATTCTCTCTACTTGGGATAATGTTTAAAAACTGACAAGGGAGAATTAGCACTGCTGGCAGAGCATCGCTACAGCTGCACAGGTGGAAAGAAATCAGCAAGTAGCTCTTTCCAGAGTGGTGAGGAGGGATAAGGAGTAGCAGCATGTACGGGCCCCACAGCCCGCTGACAGACTCACACAAAAGAATCCAAAAGCACATCGGTTGAAAACCAAATAAGTGTTCTCTCCTAGAAGGTTGGCACAGGGTAACTGAAGCATGTCATATGTTGATATTTGGCCTCTCTGCACAGCAGATGTATTTTTCACAGGTCAGGCAGAGAGGATGAACAATTGATTCAAAGGCTGGAAATGCACTGAGAGAAAGAGGAAAGAACTGGAGACTGTCCAATGTGTAGTATGTATTGCGAAAGTGCATGCATAAGAAAAATATAATCCTCTCCACGGATCCTTTAGCAGGTGTTTATCCTTTCTGGCATTGACAGCAATATTTTGTAGCTACAGAGCGGACATGCAGAATAAAATTCCCTTTCATGCTTGCAAAAAATAATTATCCCTTATGTGACTTACAGCTGCTTAAGACATTCGTCAATTCTGTTGTACTCTTACTCCAAGCCAACACTATAACAGTGTTGCTGTTTCTGGAATTTACTGAGTAAACTGCATAATTTCCAAGTTGACTTTTAAAGGATGACTAGGCTGCCACATTGGCCTCTTTTAAAAGCACTCATTGCTAAGGAAGATGCTTTCCTATGATCAGAAACAGAAAAGCCTCCTATGATCAGAAACAGAAACTGCTGAGGTGATAGGAAGCATTTACAAGATCTGAAAAAGACAAGAATCAGTGGGCAAGTAAAATTAAAGCATCCCCTTTCCTCCCCAACAAATCCTACTCTTGGAAAAGAAGTGTTTGCTATCCTTTGGTATACAGAGAGAAACACGAGGGACTCCAGAAAGACAAGGTCACTAAGCTGTATGGTCACTGTAAGGCAACACTTCCTCTCCATATCTGAGATGAACCTGTCCTGGAAATAGCTGAAATAGCTCAGTTAACTCAGCACACATCTTTGAGCTATAAAACCTCCATGTGTACTAGCTGGAATGTAACACCAAAAAAATGCCAACCTCTGAAAAAAGGGTATGTATCTGAGCTCTTGGTCTGGACAAGTAAACTGACAGCTGAAATTTGACCTATTCCAGTAGTAAAACCTCTCACACAAGGGCATGAGGATTCATAAGTCCTGATCGAGGACAGACTACGACTCAGAAAAACTGTATGGTGTTAGGCGTTTAAATAAAGTGGCCTGATTTGTGGTGGTACAGGACACAGAGAGGTTGTGGATGCCCCTTCCCTGGAAGCATTGAAGGCCAGGCAGGATGGGGGCTTTGAGCAACCTGGTCTAGAGGGAGGTGTCCCTGCCTATAGCAGGGGGTTGGAACTAGATGATCATAAAGGTCCTTCTAACCCAAACCATTTTATGGTTCTATGATCTTCAAAAGAAATTGAAATATTAATTAAAATATTGTACCTGGTTTTGACCAGCTTGGATTTGCTGCCAGCTGTGGGTTTAATAAAACTTCATCACTTTCTAGTAAAATAAGTTAAAAAAATTGCAGAGGTTGTGGATATGATTTATTGTATTTCAAACACTGTGTAGATTTCACTGGATATCTGGAAAGTGAAATGGACACTTCATACTGGCAATATTTTCCAGTGATTTCTAACCTCATTAGGCATTCTAAGAATATCCAGAAGAGTAGTATAAATAAAATACACTGTTTTCTGATGAGCTTTGATGAGCAGATGTTCCGGGTTTTTGTTGATTCATGTCTGGGGTGTTTTTAAAACTTTTCTGCTTGTGTTCCATTTCCTGTTGAAGGAATTCAGAATGACCCAGATGAAAAGGGCCAATTGTGACTGTGTCTGCCTGGATGCTACCCAGACCAGCAGCTGTGCGATGGCCACCGCAACGCGCCTGACTTGCGGGAGGATAGATTATGTAATTTGGCTTTTAGGCTACTTGTGAATTCAGCTCTTAGCATAGACAAAATACTGCACCTCTATGCATTTCTTATTATCAATCTTGTCTGGTAGCCTAGAGGGGCATTTGAGGATAAAGACAATGCCCTTGGCGGACGTCTTTTTTTGCTGTTTGATGAGAAATGGACATGAAGCCCATATACATTTTTAGCAGCAATAATGTAAGCACATAAAAAATTGAAATATCACCCTTTCTAAACTGATTTGGAATATAAACGAGTCAATAGCTGTTTTGTTTTCTTTTTGTCTTTTATTACATTCAAACCTGAGTGCTGATGCATTGAGATGTATTGGTAACTATTTATTTAACCTGGATACAAAACTACACTTTTTCTTCCATGGCAGGCACGGACACAGACTAATTAAGAATCATTTCATTCCCAAAAAATGTTTTAGGGACAAAAACATACAGCTGGAAGAGGAAAGTGTGGGAAAAGAAGTAGAAGGTGTAGAAAAGAAAGCCAATGATAAGTGATTGCAGAAAAAAAGAAATGCAGAATCAAGAAAATAACTCTGGGCAAATATGTGAAAGTAGTCTAAAATATGGAGAGCAGTGCAGAAGTAGATGTGGAGATGATACAAGAGATAACATAACTGAAGATAATTAAAACTCCCTGAAGCTGTGGAAATGTGAGGAACAAAATGGATACTCTGAGTTTTGTGAGGCCCTATCGAGCAGAGTTTATTAGTGTACAGAAGATCGTTGCAGTACTATGCACAGTACAAAATGCAGACATGGGATTAGGAACCCGAAACTGGAAATGTGATCCAGAGGGGAAAGAAAATTTGTCTTCTCACAGCCTGATATGAAATCAATCTCATGCAAGGCACAACTTAAAAGATATACACAATGCCATATTGATCTTTTAAAAAGAAATATTTCAGAAAAAGGATATTCTTTTCTCAATAAAACACTTGTTGTATGAATTTAAATGAGACATTTTTCCCAAAATTTCATTTCTTTGAAAAGTAAACACAAAATCCTTTTTATGGAAAAAAGCTACTTTGAATGGGTTTTGAAATAAAACATGGTGAATATGGAGACATACTAGTTTAACAGTGTAAAACACTGGTTTTAAAGTAACACTTAATGAGAATGAAAATATAAATTAGACAAAATAAAACACATAATCTGAAATTACTGCTAGAAGACTTTCCAGCAGGTCGAGGGAGGTGATTCCGCCCCTCTACTCTGCTCTCATGAGATCCCACCCAGAATACTGCGTCCAGTTCTGGAGCCCCCAACACGAGAAAGACATGGAGCTGTTGCAGCAGGTCCAGAGGACGGCCACAAAGATGATCAGAGGGCTGGAGCACCTCCCCTATGAGGACAGGCTGAGAGAGCTGAGGCTCTTCAGCCTGGAGAAGAGAAGGATATGAGAAGACCTTATAGCAGTACCTGAAGGGGGCCTACAGGAGAGCTGGGGAGGGACTTTTTGTAAGTGACAAGATCAGAGGAAATGACTTTAAACTGGAAGAGGGTAGATTTAGACTACCCTCTTTAGGTAGTCTACAGAAATTCTTTACTGTGAGGGTCGTGAGACACTGCAACAGGTTGCCCAGAGAGGCTATGAATGCCCCTTCCCTGGAAGCATTCAAGGCCAGGCTGGATGGGGCTTTGAGCAACATGGTCTAGTGGGAGGTGTCCCTGCCTATAGCAGGGAGGCTGGAACTAGGTGATTTTAAATGTCCCTTCCAACCCAAACCATTCTATGATTCTATGATTCTGGCGGCATGAGCTGAACTTCTAAGGTGAGATTTTTGAGATATAAATGATTTCAACTGTTCTGCATCCAGACAAAGCTAGGAAATAAAACTATTATTATCCATATATATAACCATATATACAAGGATTTCCATATATAGAGAGACTTATAAAAAGCCATCTGCACCATCAACACACACAAGAGAAGACCCCAATCAGCAATCAGTAATAGGTCTGTCCTTGGGATAGTCAGTGTGTTTAAGGGTCACATTTATGACCTGTTTTATGCTACCAAATGTAAACTGTATCTTTAGTATGGCAAAGTAGGTATGTGTGACTCCAATAGATGATGTTCGTTGAAAGTATTTTGAGCAATCAGACCTATTTGAAATTATTTATTCCATTAAAGTACTTTGTTTTTAACAAGTTTATGTACAAATAAGCTGTCTTTTTCATGTTGTTTCATTCATACTAATAGCATCAACAAATATATTTCTCTGTTATGAGGAACTCGTTTGTATAAACTCAAAACATTCAGCTTACTATCTTTACATGCACAGTTTTTGTAATGTGTACCTACACTTGCAATTTTTTAATTTGTTTTCTTATTCTGAGCTCTCTACAGAGAAAAATGAGCTTCAGAAGCTTTTGTAAAATGAGTGTCTAGGACCTTCCAGAATAACAACTGTCCCTCACTGTGTCGGGCTCTTTAGTAGGACAGGGGAGACCTAGGATATACACTGTTATTCTCTGACTAGTTTCTGAATAAAAAAACAGTGATAGATTAACATAAAATGCATATTTGTTCCAGGCATTTAGTCTAGCAACCACAGTTTTGCATTCCGAACTTCCCTCTTTGGTGACACTTTTGTCCTTTATTATGCCCAGATCTTCAAAACTACATTAAAAGTTGACCATTTGCAGTCCAAGTCAAATTAGAAGAAAATGTATGTCTCTTGCTCACAGGAAAAATTCCTGCAGCATTCAGGTGTACATTAATATTAAAACCCACTAAGGGGGTTGTACAATAGAATTTTTGAGTCCTTATGACTAATGAACCTTTTGGTAGCTCTCTTTTCAACTGCAAAATGCTAAATATCTTAAACATTCTTTGCAATTTTGGTAACAGAAACAACTGTTAATGCTATTATCTGTAAATACTAATGAAGGAAATTCCCTGTACAGAGGCAGAAATAGCATCTGTAGTACTGTGATAAGTAGTCAATCATTTTAAAAGGATCTCTACACTTCCACCTCTTGTTTTGGAATCAAGCAAAGACAAATTAATTGTACAAATATGTACGTAAATAGGATTAAGATGCGATTAATGAGATAAATACCTAAAATACAGTCTTTTTACAGGCAAAATGCATCTCAAAATAGAGAAAATCTGAATGCACTGGAATACACATTTGTTATAAAAGCAGATAATGTAGTCCTTAAATTAGAGATTGCATAAATGATGCTATGACAGATCAGTCAGTTGAATTAAGAATGTCCAACTCTAGAAATGTCCTTGGATGTAAACACTTTGCACTACATAAGTGATAAGTTAGTTTCACTGAATATTCCATGGAGAGATTAAAAAAAAACAGTGGTCCAATACATTTTGGTACTTTTTTAAGCAATAAGGGCAAAACCAACAGAAACATGTTTTGATATTTGTAAGTCTATGTTGTAAGGCTATTTGTAAGTCTATATTTTGTTTATTTATTTTGATTTTTTAAAAACTCTGCTTTATACTGTATTAAAACTTGGAACATTCACCCACACATAGATAATGTTCTCCAAAGACAAGCTAATTTTTCTAACTAAAATGCATTTATAAACAAATTGGCACAAGTATTTGTTTTAGATTCAGCATTAAATTGGCACTATGTCTGCTCTCTGGCAGCGTCGACTATACTCCCCCTTGTTTGCTGCCACTCTGTGCTCCAGCACTGAAGCCAACACCTGTGGCTATATAAAAGGCTATGTACAGCAGCTGCAGGACTCAGATGTCCACAATGAAATAAATTTCTAAAGCATAAGCATTTAGATGTGTGGCTGGCTTCCTTGTCTGAGTCTTTTCAAGGTCTTCTTTAGAGGTCTGCATGGCTGGTTGTATCTATCAACTGTCTGCACCACTAATACTGACCAGCGTGTAGTGGTAACATAGAACAGCCTTGTACTTAGTAAGGATGCTCTTGGATATTCTGGTGTAAGGATGCTGGAGTCCCTTCCATGAAGACAGCTTTTTGCAGCTTTTGTCAATGGTGATGCCACTGATACACATCTATGTAACAAATGGCAAGGTCAGTAGTAAGAAAGCTAAATAATCAGTAAATCACAATGTTAATTAATTTCTGCTTAGAACTCTGTTATCTGGATGGAATTTATTTAGTCTATGGAAAAGATAAATGTAAATCACATTAATATTCACATAAATCACCTGCTCTTACAGGGGATGAAATAATCACAGCATTCATTTTTACAGCACTTCACAGACTTATCTGTATAGGACAAGTGGAAAAAATACTAATCAGAACAAAGCCTACTCATGTAGTCAAGTCCAGCACATACTCAGGATCATTTTGAGAACCACAACAGTACTAGTAAGTCATAAGCGCAGCTGAAGTTAACTTTGCTTTGTAAAGAATCTTGAGTAAAAATTCCAATTCAAGAGGGTTTTGGTTTTATTTTTTTTCAAAAATGCTACTATTACTATAAGGTCACTTCCTTTCTTAGTGCCATATAACTTTCTGCTATAGAAAAGCTCGTAAAGAAATGGAAAAAGGTATTCAGAATTACATTGTTTAGCTTTCAAGTAGAATACAGAATGTGTTACACAAGCAAGTAACAACAAGTAAACTGTATGTGTCTGAAATTATTAGAACACAGCACTGGAAGTAGAAATGCTATTTACACTAGGATGTTGGAATACAAAAGTATGTAGAAGATACAGCCATACTCTTGAGTTTTATGTTTTTATGGCTGAGATGAATGCTTCTTGGAAAAGAACTTAGCTCTGAGGATTCTGCAGTACTGTCACAAACAAATCATTAAACAGAGCAAAGATGCTTAACTGACACAGCAAGTTGAAAAGCAAAATTTAAGATCATGAGCCTTGCCTTCTCCATGACATCCACTGACCCACAATGAAGGAAAGCCAACTCTTTAGATCAGGAAGATAATGAGTAGCCCTTTATTTAATGTTTCCTGACTGATGTATTTCTACAGCATTTGCTGGAAGGGACCCACAAGGATCATTGAGTCCAACAACCTCTATTAAGCTGCACTGTGTATTCTGTGTGCTCAGCTAGATGAACAAAGCACCCCCAGAAGTTCTGATGTAGCTACATCTGATCCACACCTTCTACGGAACAGCAAAATCAGAGGACTCATCTGTACACCTCATGTTCAGTTTCTGATTTCCACATCTACACTTTCCGTTAATCTCCACCTTTGTCTAATATTCAAGAACTACAATCAACGAGGGGAGTACATTTATTTAATGAAGCAGTTTGAAAGCCCATGGAAGATTTTCATATGTAGTAAATTCTGAGTTCATTACTAGACAGTTACACTATCTTATTTGGTAGCAAGGAAAGACAGGAAGTCACTGCATCATTACTGATGCTGATGCATCTTTGTTTCATGTGTACATTTACTACCTAGATCTTCAAGCTGTTATCAGCTGCAGAGAAGATGAGAACATGTTGTCAGTTTGCTGGTATAATCATAAATGAGCTAACACTTGCAAAACTAGATTTGCTACAAACTAGTTATCAATGAATTATTTATTCTATTAAAAACGTGGTATTCACCGTTAATGAGTAGAGACAGAATGCAGATCATATTAAAGGGGGAGGGGGGGGGACAAACTTACTGCAGTATTTTATACATTCACCAATATTTTATGAACTTTCTCTTTACATTCCATGTATCAGTTCAGATTGGTATGCACCAAGTTACAACATGACTTTGGTAAGAATATGTAGGACATGATCCACTGCCCATCTAGAGAGTTTGCTGAAGACGAATGGCTTCTTTATAACATCTAGTGAGGACTTCTGTCTGTTCAACTACAGCATAAACACTAATCAATTCTTGGAATTTAATAGGGCTACTGAAATCTCCAAACTAGTTTTATCATTGGACCAGATCTGATGAAATATGTAACAAGGTGACATGCTGAGAACACCGGTGATCTTGATCTTAGCAATTGTACAGACATTAAACACTGAAAAGTTTAAAACCACAGACCAGATGTTAGAGTAGTCTAATAAAAACTCCAGGACAAGGTATCAGACTGTTTGTTTTCTGAAATATATCATTTCAGTATAATTGCAATTCCATGGCAGCTCTATTTTTGGTTTCATAAAAGTTTGCTACATAATTTCATGCTGCAGGTAAGAATCTTTTGTTTTCAGGTAGTGGTTGGTGGACACAGTCGTGATCTTGTTTCTCATTTATTCTTGGACATTTTGCCAAAAGTCAGTAGGATAAAAAATGCCTGTTGTGGGAAACATTGCAAACTCCTTTTGGTGACTGTCATGAAAGAAAGGACCCAAAACCAAGCAGATCACTACTGAAGAAATTCAGATAGCTAACTTAATCTTCTCCATGAACATGACTGCTTACCTGAAATACCCTCTGATTATATTCTAGTGGTTTAAGAGTGATATGGTCTGGGCTCAAGAGCAATATGCAGAAAATAATCAGGAGTTAAACAGCACCTATAGGCAAAATATTTTCTTGGCAGTACTGTGTTGTAAGTTCATGTTCAATTTATTACCAGCATTTGGTACTTTTAAACTCATTTCACTAATAAGAAACATTATTTGGTATTTTTATGCAGATAAATGTGCAGTCTGTATTTCTACATTGTTACTGGCTTTGATTTGTCTAGCTCTTTCAACTGAACTAAATATTAAAATAACTTTATAGCTGCTATAATATAACTTCTCCTTTTCATTATTAAGACATTGACAAATTTGTTCAGAAGTGCAGTAAAAATATCATATAAAGCTTGATGTAGGGCCAATTCTTGCAATTTCTGAATGCTCAGCAAACAGTAACTCAGCTTATTCAGTGCCATATTATAATTACAGCCCTTCAACCTGATTTCACAGTGTTTTTAACTTAAGATACTTAGAATGTTTTTGATCTGATTTTTGAATAATAGAACATACTAAATGTTTTACAAAGGCTATATATATAATTGAATAGCAATAATATATTATGGAAAGTTGCTCCTTAGTAAAATATTAAGCTATCTTTTTAGTGTCCCTAGCATTGTGGAGAAACTATTCCCAGTTTCCTGGAGAAATCATGAAAATTACATAAATATAAATCCTGAGGGGACCTAAGAGATCGTCAGAAGCAGGATGTAGTAAAGCAGATCACCGTTGCAGATATTTTCTAATCTCTTCACTAAAACCTCCAGTGGTTAAAATGCCCACAATCCTTTCAACTTACTGCGGCGTTTTTCTAACCACACTGAAACGTTTTTCCTATTAACATCCTAAATCTGCCTCCCTGCAAAGTAATTCTTGTTAATGCCTTGATCTCAACTGGTAGAAAGAAGAACTGGTCTTTGCTCCTCAACAGACTTCTCCTACAATAATCTCAATTCTTTAAGCTTTTCTTTTTCTCACAAGATATGATTTCAATCTTTCTTATATTCCTCCCCTCCTCTGGACTCGTGAAATTTATGTATGTGGTCACCAGTAACCACAGTGCCACTCCAGCAACAGATGCCTGATCCTTGTGCCATGCTCATACCGAATGCCTTTGACATAGCTGTGAACACTACCTAGTGCTTTCAAATAGCAAGGAAAAAGTTGTGGGACACTAGTGCCACCATCATGCCCTCTGTGTGTCTTATCCTCCTGATTCCATTCCACTTCCTCAGCTTTGCAGATTTTCAATCTCTGCTGTTGAAGAGTGAATCCCAGCATCCAACATGGCAGCCCAGCCAGCTGAGAGCAAGCAACATCCATGTGCCGTTTCCTACGTGCAGTATATTTTTCCTAAATCTCAAAATGAAATTTATTTTCTTGGAAACAGTTTAACAGTCTTCTCTTAGATTGTTTTTAAGACTCACCATCACTTCTGAAACATTTCTGAACATACTGGTGTCAAGTCAGTCACTTTGCACTTTGTATGTGGAACTACTGTTTTTCCCTTCCAAGTTTACCCTTTGCCCTGCCTTTATCATACTTCTCCTTCTTGATATACATATCTACTGAGTAAGATCACTTCAAACTCCAAACATGCTATGCATAACTTAAACAGGCTGGTCACCCACTAAAGCTCTTTGTGTTCATACTGGATGTTCACAAGACCAGGGCAAAGACAAACCCCTTGCTTCACCTGAAGAGTACTCTTACTTTTAAAATGTGTCCATGAAAACCTGATGAGGTTCAATAAGGCCATGTGCAGGGTGCTGCACTTGGGTCGGGGCAATCCCAGGTATTTATACAAACTGGGGGAAGCTCCTTCAGAGCAGCCCTGCGGAGAAGGACTTGGGGGTCCTGGTGGACGAGAAGCTGGATGTGAACCAGCAATGTGCGCTTGCAGCCCGGAAGGTCAACTGTGTTCTAGGCTGCATTAAAAAAGGGGTGGCCAGCGGGGAGAGGGAGGTGACTGTTCACCTCTACTCAGCTCTTGTGAGGCTCAATGTGGAGTACTGTGGGAATACAAGAAAAACTGTTCAGAGCAGCAGTTGTGGAGCAAGATAAACAGCATGAGAACCAAGGACACATCTAGAAGAAAAAGGAAAGGCTCACGGCTCTGATTGGATAAACAACTGCATGAACGGTTGAAGAGTGTTTTGTAGAATGCTCTGTTGACACGTAAAGGTGGATGGGAAAGTTGTAGGGGCAAATGGGAAAGCTAAAAAAAGAAAGCTTGTGAAGGTATATAAGTGATGTGAGAACTTGTAATAAGCAATTTGGATTGTTCACATCTGAGTCCATGCATTGGACGCTGCAGAGTACTGTGTCCAGGCCTGGGGCCCCCAGCACAGGAAGGACGTGGAGCTCTTGGAACGGGTCCAGAGGAGGGCCACAAAGATGATCAGAGGGCTGGAGCACCTCTCCTATGATGAAAGGTTGAGGGAACTGAGCTTATTTAGCTTGGAAAAGAGAAGGCTCTGAGGGGACCTCACTGTGGCCTTCCAGTACTTGAAGGGAGTGTATAAACAGGAGAGGGAATGTCTGTTTACGAGGGTGCATAGTGGTAGGACAAGGGGGAATGGTTTTAAACTGAGACAGGGGAGGTTTAGGTTAGATATTAGGAGGAAGTTTTTCACACAGAGGGTGGTAACACACTGGAGCAGGTTGTCCAAGGAGGTTGTGGATGCCCCATTCCTGGAGGCATTCAGGGCCAGGCTGGATGTGGCTCTGGGCAGCCTGGTCTAGTGGTTGGCGACCCTGCTCAGGGCAGGGGGCTGAAACTAGATGATCATTGTGGTCCTTTTCAACCCAGGGCATTCTATGATTCTATGATTCTATGATTCTATGAGTCATTAAAAAACTATTTGGGTGTACAGTTCCTTAATTTTCCAGATACCATGCTGTAGCTTCTTCTCTGTTTTCTATATTTTCTGGAGGAATGCAAGGCAGGAGTTAAGTATAGCGGATCTGCTGCTAACTGCTTGGACAGCTATTCTGACAGCAGAGAAAATTAGATTAGCCTGATAAAATGATTATTAATAACCAATTCCAAAATCTATCTCAAAGTAAGACAGAGAGCTATATATTTCTTATATCTTTCTTTGTCTTCTCCAGACATCTGAGACCTCACCTATCCTCTGCAAGTGCTTGAAGGTAAACACTTGCATTTTGCTGCTCTAAGTGCTTTGGATGAATTTGAACATGCCATTAGAACTTTTGTAACCCTACTGCCAGGTTTAGATTTTCATAAAATGCAATTGCTCCAACTTTAAAGGAGTTGCTATAAAGACAGTGTGCAGCAATCTGGGGAAATTAAATTCATGTTGTGCACAGTGAGCTGATTTTTCTCACCTGCAACCATGACTGAGTTGGTTTAATGAAAAGTATGTAATCAAAAGGAGCAAAGCAAAAAAAAAACAAACAACAACAAAAGAACACCAACAAGGTACCTAAACAGGTTCATGGACAATGCCTAATTTCTAGAGGAGAACAGTAACTATTTTACAGTCTCTGCGTAGCCAACTGCTAGGCCAGCTGGTAGCTTCCGCTCCTGCTATCGCTTTTTAGTCACAGTCAGGGGCTGACAAGTCTTGCTGGGAAACAGAGTTAGATTCGAGTGGCTGATTTACTTTGGTGGAAGCCCTTCCAGCCTACTGGCCGCTGTCCTCCTCACTGTCCTGTGCAGCCCTGCAGCCCTCTGGGCTCCAGCCCCAGCTCCCTGAGCTGGGCAATGCCCGTAGTGCTACCAGCGACTGATAACATTCCAGCTCTCGGGAAGGCTGCATACAGCACAGACAAGGAACACAAACTTGAACAAGACTCTTAAACAGCTTCTCACACTTCACGTAAACTTCTCCAGACTTCTTCTTGTGGTTTTAGGCTTCAGCTTTTGATTTCTAGTGCTAGAAATTACTGTTATCAACCAGCAAAACTCTGCGGGAACACCTGTGCCGGGTCAAAACTCCCTTGCTAATTTTCAGATGCTAATCTCCTTATGATTGTATGCCTCTTTTTGAAAGAAATGCCTCTCAGTCGCAATGAAAAGAACATACGTAACCCCAATGTTCCACTGGTCTGCCTGTTTGGCCCCTTCATTTCTCTCCCTTTAGAGCTGACATCAAATAACAACAGAGCACTTTGCCTTCATAGGATTTCCCTCTCTTCTCAAGGAGGCATGACTTTCAGTTTACGCCATCCTTGTCATGCTTTGTTATGCTTTGTCAGCTGAGTTACAGCTAAGTGTTCTTCAGCCTGCTCTTTCCCTGTTCTGTACATTTTTCCAGCATTTTGCTGTTAATATTAACTGCAGTTAACATTAATTGTATTGAGCACTGGGTCATAATTAAACCCTTTTATAGGAGGAGGGTAGGAGAAAGGAGGATGTATTGAAACGAAAGGGTCCACAAGGCTTTAGCCTCACTTCTTATTTGCTCACATTCCCCACTAAGTAACAAGTTGCATATTCCTTCATCAGACCTGATGTCTTTTGCAAAACCTGTTTTCCTTTTCTGTAACATCCCTTGCTATTTACAATTCATTTTGTAGCTTTGCCTTTCTTTGTACTATCTACACTCTGTCACAGGACAGTGATTTTTCAGACCGCAAGTCTGGCAGAATGTCAGAAAAGGAGATTTAACATACTGGCTAAAGCTACCACCTCACTGGAGTTTGTGAGTGCCAAGACTACTTCATGGCATAAACCCAAGTGCAGCGTGTGACAGTGACTTGGAGAGCTGCAGTGACAGTGCATTCCAGTAGCAAAAAGGCTGGAGTTCTACAGGGAGGTGAGGGTTTGTCCAGAGATGAACAGTGATACAACAGAGAAACCTGCCTTGGTCATAGGAGTCAATTGTTCGGCCTCTAAGAACTGAGCTGCATGCAACAGAAGAGAGGCAAGTAGGATGCAAAGGCTGGAAAAGCTTGTCTGGAAATAACACTGCTGAATGCTGCCTTCTTCCTAAAAAGCAACTGTGTCTGGATGGAACGTATGCTTATTATTTACCTTCCTGCATAAGAATTTATTTATAGCTTTCTGGTTTAGCTGTAAAGAGAAACTTGTGGGTTCAGTGTAAAAAAAGAAGACATAACAGTTGTTCCCATCCCTGCAGTTTGGTTGGATAGAACTTCTCAGAGAGACAGGGATATATCTGGAATGGAGAGGAAGGTTTTTGGCAAAAATCTGGACGTGACTAAGTTCTGGTCTCACAGAAACCCTATTGTGATTCAAGAGCAATGATTTTTTTCTGATTACACTAAATTAAAAGATGATATTTAATTTTATTTTCATATCTGAGCTCCACATTCAAAATTGTATTGTGGAGTGGTAGTAAAAATTATTATATCTTTACAGTTATCCTAATACTTAAAGGTACATCACATCTTACCTTCTCCTGCATTAAATGGAGTCACAAGACCTATTCAAATTTTGAGAGAAAATCCAATCTCTGCATACATCTGGCAAACACCATTTCTTTATGAAAGACACACTGATGAGTTCGGAGTTGCTGAGTTTAATGCCATAAGAATTGTTTATTGACCACACTGTTACAGATGATGTTCTGAAATTGTCCTTGGTGTGATATTGCATGCTTAAAAATGATGCCTCAATCTAATTAAGCATGTGAATTTAGATAAGAAATGCGACTGCTGGTTTTGCTCTTCTCATGATAATTTTTTGAACTTGTAGGATCACATCTGTAATTGTGTGCTTGTTTACTTGCTCCTCATTACGATGTCTTGAATAAGAACACTTTTAAATTCATTATTTTTTCTCTTTTCTTATAGTTAGCTAGCATGTTCTAGAATGTGGAATAATTGCTACAGGCAACTTGAAAATTAAAGTATAACACTGTTCACTTAAAATTAAGGTACAGATCATAGGGGTACAAAAGCAATGGAAAGCCATTAAATAGCACAGAAGGTAGAGCGGAGAGGAGATTCTGTGGCCAAGTTCTGTAATCCATAGTAGTTCCCCAGGCAACCTTAGTTGTCGGTGACATCAGGAGAATGTGATGCACTGACTCTAAGAAGAACAATGCTAGGATGGGGACTTGGTGGTGCCAAGGCACTGATAAAACCACCTGGTACCCCAGGCCAAAAGTCTGTCACTTTTATTTTACAAAATGCCATGCTTTGGGTGAATTTTAGTCATTATATACTCATTATAATGCCAAAATGCACCTCCATCTCAAAAGCTACCCATCTTCAAGGTGCAACCACCCCTCACTAAGGGATTTTTGGATTTTTTAACCTGTAACTTTAAAAGTGAAATGAGAGAATTTTACACCAATCAGAAGAAAGGTATATATGACCAGAGATCCACCTGTAGAGTAAGAAATAGTAAGAATAGTAAGAAATAGTAAGAAATAATAAGTAATAGTAAGAAATAGTAAGAATAGTAGTAATTCACTCAAGATCCACCTGTAGAGTAAGAAATAGTATAAAAATGGCTTAAGAGAGGGAAAGATTAGGGAAGATACCATCTCAGACAAGTTGGTAAAACACCTGCATACATCTGTGATCAGTTGACAGGCCAAGCCTTTCTTCCTGCCCATAGGGACACCAATAGGTATGGTTCACACACTTGGTTATGCTGAGTGCTTCCCTGGGAAATGCAGTAATCACTGTAAAGTTTGTCTTATAATTCAGCGTGCTTCTGGCCAGGCTGTATTACTGTTAGATCTTTGCACATGCTTTGTATTGTTTTTGGTTAAACTTATGCTTTGCAGACAGTGAATTATCACTGGCAATCCACAAGAACCTGTAACATGTTGCTAATAAACTGCACCATTCACTAAGGTAGCTCTGTTAGTTTTGATTGGGCCAAAATTCCTTCACTGATCTAGCTGTGTTAGTTCTAATATACCACTGCTAGACAAATTATGAGGGGGCTGTGAATAAGCTGAACACTGCTAGATGAATTGGGCAATGTGCTATTTGTGAATCTGTAATTGTGGTGGTTCATATATTGAAGGTGACTGGAGTTACAGTGCCAAACTGGGCATCACTCAACATGTTGTCCTCTAACACAACAGCTTCCCAAAACTTCCCTTACTGGACCAGCAAAAAAAAAAAAAAAAAAAAAAAAGCAACACAAAACTTACAAACAGAACCAGCAGATTAGTTTAAAAAGGAAAACAAAAAAACAACACAAGCAATTATGGAACAATGCAAGCCCTTTTTATTTCAGTGCATTACTCTTTTTTTTACTTTAAGTTCAGGTATTTATGCAGTGCTAAAAACTCGCTAAAAACTCGCTAAAAACTCACTAAAATTTAGTGATTGTATATACCAGAAAATTGACTTCTATAGCCATAAAGAAATAATTAAACAGATTTAGTTAGGTCAGTATGATTTCCTATTTCTACTGCAGAATAATGACTCTGGAATAAAGCCACTTCAGTTCAGAATAGTCTGTCCACATGGGCAGCTACAGTGAAATGGCTGTAGTAAAATAATTATTTCACTACAGCCATGCATCACTTTTCCCCTGAAAGTAAGCCATCAACATAAAAATATTGCCTCTTTCCCAGAAGCTCAGCCATGCTGGCTAAATCCCCTTCCATACGCCAAGGCAAAATGCTTTGCCACCAGAATGAACACACAACATGGAGAACATGAGATTTTACTTCTCAGTTAAGCAGTAAATGACAAGATGCAGTAATGCACTTACAGTTTTTTACCACTCCAAATCTCTGAGATGCTCTGCAATGTGGAATGGAGAATGCAAATAAAAAGTGCAGCCTTTTGTAACGCATTATAAATCTTATGAAAGTATGGTTGATCACAGAAGAAACTCCAGATGAAAGGAGTGCTCGTGGAGAAGGCTGCTGCCATATCCCCTCTGCATCACCCTTCATTTCTCTGCTGAAGCCTAAGGACCATGCACTCCGTGAGCCTGTCCTGATCTCCCAAGGCATGAGAGGCTTGCTCACATCTCAGCTCACACTGGTGCAGGTGCAGCAGATAAGTGGTCAGCTCTCTCCACTTCTTGCTACTGCTGTCACTTATGAAGTGATTTGAAGAGTGAATCGAGCTGTACAATTCTGCTTATTGAACTGTGTTTTTATTTCACTAACATTAATTAAAGTGTTTTATTATTCTAGACTTGAAGTGCAGGCTTCGGCTGGTTGATTACTATTTGCATTCAATGTCCAGTGTTTGCAGACGAAGGAATTCTTCCTTCAGCAACAGAGCTGCCCAGAGAAAGGTATTTAAAATCAAAGAGCTTTTAAATTTGACTCCCCAAGCTCTCAATACCATATAAAAATGCACAGTTCCTGCAAAAGTCAATTGAACTAATATAATAAAAGTAGTTACAGCTCACCTCGATCTGTGTCATACAGGAAGACAAAGCGGTTCCATTCGTAGTGATCCAGCAAGCTCAGGAGGGCTCCCCGCAGCGATGGCCGCAGCTGCAGCACAAACTGACTCTCACCCTCGGTGGGGAAACTTGGTGTGATGAGGGAGATGTGCAAGGCGCTGCAGAATGAGGTCAAGGTATGTACTGATCTCTTATCATAAAGTCCAAAAATGGCAAAAACTCCTCTAGAATATTGGGAGCAGACTGGAAGAAAAAAAGAAAGAGTTCATTTAGTGACAAAATCTGTACATACATACTTACTCCAACACCCCTAATCTCATAATTTGAAGATTTCCATTTCTTCCTGTATAGTTAACTTCAATATTTATATGTGTTTCAATCTGGAAACCAATAAATACAAGGGCTGCTCTGAAAGTAATGCCTCCTATGTTATGATGTTGGTCCACAACATCAGATGGTGGTGGTATGGCAGTAGAGGTTGAACCTTCCCACCAGTGTTCAGTTACATTTTGTTGCTGTGTGACGGATGGCAGCAGAAGAGCAGTCTAACAAAATGGCATCTGATGTGGAAGCATGGATGAAGCAAAGGTGTGTACCTAAACCCCTCGATGAGGAAAAAATGGCACCCATTGACCATTGATGCTTGCTAAATGTTTATGGAGACCAAACAGTGGATGTGAACACAGTGAGGTAATGGGTGATGCGTTTCAGCAGCGGTGACAGCGATGTGAAAGAAAACCCCATTCTGGATGGCCATGCACAGCTTTCACAGAACAAAATTAAGAGGGTCTCAGTCAGCTCAACCACACCAATCAGCAGATTACAACCAAGGATCTGTGTATATAGCTGAATATAGGCTTCAATCTGTTGGAAACAATTATGGCAACGTTGGAATATCGCAAAGTTTGTGCAAGATGGGTCCCACGAAAGCTTACACAGGAACAGAAAAAACACTGTATGCAAGTTTGTCCGTGCCCATTGTACCAATATGAGTCTGAAGGTGACAATTTCCTGAATCTCATCATTACCAGTGATGAGATGTGGTATCACCACTATGAGTTGGAGTCAAAATAGCAGTGCATGGAATGGTGACGTGAACTTCTCACTGACCAAAAAGTTCAAGACACAGTGATGTGCACTGTCTTTTGGGATAGGAAAGTGATTCTTCTGGATTTCCTGGAACTCAGACAAACCATCAGCTCTGATCACCACATTACAGAGCTGACTAAGCTGAAGGCTCAGACTTCCACAGTCAGGTCAGAGAAGAAGAGCATCTTTCTCTTGCAACATCATAATACCAAGCCCCAGACCAGACTGAAGACCATGGAGTACATTGCCAATCTTGACTGGACTGTCCTGCCACAGCCACTGTATAGTCCAGATCTGTTGCCTTCTGACTTCCATCTCTTCGGGCTGATAAAAGGTGGTCTGCGTGGGCAAAATGATATCATCATAGCAGCTGTGAAGCAGTGGGTCATCTCCGCTGGTGCACATTTTTATGAGCGCAGCATGAAGGCTCTTGTTCATTGCTGACAAAAATGCATAGATGATGGTGGCAATTATGTTGAAACATAATGTTTTGTAGCTTGAAATTTGCTCTATCACATAGTGTTACAATGCTTTTTGTATCTGTTGTAGTTTCCATGGAAATAAATAAGAAGCATTACTTTTGGAGCAGCCTTCGTAAATATCAAAATAACATTTTGTCACTTTTGGAATCTATTCATAGAACATTACATTATCTATAGGTTTTTTTTTTTTTGGTGTTGTTTTTGTTTTTAATTCTAAAATAAAATAGAAACTAAATGGTTTTGCATACCAGTGGAAAGTCAACATATGCTGCTTTAGTCATAGCTCTGTACACTATCGGGGTTTGATCATTTTTATTATTTTAAGCAGAAGAGTGTTCGCATTTCAAAATATGAAAAATATCACAAAAATGTCATCGATCTCATGAGTGAAATCTGGACATTTTAAAACACAGCAACATAGAAGGTTCACTCACATTTAAGCATGGATCCCCCGTTCTGCATTAAGACTATTACAGACACTGAAAAAATAACAAACTACTTCACAAACCATCTTTTTGACTTTAAGAGACCAGTTGATGAAAAATGTAAGTCATTGAAACCAGCCTGTTGCCCCAAACCTTTTATTTCTACTCTGTGTCAACCTCAAAACCAAAAAACAAATGACCTTAATACATATTCTGAACTTTGATTTGCTCTTGGGATCATTTAAGACATAAAGAAAGATTTCTATTGATTTCAGCTGACTGCATAAGGGCTTACTGATGTATGCACATAGAAACAGACATGAGGATATTTTCTTGACTAAGTACAGCCTTTCTAGCAACTAATAAGATCCTGATGAAAAACACCATATTTTTTCTTCAAGTACAGAACAGCTTACTAGAAACACTGTGTGATAATTATCAGTTAGCTATCCCACTGTCACAGAAAATTAAGACAGGAACAGCCAGGGTGTCATCATAGGTATGTATTTCTTATCTTCTCCTGTTGCAGATCCTCTCTCCTCCCAGCCCATTCCTACATGCACACTGAATAAGGGAAAACACAAGACACGCTTTTTTAACTAGATGACATTTATGAAGGGTTCTCCTCACTTCCAGCTTGGAGGTCACAGTTACCCAGACAGATCAGCACAGTCAGAGTACCACATACACTCTTAGCAAACAGGCTTATTCAAATCAATTCAGCTTTAATTGTTTCGTACTATAGCATGAAGAGTGAAAATAAAACGTGCATTTTTCTCCTTAGATTTCAGTGATTTATCTGAAGCCAGAACTGGAACAAGTCATTGGAGGGCAGTTCTGAGATTTTATGTTTTGCCCCACTGTTTCAGCCCCTCATCTAAAGATTTTCACAGTCAGAATATACATACTTTTAACTGTTAAAAAGCTTTCTTCCTTCTTCAAAGGTCTCCTTCAATACGTTGATACACAGCTCTTATAAAGCCCTTAGTGTTTGCTTTGCTGAACCACACAGCATACATTCTCCTAAAACCATCAAATGACTGGCTCTCCATTTCCCTAATCATCCCAAAAAGTGCTGTTCTGCACTTTCTCAGTTTCATCTCGTCTGTCTTGAACACAGATGAACAACCTGCTCAGAATTTCAATCGAAGGCTTTCTGCTTCTTTTTGCATTACTTCCCCATCTCTACTGTAAAACACTTCTGCTGACATACCTAAGATCACATTGCTTTTTTTTAAAATGTGCACCTCAGCAATGGCTGACAATCATCTCAGGATCAAAATTCTGTTCTTTTGTCTTCCTGGGTCATTTTCAAAAGATGAGTTTCTGCTTAGTACACAGTATGTTTATTAGTCACCAATGTACAACTTTTCCATTATGCCACATCTACTGCTGTACTCCTCAGAAATTTATACTTCCAGCTATTTTCTTAGTCTACTCTGAACATTCTATAGATGTATGTGCCTGCCTCACCAGCAAAATCCATCAGTGTACTGTGACTTTTTAACCCTGTGTCTGTTATAAAAGCAGTCACTTAGTACCTTCCCGACATCGGTTATGCTTCTCCAGCCTGGTACAACCTTTTCTATTAGCATTTGTTGCCACTGTACTCTTAGTTCCACACCTACCTTGTAATTCTCCTCTTTGCGTCTATTTTCATAGATAACCTTCCTTAGGAGCATGCTTATTTTACTTTAGTCTCTTGGTAATAGAAAGGTATTGATTAGTCCCATACTTTCTATCCTGTCAATTCCTGGTTGCATTTTACTCCATTTTAAGTCTAGAGCTGTATTTTAAAAATTTATTTCCATAAATATTTGTCCTATTACCTTACAGACTATTGATGCTAGCTGCCGCATGGCTGACAGGTTCTATGTCCATTTTAAAAATAAGTACTATACTTCCTATTCGCTGATATATGTATCACAACTCATTTGCTCTACTAAGAAGCATTTTTTATTGCATCTGCCTTTCAATAAACCAGTTCTTCAAGAATCATGAAAAGAAGAGCAATTTCCCAATTCCCGTTACCCACTGGGCCTCTTCTTTAAAGGTCAACATCCTCCTCAACTGAAAATCAGTGTGAAGTACCTATTAGTTTTAACCTATATCCAGATTTTCATGATTTTTCATTCCATCATCAAAGTATACCAGTCTCAATTATTTTCCTATATATTCCCTTTGTATTTATAGATCTAAATGACCCTTTGCAGTTGTATCAACATCCTTTGCAAGTCTCAATTCTCACTGGCAGCACTAATGTAGTCTCTGATTTATGCAAAAAAAACCCAAAAAACAACAACAACAAAAAAAAAACCACCACAAAACCACCTCTTTACCTCCTGATTTCTTACTGATAAAGATTTTAAAAACATTTGTTTCTTACGTCTTTCTTGTATAATCATACATTCTGTTCTGGTGTCACATTCTGCAGGCTACTTTCCTCTGCAAAAGGATTCATCCAGGTTCTACAACTCTTTCTGTAAGGAAACGTCAGAACCCCCATCCTCAAGCAGAGTCCAGTTGACATAACCAACTGAAAGAGCTGAATCTACAACATGTGCACAAGTGCTAGTTAATAAATGTATTTTTGGTTTAGAGAAAACCTTTTATAAGGTAATAAGGCCTTGCATTGTCTTAATGTTTTATGCAGGCAAAGTACTTTTGGTCCATACAGTAGGATTTTACATGATGAAAAATTCAAGAAATCAGTATCAAGCTGTGAAATGGTCCCCTTGGTGGAGTTAAAGCTCAGATTCATTCTCAAGATGTTGGGAAAAAAGAAAAGACAGAAAAAAAGACTTAGAAATGTCATTAAACATGATATTAACCTTTTCACTAAAAATAACAGAAGAATAACTCTTTGCATTTTCTAAGCAAACTGTCTTTGCCACAGCCAACACTCCAAATGCAATAAAACATTACCTGACTATCATTAAGTCTTGAAATAACAAATCCAAGAAAGCTTAAACTGCTATACTTCAGATCAAGACTGGCAAGTTACTGAATAGTGTCCTTCTTTGCTCCATGATAAGAAGAAATGCCAAGATGAAGAAGGTTATTAGAATTTTTTCTTAGTACTATACCCACAGAGAGAAAAAATGCCTATGACACTATGGAGATTAGGCTTAAAGATATGCAGAGATGCTGCAGCGCTCCTGAATCAATTTTACAGTAATCAGCAGCGACCACAAAAATCAGCAAAGCCATGAGAATTTGCATTCTACCTCACTACTGTTCTCAGAAAATGCCTCCAGGCAAACATGACTACCTGGATTTCCCAGTTCTTTATTTCTCTTATGATTCTAAAAGCATTTTACTTATTATAAATGGACTAAACTTTGCTTGGTAAAATACTGTCTAGTATAAGCATTCCAAGATAATTTTGTTCAAGATTTTTCCCCCCATAAATATAAAGCAGTGACAGACTTTCATGAACATACTTTGAAACTTATTGAATAATAATTTGTCTTTAAACAAGACATCATTTCATAGCTGACAACTTGATTTCAGTATTACACATGTGACTTTCACCTGCAAATTTGGTGATACCATTGTTCTCACTAAAGATAAGCAGAATGTGATACATTAAATATACAAGGTAATATTACTATTACCTATAGTATTATATAATATTGCCTAATATTACCTATAATATGAATGAGGTATGTTCTATTCTAGCAGTTTGAATTATGTATTTGTACCGTCACTTTAAAAGAACGAGTGACATATGGGACCTTCAGTTAAAAACAATAAATCATAATGCCATAATGGCAAAAATTGTACACTGCAGTGTTTACTGAGATATACAGTCAAGGTACATGTGGTCTTCTTTCTCATTTTAAGGACAAAATATTTCCTTAAAAAAGGAATTAAAAAAAAAAACAACCCACTTTCTTATTGTCTACTAATTTTCAGAAATTATACCCGTAAAGTTTAAAAGCAGATAGGTGGAATGTCAGACTCCAGATATGACTGTAACAATAACTGTGAAAAGGACACAAGGCAAGTGAAAGTCAGCCTTGAGAATGTGATATTGGTCTTGTTTGATTATTAGGTCAGACCACAACATTTTCTGATTTCTTCAAGATGCTAATGAAACATCATCCTAAGAATATATTTACAAAACTAAATCTGGTAAGCAGAGCACATCTGCCAACAATATAAATTTTACTTGTAGCTTACAGTATTTATACCATACAGGCAGGAATTTGGCCAACTCACAGCCTAACAGGGAAATATCAGGACCATCCTTCACAGCCATGACTTCAAGACTTCCAGAGCACAAGCTCTGAAACAGTGTGCTGACCTCTTTTTAAAAAATGCTTTCCTCTAGGTTTTAGGCTCCTACTGCTCCAACATGGGTCCTTCCCATGGTCAGTTCTTTTTCAAGAACTTCACTGGCATGGCGGTCCTTCAAAAACAGATTGCTTCAGCATGAGTCACCCACCAACCCCAGTTCAAAAAACTTCTCCAGTCTGGGATTTTCTCCACAGACAACTGTTTCTGCCAGGATCCTGCTCCTCATGGGCTCTCTGTGGGCTGTAGGGGCTACCTTCTTCACCATGGGCCTCTGCTGGGCAGCAGGGAAATAAATGCTCTGTGCTTGGAGCACCTGCTGCTTTCCTTCTGCACCGACCTTGGTAGTTGCTACAGGGCTGTTTCTCTCTCATTTTCTCACCCCTCTCTCCCACAGCTGAGCTATTCTTTCTTAACTATGTTATTACAAAGATGTCACCAGCTTTGCTGAAGGGTTCAACTTTGGCCAGTCATGGGTCCATTTTGGAACTCACTGCAGATAGCTGAAAACTGGTGCAGCTCCTGGCCTCTTCTCACAGTGGACATCACTGATACATCCCACACTACATAATCTTGCCACAGAAGCCTAACATGCTTCCTCAACTCCAGAAGAAAGTCATATAAAATATGCATGTAGGTATGTATTTTTCCTTGCCACCACAGTACCATATGAAGGCTTTCATTTGATGAGTGACTACAATGCTGTCAAGCCCTGGATCATGCTCTTGTATTCTCCATTTTGTTCTGCTGCTGTGCACTTGTGTTTGCCAGCACTGAAGTAAAATTAGCAGGCAAATTTTCTTAACCTACTGAACTCCTTCAAAGAGGAACAGACTAGTTTTATGAAGATGCAAGTTCTTCAATTGAAATGCAGCACAGAAGGGAAAATTATTTAATCCAAATGAAGACCTACCTCCCAAGGTCAAATGATTTATCAAGCTATATGCATGAGAGCTCCAACACCTAAGAAGAGATTAAGTACAACTCCTAAAACAGCTTTGAGATGAGAGTTCCCTGTTAAACTGTCAAAACAGGTCTCCTTTCCTTTTGCACAGAACTCAACATCTCTTTCTCCTGTATCCTCCCTGATCCAACTCCACCTGATCCCTCCATTGACTTCCAACTCCTGGAAGAGGACACAAAGTCAGGTAAGGCTCCACATCACAAGGGAAGTGATCCAGATTCGTCCCCATGTAGTTTTCAGTCATCTTGCCTGAAATCAAGAATAGATTTCATATAAATGTGCTCTTCCTTGAGTTTACGTTTAAGACTGCTGATTTTAAACTAAATTATGCTCTTGCATTAAGAAAAACTCCAAGCACTGAGACCACTTCAATGAGGTACCTTCATCAATTAAATCATTAATATAAGATGATGGATAGAATTATAGAACAGAAGACAGTGTTATATAAAGTGGGCAGATTAAAAACTTTATAGATGTATTAGGACTAGTTTACTGTTATCTTAAGAACAGTCTTGCATAGAAAAGGATATATCTAAATACTGCTATCCAAATAAGGGGAAAATGGAAGAGTTTCTTATAAATTACGTTTTCTCTATCTAATGAAAGAAATACCCATCATAACTGTGAAGATTTCAATTTTGTAGACCTCGCATGATCTGCTTTTGCCCTTTCAACACAAATTTCTTCAGGCAAAAAATTTTATCTTCCTCTACCTTCAGGAAGCACACATCATACTTTGGTACTTTGCCTCTGAAGCATTCTATCTGGAAATAATATTACACTGTTACTGTAACAGAAATCAGTTTATTGCTCTATAGTTTAATACAATATTAATGATTGAGGTGAACAAAAAGAGACTAGATCTTTCTGGCAAAAGAAAAAGCACAAACTGAATCACAAACTCTATCCTCTCAAATATTTGTTTATCTTAAATGTTTATTCTCGTACAATATAGTTGAATAATTATAAGGCACATATATAGACTGGAAGGAGCAGTCCTTGAGAGTACTCCTGCAGAGAAGGACCTGGGGGTCCCGGTGGATGAAAAACTTAACATGAGCCAGCAGTGTGCTCTTGTAGCTCGGAAAGCAAATGGTATCCTGGGCTCCATCAGAAGAGAGGTGGCCAGCAGGGACAGGGAAGTGATTGTCCCTCTCTACTCTGCCCTCGTGAGGTCCCATCTGGATTACTGTGTCCAGGTCTGGGGCCCCCAATACAAGAAAGACAGGAAGCTGTTGGATAGGGTCCAGAGGAGGGCCACAAAGATGATCAGAGGGCTGGAGCACATCCCCTACAAAGATGGGCTGAGGGAGCTGGGCTTGTTCAGTCTGGAGAAAAGAAGGCTGCAGGGTGACCTCATTGCAGCCTTTCAGTACCTAAAGGGAGCCTATAAACAGGAGGGGAATCAACTCTTTGAAAGGGTAGATAACAGCAGGACAAGGGGAAATGGTTTTAAATTGAAGGAGAGAAGATTTAGGTTGGATATCAGGGGGAAGTTCTTAACTGTGAGAGTGGTGAGGCGCTGGAACAGGCTGCCCAGAGAGGTTGTGGATGCCCTGAGCCTGGAGGTGTTCAAGGCCAGGTTGGATGGGGCCCTGGGCATCCTGGTCTGGTATTAAATGTGGAGGTTGGTGGCCCTGCCTGTGGTGGGGGTGTTGGAGATTCATGATCCTTGAGGTCCTTTCTAACTGAGGCCATTCTGTGATTCCGTGATTCTGTGAATCCAGTATGTTAGGCATTGAACCTCTGAAATTAAATTCATACTCCAGGTCAAATCATCTCACATTTGTGTGTGGAGCCAGGAGTTAGACTCAGTGGTTTCTATGGGTCCCTTCCATCTCAGGATATTCTATGATTACCATCTTTCAGTTCCCAGCATTTCAACTTCCATTTCAGACTATGAGGAGTTGACAGAAAGGACAGCCTCGTTATAGTTGTTTGAAAATAGATTAACAGCATAGTCCAACTTTCTCACCCCTGGCCTCTGGGTGAGTAAATATAAATAATTATGTTAAACATAATGGACCTGTACTTTGTGATTCTATAGTAAATTCCAGAACCCAAAGAAACAGACCACATAAGCACTTGTCCTGGAGGTTAATATGTTTAGTTTTGTAAATAGAATTAAACACATAGTAAAGAGTGTGCAGGAGTACTTATTTGGAAATCAGCAGGTGGATCCATCAAACTTGAGTCACAGAAAAGTCATGAGTTTCCTTTACATTTTCACCCATAGCAGTGGGTATCTACCAATATCTGTAAGCGACTTGCCAGCTTATTAAAAAATATTCTCCTAGTAACAATGAAAATCTTGGTTTGCTATTTCATAAAGTAATTTGGGAAATATAGTTTTGTTTGTGCAACTGCAGGTGTGAGAAAACACTGCAAAGCCATACCACAGATATGTTACAATTTTTAATTAATAATTAAATTTCCAGAAACAGTTCTAGTGAATTGTCTCTAAAAGACTATTTCTGCTCAAGTTCCTGAAATAACAGCAGGACATGATAATGCATTTCTTGCTTACTGAATGGAAAAAGAAATTGAATTAGCTTAATTAACATGCACAGGGTTTTCCCCTTTCAAAATCTGTAATATAGTGCTTTTTGTGCAATGTCTTGCACCAGGTCACTAAGTTACAGAACATTAACTTTAGAAGGTTATTATGAGAGATGCCCAAAATAACAAAAAAGAAAGGGCCATAGAGACCAGGCATGACTGACTCATAGGTTCAACTGCTGAACTCCATGCCTCCTATGGAGCAAGCTTTGCTCTTCTCAAATTAATACACTGATTAAAGCTTTCTCCATGCCAGTCCCAAATACCTGTGAAAAGAACATGTATGTCGTTTAAGCATATATGCACACAGGGAGAGATAAGAGGACTGTCTCATTTGAGCCCTCCACCACAAAGGTATTTTTTGGTTGTTTTCCCATCTCTAAAGCAGGAAAATGTATGTTCAGAAAATAGATCATCCCAGCTTAAGATGGATATGCTGATTCACCCACTGTATATATGTTTCTCTTACTTGTGGCAATAAAAGTAGACTGCAACTAGGAAAGACTTGACATCTACACTTAGATAACTACATTTAATATTATAGGTTTTTAAAATCTCACTAGAGGAATTTTTCCTATGTTTTTCTTCTCTGTCCATCTGTAGCTTCAGTGTGATTTGGAGTTGACTTTCACTGAAATCCTCCTCACACAGTGGACACAGATTTCTTCTAGCCAGGGCTGCAGGCATTTCTCTGATACAGACCATGTATCTCTGTTTTCCTGAAAAGTGCTGACAACTCTCATTTCTTGATGGAGAACACAAAATAGCTCAGCCTTTCATAAATTTCTATGAGGAAAACTGCTTTAATCTTCAAGTAATTTCCATCAGAACATTTCTCCACCACTAAGGTATTTTACTTTCATTAATATATAATTCCAAATCATTTAAATCCAGTGGAACATTTTACACAACAAGAAACATTTTCCACTGGGTTTATTTATAAAATTTCTCTTTCCGTTATGCCTTGGCGAATCTACTTGATAGAACTCCTCTCATGAATTTCACATGTGCTGAATGCTAACAAATCTTTTTCTAATTTTTAAAAGTACTTAACAGCTCTCTCTGCAGTAAATTACCCAGTCTTTGTGCCTTTGTGGCCCAGTCTGCACACCATGGGTCTGGCATTTAGAACCATCTGGCTATGCACATAAACACGTGTTTCTCTAACTCAACCAAAGCTTCCTCTTTGAACACTCTCCTGCAGAGAATCCAATGCAGCATTTACCTTTCATATGAATGAGAATCCACATTGGTAGAAAAGTTCTGTTTTGGCTGTTTTTAAAATCTGACAAAAATATCAGCACCACATGTACTGCAAGACTTTTCAAACTCAGGGAAGTATTTAGAAAATGTTAAGACCAATGGATTTGGTAAAAAGTTCCCATGATTCTTCCAGTTTTCTCAAGGACAAAATGTCCACACTTATCTCTTTTTTTCCTTCAGAATAGAAACTTAAAGAGGCATAACAGATTGCATGGAAATTAAAGTAGACTAACAGTTAAACACAATGGAATCAGTGGTACAATTCCCAGTTGCTTCAGTAAGGTCACCATTTCAACTCAGATACTCATGTGGTGGTTAGAGATCTGTGTGAAAAATCTTTAGCTTGTTAGCTGAGGGAAAGCTCATCTTGATCATTTATGAATATCTACAGAATTCATGGCTTATAATGCTTCTAGATTGCCTGTGTGATTAAATATTTTTTGCTGTTCATTGATTCTTTTTCTTACATGACATGGTATTTCTTTCAGTCTGAACTTCATCCAGGCATTCCTTTGTAGAGGAAAAAAAAAAAAAAGCAACTTGATTTCCCCCCAAAATGTAATATTTTATAAAACCTTTTCTCACATCCAACTTTAATGAAACAGAACAAAGACAAGTCTGAATTTTGTTTTAAGAAGTAATCCTTTGATGGCCCAATTTTCTACAATATATAGCTTTCCTGTTTCTTTTCATCTTGAAAAGGGAGAAAATCAGCACATTTAAGGAGATATTTTTCTTTCCAAAAGAACTGGGAAGAAAAAAAAAAAATCAGTACTATTTTAAAGAGGAGGGCATCTAATCAAATGTGTCGTTGATTAGATAAAAGTGTATTTTTAAACATAGCTACTTAATCACAGATTTTTCTTATGCAGAAGAACAAGTATTAGTACTTCTCACACAGAAAAAAAAAAAAAAACACACATTTTTTTCTTCTTTTTGGAGAAACATGCTAATTCTGCAGTACTTTTGCAAGCAAGGCTGTCACTGAATGGAATTTACTGAATTTAGTAGGAAATTTGAGAGCTGGAACAATATATTAAAGCATATGTTAAGGCTCCTGACCTAAACTGTTCAATGGATGCAATTTCAGCATTATCATCATTTATACCTCACATTTGAAAACAAGAGTGCTTTTTTAAGTCAAACCCTGTGTTCTAATTCATCTGAACTAGATCAAAACATGAATTCTGCTGTAATTAGAAGCTGAAATAAAGGAATTTTTGAAATATTGATATAAGTGTTACTGAGCTTCCATGTGACTTTAAAAGGGGAGTAGTCACCTAACTGCTCCCTCTGACTTTGGAAATCTCTCCCCAGATCTCTGAAACATGTAGGAAAAGGAAGGAAAAGAAGATAGGAAATTATGAAAGATATGTCTAACTTGGTCCTTCATTTACATTGAAGGTCCGAAGGTGTTTGTCATTAAAACTGGAGTGCAGATTTCTGTCTGGTTCATATCTTTATCTTTGGAATCAGCACTTGGGAACGATGTCAATTGATCCTTCACTGGAATTGTGTTTTTATGTTACTGGTAAAACTGTGTCTTCATTTCTTCCACCTTAATCACACAGCTAAGGCAGATTTCACACTACCACATCCCCTCACTAATGACCTAAACAATTGCTCATTTTGATTCATGTAACCGTCAAAGAATATAATCAAAAATAACACTTTGTACTTAGCTGTATCATTGGATATTTAATACCTTGCTTCTGATTTATTCTGGCTATCTGTAAACTAGTGGAGTGAATAATGCTCTTGGACCTCTGACTGGACTTTGCATCTCAACAATGTCCTACTGACCTATAAAGGAAAGACTGGGCTGAAATCATTCCATGCTATTACTCGTCCTATGAGCTTCTAAGGAAATACATGTAAGACAGAAATAAACAGTCGCTCACAACTGACTTTGACTTTTCTTCACAATAATGTAGGAAAAAAATGCACATTCCTTCTCTGAAATACATTTATTCACCTGAAGAATGAATAAAACCTTGGATTCTCTTTCGCCTTAGTAACATCAAAAGACATACACCACAAATGTTGATTGAAAATCATTAAACACAACACTGCTTTCTTGGTTATTCCTACATCTAAGTATTTTATAAGTATTTTATAAAAAGCCAGAAAACGTGATTGCTCATTTTTGAAAGCAATGTCAGTATTAAGAGGATATATGTGATAAAATGTTCATTTGCTTTTCCCACTTCCCAATGGGTTAATAGAAGCTATAATCTAACTATCCATATCCTAGTTTGAGAAAAAACTTTTCTGTTT